>CM063505.1:63638294-63695794 GCA_032207245.1 Pardosa pseudoannulata | reverse complement strand
GCAACTTGCAGACTTGGTAGCCTTGTCCACAGGTTCATTACCTTTAATGCCAACGTGAGAGGGAACCCAGCTAAAAACTAGCGAGATTCCCATGGTAGTAAGGTTAGTTATAGAAGTAAGAATTTTGAAAATAACAGGATTATTACAATTATTTGATTGCAATGAATTTAAAACACTTTGGGAGTCTGCATAGATAATAAAATATTTACTATTGTAATTTACCAATTCTTCTAAAGCCTTCAAAACTGGGATAAATATGAACTTTTCTGTTCACAGGCCACATTTTACTGTCCCATTAAGATGGTTTCGATTCTCTAGTACTAAACTTGAATTATCAAGGTTCTCCCACAAATTTCTGAGCAATTTCTAATCTCAAGCCAATAAAATCTATAGATTCTCACTCTTGGGTTAGCTATTGGTCAAAGATGAGCATATTCTTGACCATTTGACGCAGAGCAGCTGTTCTATTCTTATGCTCAGTTTACTGTTGCGTTTTTATCTTTATTAAACGTAAATTTCTACGATTTGGACTCGTGTATCTGATAACTTCCGACTGCATTTAGATTGGGAGATCTTTCTGCCCAGTACGGCCGAACAAACTAAATAATGGCTAATTTTCAGTGTAGTTGGGAAGAATATTTCTATTTACTACCTATATATGTAATACATGAAAAATTATTATTCTTACACTATCTCTTAAAAATTCTCTTCTTTTCCATTCTTATTCAGTAGAATTTGTAATTCTGGCAAATTGCAAAATTTACCGGTATATGTTTACCAAAAATTTATAAGAAAACATAGTGTATGATAATAAAATATAATTTCTTGTGTTTTCTACAAAAGATAAAAATATAAAAAACCTAAATTATTATAATTATTTAGTAGTTCTACTTTTAGTAAATTCTACTTTTTAATTTAATTTACGGATAAAATTTACCGGTAATTACCAGTAAACCTATATTCAAGTTTTCATCTACCGGTAATTTGGTAAAATTCGTAAATTTTATGGGGGAGCGCCGATATCATGCCTGCGACTATCCCTTGACATTCCAACCCTTTTTTGGTGGGGGGAGGTATTAAGGACCAAGCATGTTCAACTCCAGTTCTGTGATTGGTTGCTTTAGGTCATCGATAGACTGGTATCAATGATCTAAAGCAACGAATCACATAAATTATTAGAGGAACGCTTAATGAAATGATGAAAAAAAAACTAGGCGTAGAATTGAATATCGGCCGGACATGTATCACAAATGGAGCTGATGTGGAATTAATTTAATTTTCTAAATGTTAATTGTTTTTCCAAGAAAACATTAAACGTGTTCGTAACACATTCCCTTCTTTTTTATTTCAAATATAAAATACTCTCAATAGTTTTCCTCCTTGTATATCAATTGTTTGTGTTATATTACTTTCAACTTCACTTATTTCTTATTTTGTTAGGTTTTACGTTGAGCAAAAGGCACGTTGAAATTGCTGATTAATATTGAAAGTATTAAAAACTTTGACATCATTACACACTCAAATTAAAGAAATATATATATATGTGTATTTTTCTTTAACCTTTCCAGATATATTTGATTACAGTTAACATCAAAATGGTCAGCAAAAACTACTGCATTACTTCAAAAAACAAAAGTGCTCTTATATTTGAATAACAGCGTAATTCCAAAAAGTTGTTAGGCACGAAAAAGAATTTGACTTTATTACTTAGTTGAATATTTGCTGAATTGCTTACTTAGCTGCATCTTAGCTGAATAAAAAAATTTCTTTTTCTCATTCACATATTTTCATTGAAATATTCGTTTGTTGTGAAAGTATCGAAATTTTGAGTGGTGCTATAGTTTAACAGCACTGTTTATGCAATCCTTGTAACATCGTAAATAATCCGTTACATATAAAATGCTATGTTAAATAGAGTTGAACACCAAAAAAATCAGTAGCATCAAAAAACAATTTAAAATAAGGAAATATAGCCTATAGTAAATAAAATTTAAAACGCTTTTTATTTTTTTTACTTTAGGCATTCATTATTATAAGTTCCGTTATTTTATTACCACAAAAAAGTATCTAACCTATTTTTTTATAGCTGAATATAACCTAAAAAATTCTTTTAAGATATATATTCGTTAAAATTTCTATTTGTTATAAGCATCGAAATTTTAAAATGTACTGTAATTTTGTAACGCTATATGCGTTCACTGTAGCATAAATAATCTATTACATAAAATTTACGATGCTAGCATAGAATTTGAATGAGTAAAAATAAAAACTCAGTAGAACCGAAAAACAATTTAGGTACTTTATCCGCTTTTTGATTTTTAAAATTATTTGTCCTTATTATCACAGAGCTTATTATTATAGGCTCTTACTTTTTATGGTATTTATGTAACACCATGACTCAGAAAAATAGTTAAGCTCAAAAAAAGATAAATGATCTTTTCTTTTTCTTTTTTTTTACTTAGCTGGATCTACTCTAAAATATTTTTCTGTAACATATGTGCGTTGAAAATTGAATTTTTGTGAAAGTGTTGAAATTTTGAGTTTTATTCTAATTTTGTAACTATGTGTATACGTTTATTGTAGCTTAAATAATATGTAACATTCGAAATACATGCTAGCATAGAGGTTGAATGAGTATCGAGAAAACTTCAGTAGTACAACAATTTAAGAAGTTTTACCAACTTTTCCTTTTAAAAAAAAAATTACAAGCACTTAATATCACGACATTTATTATTATAGGTTCTTATTTGTCCGGTACTAATGTAAAAATTGTGAATCACTGAAAAGATATTTAACTAATTTTTTTTTACTTAGCTGAATCTACTTTAAAAAAATTCTTCAGATTCACATATGCTCGTTAAAATTTTTATATATAACAAAAGGGTCAAAATTTTAAGTTGTTTTGTAATTTTGTAACACTTCATAGACACTGATTGTAGTATTCATAATCTGATATATATAAGTTGCGATGTTAACACAGAGTTTGATTGAGCACCATCAAAACTTAAGTAGCATCCCCTATATAATAATAACCTAAGTTGTCTGTCCGTGAATTTATGAAGCGGTTGTACCTGGAATGGATACAGGAATCCATATTGGATTTTTTATGATTTAGGGTTAGCAAAACTCAAAGCGAGTTCGAAATCCACCCCATCACCACTTTTTGAACATTTAATGGTATTATTTCAAGCCTTATTCTCCCCTGTTAAGAACAGGAGATTAAATTTATCATTTTGGATATCATTCATATATACCACCAAATAATCACTATCAATCACTGCCTCTGGTGTCCATTCTATCACGTACGCAACCCTCATATATTGCAATTAGTTTCTGCATCATGTGTAGGCATGGCACGCTCAGTAGAGTGTTTGCCTTTGGATTGTCATACATCTTGGGTTAACGGTTCTGTCCCCACCGCTGGCAAAATTTCTAAATGTCTAATTAATTTAATATAATTTGCTTTTTCTTTTTATAAAAAAAATTTATTCCTAAAGTTCTTTTATTATTTTTAAAATAAATTTTTACTATATTTTCAACTTTTTATGATTTTTATTATTTTTATTATATCAAATTCACGTATTTTGTACTGATGTCCCTGGCCACATAAACATTTCATGTTTTCTATCCTTAAACTTTCTTCTCGTCTATTTTTATGTGACCTTTCACCTTTTAGCTGTTAATTTTTCTGCTCGCCTTCATTTTTGTGTTTATTGAAAGAAATATCTGGATTAGACGGCTCGGCCCATGCAATCCTAGCCCATGCCTACCGGGGTGATAGTTTCATTCCTTTACTTCCACCAATTACTGTGGCAAAAAAAAACTGAAGAACTTAACGATAATTTCGATGTAAGACTATGAATTATCTTTCTAAATGAATTCAATGTGATTCTAAACTGCATTAACAGTATCGGGAGACTTTAGAGGAGTATGAAGATAAACAAATTATTGAGCTTGTACCTGATAATTCTCAGGCAAAAAACAAATCCTTTTTTACCTGCCTCATAGAGTACTTTACAATCTTAGAAAATGAAAAATTTACCGATTCCTTCATATGACGGGCTATATGCTAGTTAAAAAAATAATTTAAGAACTTTTACAGCTTCTTCATGTTTTAAGTCCTTATTGTAGGTCCAATACAATCTTCAATATCACAGCAAGTATGAAAAGCGTAGGCGGTGCTTGAAACTTGTCATGCCCTCAGATACTATCGTTTATTTCTACCTGTTTCTATTTAGTACACTTTCACAGGATATATAAATATAATAATAATCTTTGCTCAAAGATCTCGGAAAGAAGTGAAAGCTGTTTTAACTCATGTTTGTACAATCACAGTGACCCACAAAGTTTAACAAAGGATTGAGCCAATATACAGCTAAAAATGTAATCTATTTACTAATCTTCTCTCAGCAGATCTACTAAAATATCTTAGACACTTTGTTATATTTTATATTTCTTAAAATAAACGTTTCTTTATATAAGTTACATTGTTTCATATAAATAAAGAGAATAAAATCTGCTGGCGCGTACAAGAAGTTTTCAGAGGTTTTTTTTAAATCAAATTTAACAGTTTTTTGTTTAACAGTTTTACGTCATAAAGAATTACTAACATAAATTATGTTATCCATCTTCGAAGCATTACAAAAAAAAATATTGAAATACACTATGTGAAAAAGAAATTTTTTAGGTTATCAATACATCCCCTATATAATAATAGCCTACGTTAATAGCCTCTATCTTCGAATTTATGAAGCGGTTGAATCTGGAATGGATAGAGGCATCTATATTGGATTCTTGATGAGTTAGGGTTAGCAAAATTCAAATCGAGTAAAGTTTATCTTCTCCTAAACTATCAATCCGATTCTAATATAAATTGGTATAAATAGGCTTCAGATCACAGCGAAATATACGGTCGTCTTTAAAACGTTCGAAATCTACCCCTTTCCCCCTTTTCGACCATTTAATGCCATTATTTCAAGCTCTATATTTCCAGGCTAAGATCAGACGATTAAATTTATCAATTTATCACATAATAAATAGGTAAAAATAGCACTTTTTTCTATCATTATGAAGTCATTCCTTTAACCATCTCATTTAATCATTTCTTATTTTAAATTATTTAAATATCGTCTGCATTATTTCCATACGTTTTATCACTGAACTTAGATATTAAGTACATAATTTTCTTTTATATTTGGTTTAAATAATAGATTAGGTAAATATGTGATAATTTCAAATTTATCATCGATTATTTTTGGTTGCAATGAAAATTTTATCACCGGTATTAACAACAAATTGTATCTACCTCCAGCCTGTAGTGGAATTTCATTCCTTTACTTCAATTAACTACTGTGGGAAAAAAATTGGGAAGAACTTAACGATAATTTTGACTTAGACAAGAAAACTTTGAATTATCTTTTAAAATGAATTCAACGGGATTCTAAACTGCATTCACAGTATCGGGAGACTTTAGAGAAGTATGAAGATAAACAAATTATTGGGCGTGTAGCAGATAATTCTCAGCCAAAATCAAATCATTTTTTTATCTGCCTTATAATGTACTTTACAATTCCAGAAAAATTCAAAATTTTACTGATCCGATCATAAGACGGGCTATATCCTAATTAATAATGTTTCCTTAAATGAGGAAAATACAGCTATTAATTTGGTAAGAAAAAAATTATTACTTGACCACTTAAAAAGTATAAATGTATGATAAATGTAGTGAAATTGGTCATGTGAATTAGAATTATTTATTCTCTTTTCTATTGAAGAATTTAAAAATTTATTGAAACGTTTATAGACATCTATATGCGTGTATGTGTGTGTGTAACCTGTAAAAATTATTCTTTAACCAGTCACACGAAAGAAAATATATATTTTTATACATCATATTATATTATATTGCATTTTACATTACATTTTTTGCATATTAATTTTTTTATTTCTATTTTTTTATTTTTTTATTTATTTTTTTATTTTTTTATTTTTTTTATTTATTTTTTTATTTATTTTTTATTTATTTTTTTTATTTTATTTTTTATTTTATTTATTTATTTATTTATTTTTTGAAACCATAATTTTTATTTATCAGGGTTTGATTGTTCCTACAGATTTACTGTAGGCATACGTAGAAGGCAACTCACTGAAACACTAAGACGAAGCAGATATTTTATTTCATCTTAAAATTGGAGAACTGACAGACACATCTGACTCAGGCAATAGACAATCAAACACAGATCCGGGCCCATATGGCAGTGACGCCATACAGGTTTCTCCCTGTCGTGGTGGGCAGACAGTAAGTATTGGACCATCCCCCGCCATCGGTCACCCTTGAAGTGTCCGGTGTGACATAAGAACAGTTTGAGGGAGAACACAGCAGCAGGCAACAGACAATCGTGCATTTCTTGATTTTGGGAAATGCCGTTCTGAGGAGTGGTAAATAAATTGGCAAAATTCCCATGAGAGAGTACTTAAGCAACATTTCTACTGAGAAGAACAAAAATAGCCTTACTGGTGAGAATTTAAACAACGTTTGAATTCTCTGAATTTACTGGAAAAATTTGAATTTCCTTCATGAAAGTTGTAAGATGATCTCAGGTAGCAGTTATTATTTTAAACTTTAATTTTGAGAAGTATGGAAGGAATGACATCTCAAAGAATCCCGTCCTCGATTGTAATTTGAGTGGCGGGGAAAGTTAAGTTTTAGAAAGAACGAACATGAATTAGGAATATTTTGAAGAAATTCAAGGGAAATAATCTGTGATATAAAATGTGGTATACACACGTATTATGCGTGTGCGTGATTCACTTAATTTTCGGCGAAATCAACTAAAATATGACTTGGCGACTTAACTCGTGCCAATAGATTTACTAGAATTTAGAAATGAGATTATCAGAAAAGATTGGCATAAAATTCATTTTAATTTCGGATGAGGGTTGATAAATGAGGGAAAGAATCATTATAAGCTAACATAACATTATAAAAATAAAACATATTTAGCTATTTTTCAATGGGCTATCTCAAGTTTTCATAAAAATAGCTATTAGTAATTTATTGATTAAAAATATCTCTTATTTAGTTGACAATGTAACATAAGACATAATTTTTCTAAATTAAAGTTAGAGAATTGGAGTTATTCTAACTATTTAAATTAGTGTATTTTCGAATTATGATTTGAAAAAGAAGAAAAAATCATTGCTTGCTATTTAGAAAAATGTGTTATATAAAAAAATATTTAGCTATTTTTTATACGAAACACCTCAAGCAATGATGAAAATAATTTATTATTATTAATAAATATCCATTAATAAATATTACTAAAATGGCCATTATTAATAAATATCCATTAATAAATATTACTAAAATATCCATTATTAATAACTATCCATTAATTAATATTACTAAAATATCCATCAATAAATATCCATTATTAGTTAATATCCTTATTAATAAATATCCATTAAAAATATTTCTTAGTAATTGCGTATATTACTCTTTTCTATAACAATTAGAAAATTAGCGTCATTAAAAATGGAAATCAGTTTCAACTGGAATGAGTATTTCTAAAAGATGGAAAGAATCATTACTTACTAAGAAAAATTATTATATAAAAAATAAAACATACTTAGCTGCTTTTCAGCGTAATATCTAATGAAAATATTTAATAAGTAATCTATTAAAAGATACCTCCTATTTAATTCAAAATGTACCATATGACAAATTTTTTTAAATTAAAATTTAATTTTGAGTTAGCATTTACAAAAGAGGAAAAATCCTTGCTAGCTGTAAAAAAAAAAATATTTTATATAAAAATAAAACATATTCAGCTCCTTTTCATTGGAATACAACGAGGATTCATAAAAATTCATATTCATAATTTTTCCATTAAAAAAATATTTCCTGTTCATTTCAAAATGTGTATCCACATTACTATTTTCTTTAAATTAAAATTAGAAAATTAGAGTCGTTAAACCGCTGAAACCAGTTTAATCTGCAGTGAGGGTTTGTAAAAGAGGGGGAAAAGGATTCGTGTGGCGAAAGAACATAACCCGAAGACAGAGATGAAGAGATTAATATCAAAATCGGGAAGGATGTGCTCTGTACATGAATCCGGAGTATCACGTTTTCGCATTTGTAGGAAGAATTACCAATTCTCAACGATGTTCGGTTACACTTCCCATTGATGATTCTCAGCTGTTAACCTGGTAAAGTAACCTTTCTTAACGCGAAGTTCATGCTGCCTCGCGGTCCTGGACGTGACTTTCGGTTCATTTCTCTTCGTAAAGGTGAGCAGTGTGTTATTAGACATTCACCTCAGACTCAGTGGCACGATATGTGATTCACCATTCCTGGCAAGCTCCTAGACTAAGGATTGTTTTACAAATGTGCCTATTATTGTTACTGTCTACTGAGAGCTTTGCTGATCGTTATCGTTGATAGTTTTATTCGAAATAGACCTGTCTGAAAGTGTTTGGAGATTCAGTTCGTATATTCTATTCTTTAATTAAGCATTTCAGTGAACTGACAAGCAAAATTGTTTCTACTTTGGTTACAGTAGGAACGTTATTTGAATATTATCCATAGTGAACTTTCCCTTTTCAAATGCTCTTAATTTATGGAGGTTTATGATTTATGCGTTTTAGAGCATCAAGGAATTTTTCTAAACGTTGTTTTATAATACATATTTGAGTTTATGTATGCGTATGTGTGTTCGCTGGAGGGGTAAAGATAAAATATTTATCAACAAAGATTTAAAAGATTACATATCTCAACCTAGAATCGAAATGGGTCCACTTAATTCCATTATAAATAAAAAGTCTTCCGTAAAAATTAAAACGTAAAAAGTGATTTACTGCTATAAATCTTACCATGCAGCATTAGATAGTTGTATATATCATTTTAAAGTGGGTAACATAGTGTTCTTGACTAATATATATATATATATATATATATATATATATATATATATATATATATATATATATATACATTTATTCTTCCAAAATTTTTTATAACTTAACCATGTACACCATTAATAAATGTTTTTATTTCATAACTTATGCCGTGAGTTATTCCAGGGATTTCAAGAATCATGTATTATAATAAGCATTTTGTTCTCGCATAAAAAAGTACTGTTTCTGTTAAAAACTGGATAATACCTCATTTTCTACTCTTAAAGTTTTTGTTTTATTAAATTGTGCCACATAAAAGGATCTCGAGAGTTTAAAAGTTTCAAATGTCAAATAAAAAATGTATACTAATATTTTTCTGTAATTATTTTTCTACGTATTAAAAAACCTTGTAGAAAAATTTCTTGTAAATACTAACGATTCCTCGATATTTTAAAATTCTTTAAGAAGACTTATCAGCTTTCAAGCTGAAAAGTCTTTTTCATTTCTAACTTTTTTTTTTTAAATTTAGTTTCGTTTTATGAAGCAATACATTTTAACTAAAACATAAACTATACATACGAATACAAATTCATATAAACGAAAAAAAAAATAGAAAACTTACGTAAAATAATTTTTGAAATTTGTAAATAAGAAACTAATTACTTGATTAAATACATGCTAATATTCTGTCAACCAAATTATATTAACATAAACGTTTATTTTATTTTTTAGTCATTTATATCTTTCTGAGATTTACAGATCACCCAGCAACTTTCCGTTGATGAACAGAAAAACTTTCTATTTGCATAAGATAGGACTCAAAAGTACGTGTATATCGATGAGCTTTAATGTGGTTCGAACAAGGCAGATTCTGCTAAAACACTAATCAACGAATTACTTATTAGTTATATTACTAATTAGTTTTTATAGCCATCTTAGAAAATGGGTTTCTAACGAACCGTGTGCGATTGCTTACCTAAGTCACTGATGGAGAGCAAGTCCACTTGACTGAGGACTGGTCCATAGAAACTAAACTTCAACTTTTCTCATTGATTTCTCCTATTTAAGCCCCTTTTATCATTCTACTGTAATTTTAAACATTTTATTACAAGAAGTGTGGTAAGCTTCCTTTCTGTGGAACCATCCTCTTTCCTCAACTATTCAAGACTGAAGGAATTAATTTCATTTCCAGATAAACTCAAGTCAATATACATATATTACTCAACGCTGAAATTAAACTTCAACTCCTCTCATTGATTGCTCCTATTTTAGCCTCTTCTATCATTCTGTTGTAATTTTAAACATTTTATTACAAGAAGTGTGGTAAGCTTCCCTTCTGTGGAACCACCTTCTTTCCTTAACTATTCAAGAATGAAAGAATAAATTTCATTTCCAGATAAACTCATGCATGTCAAAATACATATATTACTCAATATTGAAACTAAACTTCAACTCATCTCATTGATTGCTCATATTTAAGCCCCTTCTATCATTCTACTGTAATTTTAAACATTTTATTACAAGAAGTGGGGTAAATTTCCTTTCTGTGGAGTCATCCTCTTTCCTCAACTATTCAAGACTGAAGGAATAAATTTCATTTTCAAATAAACTCATCCAAGTCAATATACATATATTACTCAACACTTGAACATCCCATTACTTTTTTCAATATTTTTTAAAATGAAAACTAAATTAAAAAATATACCTCGTTTTTAATTTTAATTAATTTTTAGATTTGCTGATACTTCACTTATATGTAGTTACGTCATTCTACATACAAAAACATATACTCAAATACAGATAATTTCAATAACACCACACCCATCGGATTGTTTTTGATCTTACAGACAGTAATTGGAAGACAGTTTATCTATAAATGACACGTGTAATACTTGCTATAATTTAATCTGTAACTAGCCTTTTACAAGAAAATTATTCATGTGTTTTTAATATCATAAGAATTAACTGCAGCAAAAATCTATATAAATTTTTTTATTATTTTTTGAGCGTTTTAAAGTTCTTGAGGGTCTTTAAATTCAAAAATATGTCTAAAAAGTAAGATCAATAAAATTTTAACGTTTCTACTTTATTACTTTATTCCCAAAAATTATATCTTTACTATACACATTTTTAAATTTGATGAATTATTGATAATGATTTTTAAGGATGATTTTTAATTTTCTTTGTGTTAACCTATTTCTAATAACGCTACCAAGTCATGAGTACTTGCAATAACTAACAGCATTACACTTCCAATTACAAGTTTATACTGTTTCATCATAACTTTCTTTTATATACGCTTTATATTTCTTGCATTCAATTAGTTTTTCATAGATCAGTATACATGTCCGTTAAATCTCAATCTGCAGAAAATTTTATACTTTTAATTGTTTAACAATGGGAATATTTACATATTACCTTAATTCTACTCAGCACTGAATATAATCTTAGGTGTTAAATCTCAATCTGCAGAAAATTTTATACTTTTTAATTGTTTAACAATGGGAATATTTGCGTAATACCTTAATTCTACTCAGCACTGAATATAATCTTAGGTGTTAAATCTCAATCTGCAGAAAATTTTTACTTTTAATTGTTTAACAATGGGAATATTTGCGTAATACCTTAATTCTACTCAGCACTGAATATAATCTTAGGTGTTAAATCTCAATCTGCAGAAAATTTTATGCTTTTAATTGTTTAACAATGGGAATATTTACGTATTACCTTAATTCTACTCAGCACTGAATATAATCTTAGGTGTTAAATCTCAATCTCCAGAAAATTTTATACTTTTAATTGTTTAACAATGGGAATATTCACATATTACCTTAATTCTACTCAGCACTGAATATAATCTTAGGTGTTAAATCTCAATCTGCAGAAAATTTTATACTTTTAATCGTTTAACAATGGGAATATTTACATTTTTTTACCTTAATTCTACTCAGCACTGAATATAATCTTAGGTGTTAAATCTCAATCTGCAGAAAATTTTATACTTTTAATCGTTTAACAATGGGAATATTTACATATTACCTTAATTCTACTCAGCACTGAATATAATCTTTATACATATCACTCATTTTTAATTAAGATTTGTGTTTCATAATATATGAAAAAAAAGCTCTCTTAAAATATTTTTCCACTCTCTAATTAGTAAATGAATCGAGACGATTACTCTACTTTAAAATATGAAAAAGTATACTTGTTAATTTTAGAAATGACTACACAAAAAAAGTGTGAATTTCTTTAAAACTTTAAATGGTAGGAAATTGCAAATTCAACTTTCCTTTAACAATATGCTAACATGCTTAGTTTATGATTATTGTGTAGTTAATCTTAAAAATACATTGCATCCTGTTACAAAGAGCTACACATGCGGAATTAATGCCTACAAAATGTTACATCCCCCAACACCTTTAAGTTATATGCCCTCATATAGAACATTAACATAAATCAGGATGACCCGTCATTTACAGTACTTTCCATTTAATGTCTAAGAGCAAGTAGGACGAGATGAAGTGACCTCACGTCTTGACCCCCTTATTTCATCCAATTTATTGCCTTAACTTGGATTCGTCGCCGATTTCCTAATACTCCTATTCAGTTGTCATAATGTATCCTGCAAATGTTTTGCAATACAGAAAGGAAGAACACATTTCTTGGAAATTTTCTGAGAAAAAATCATGGGGGAGGACTCATCTGTTTAGTTCAATCAATGAGGATTGATCATATGGTGCAATCTTTCATGTTTCTGTTTCAACTTAGTTCTACAATGTTTTCTATTATATTAAATGAATATTTGGAAGACGTTAGTTTTATTTTAGACTTGGTGTAGATTGTTCTATCCGACTGTATAAAAAATAAGAAAAGTTTATAGATCACTATTGTTGTTTTTGCACCTGTTTTTTTATTATTTTTTTTGGGTGAATTAATTGGTACGATTTAATAATGAACTTTTGTCGTAAGTGAAATTTATTTTTTATTTAAAAAATTGTTTATTTTACAATTCTAGCATATTTCTAGTAAAAATTTTTCATAGTTTAAATAATATAAAAACGGAATATTTGCAAAAATATAAAAAAAAATTATTTAAGGTAAAGAATAGTCATAAAATATGTATTTTAAAAATCTAAAATAAATGATTCAATTGTTTATCTAGGGAGTATTCATAATTTGATTTTTGTAAAAAATTTCTTATGGTTTTACATTTATAATATCAAAATGGGATAAATTGGTACAAGAAATTCTAAAATAAAAATATAAAATTGTGACCGGTAATTTCCACAATAAAACAACTTTAGAATAATTCAAAAGAAGCAGAAATTATTAAATAATTAAAAAATTTACTTAACAAGTCGCCCGAGTGTATGATTGGTGAAGGTATTGGAATTGTAAAATCAGTCAAGACTCGCATTACCGGAAGGTTAAAATAAGGTTTTCTTAAACGCTCGAAGGCTATAGACATGAAATCATTATTTTGCTTCCATAAAATGCTTGCTTTATATTATTATAGGGGATAAGTCACAGGGTATGTTTCCTGATAATATTTT
The DNA here is from genome assembly GCA_032207245.1 of Pardosa pseudoannulata. Classification (NCBI taxonomy): domain Eukaryota; kingdom Metazoa; phylum Arthropoda; class Arachnida; order Araneae; family Lycosidae; genus Pardosa; species Pardosa pseudoannulata. The sequence goes on along the minus strand of CM063505.1, from coordinate 63,682,343 downwards.
ACCTATACCACAGTAAGTGAAGTCATACTTCATCTCCTGACGATTATTAAGTAAGGGACTTTTCTAAATTGAAGAGAATACGTTGCACCCATTTTAATATAAAGTGGTGAAATTTTTTTTCGCTTTAAAATATTTTATGGATAAGTCACAGGGTATGTTTCCTGATAATATTTTACCTATGCCACAGTAAGTGAAGTCATACTTCATCTCCTGACAATTATTAATTAAGGGACTTTTCTAAATTGATTAGAATACATTGCACCCATTTTAATATAAAGTGGTGAAATTTTTTGTTTCTTTAAAATATTTTATGGATAAGTCACAGGGTATGTTTCCTGATAATTTTTTACCTATACCACAGTAAGTGAAGTCATACTTCATCTCCTGACGATTATTAAGTAAGGGACTTTTCTAAATTGAAGAGAATACGTTGCACCCATTTTAATATAAAGTAGTAATTTTTCGCATTGGATGGCTTTTTCATTAAAATTTATATCTGTTGTTTAATTAAAATATCTCATAAATTACAACGCATGTCTTCTGATATACTTTTACCAACACCACCGGAAGAAAATTTTTCATCATCAACCATGGGATCATATTCTTTTCCTTGAAGTTGATTATTTGCAGACTTTTACTTCCACATCCAAAACAATTGTATCTATTTTAACATAGAGAAGTAATTTCTCATTTTGAATAAGTCTAATATTTTATATTAATTTAAATGTTTCCTAGGTTAAAAATAAATATGTCATGGACCAGTTAGCTTTAATATCAATACTTTTACAGATGCAAATTTTTAAGCTCACCATCAATTTTACATTTTAGATATTACAAAAAATGTTTTGGGAATTCATAAAGCACAAAATATAATAAAGTCATTGATTAGCATTAACCATATTACAAATTCTACTGTAATTAAAAAGTAAATGGAATATAATTCAGAAACTTTCGTAAAATATTTTTACTAATTAAAGAAACACTCAAAACACTTAATATCTGATTTCTTATTATTGTGTAAAAACAAATTGAGGTATTAAATTTGATTCTGGGAGTTTTCCAAAGTGAAAAATGTAATTTTTCATAAAGCATGATTAAATTTGCTTCTCAAGAAAATTTCTACTACAAAATCTTTTAAAATGTTCTAAAAAACTTTTAATGACAATGTAGAGAGGTATAGTATCTGTCTTTGATGACTACGGCTAAAAAACACATTTAGCAAGCTAATGTGGAATGATCTCTTTGAATGTCTTGGTACTGCAGATTATAAAGTTCTATTAACTTTGAGTCAAAAAACTGGTTGAAAATAAACCTGAATTCTGACGAAATGAGGTACGATTGATCCTGATTTAAAATACTAGGTGTTAACACCGAAACTCAGTACGAAAAACGAAAGTTAAAAAAATAACTAGCATATGAACGATATCAGACTGTATATTGTAGCAGCTGGTCACAAGAGAACCTTTCGTCATTCTTAGGACCCATGGGAATTTATTCCCCTGGAAAAAGCAAGAGTTCCAGACACAGAGGGGTTTCGGATTTTTTATGTCCCTGCATACATCTGTGTGGAATGCCGGCTATCATTGAAGAGTCCGGTCTGCTGACCACTCTCTTGCTCTCAGCCCTTTTTCTCCCCCCCCCCTCTTTTTGCTAGGGGTCTTTCGAGAAGAAGGCAGTTGGTTGTTGGGGGCTGGAGGGTAGAGAAGGTTGTTTCTCTCTCCCAAATGATGTTGTTTTATATCGTGTATATTTTGTATATAGTCGAGATAATAAAGTCTAGGACTTTAAGCGATTGTTTTTACTAAGCCCCCACAAACACAGAGGTGTATGTATGTTGCGACGTTACAATATTAATTATATTTATTACAAAACAAACTAATGCCAATACTTCAACTATAAGAAGTATAATATTCCAATGAGGTAGTTTTTAAACAATAGCAGGTTCTGATCCCCATAGAACCGAACTTCTGCTCTTGGCTATGACCAACTAATGACTACAGACTCAATTCTCGCCAGATGGTGTCCAGGAATTACAAACGAGCGCTTGCAATACGGAAGTGCGAACACAATGCTTACAATGACTCATTAAGATGAATAAAGCCTGAATCTTTACTGATTAGTTCTAAATATCGAGGACTGATTTTACAAAATCCAAACACGAAAGAAAATCAGAAACGTGTACAATTACTCATAAGTCAACATTCCATAAAAATAATGTTATTATACGTGTAAATACACGCATTTCTCTCTCACATTATCAAGTTAATAAAAACTATTAGTGATCAGAAGAAAAACATCCATTCATTTTAATTCAGTATCAAAAATTTTAGACTCATATATATCCCCTTATGGGAAAAAATCGTTAATTTTGTTTACTAGAGGTATGTTTTCATTTATCTGTCATGCATCACAATATTTAACTAAAAAGACCTACTTTAGTATTACTGTTTTGTCCTAATTTCGAAAATTAAAGTAAAAAAAAGAAAAATATTACTAGATTATCCTGTAATTTCAGTATTCTGCTTGAATCAGAGCATCTGAATCAGTGAAGTTTTTGTAATTTCCAAATTGTCTTAGGCATTGTATTACCAAACTTGCTGTTATTTACTTTCTTAGTGAATTGTTTATGCTTAAAACAAACTCTAAACAGAAAAGAAAAAGTTTTGCATTGCATCTTACCAGTTTTCAATCATTTATTGGAGCAGAACTCTTTTTCAGAATTGAAATTTTTAATCAAAAATAATTTGGAAATATACTTTCTTAAAGGACGTTGAATTATCTCCTAAAAATGAATTTAAAATTCTAACTTCTGGCTTCCTTTTCATTTAAAATACCTGTTTTAAAATATTTTCATTATTAAGTTATGCTAATTTTGAATATGCCTTAATAAATTGTGATAATGAGGTACATTAACCACTATTAATGCGCTGATTATTAAAATTATTAAGATACTTTCAAATCTCTTTAATATGTTATTTCATCATAAAAACAATATTAGAGAGGTATAATTTCTTTCAAATTTCTTAAAACAGCCCATTTTTATAATTTATGGAGTAAAAATGTATAAATGTATTAACAAAAAATTCATTAAAAAAAATCTTTAAAATTATTTTTCTCAAAATATGATTTTCAATCTCCATGCAATGTTGACTCTTGAACTATTGCAGCTACTTTTACAAATTTTTCTGAGTTGCAAAGTAAAAAAGTAGTTTTCTTGTAAAGAAAAAAAAAGTAAGTAAAAGTAAAATGCAGTAAAATTAGTAAAAAAGTAAATTCCAAGTTAATAGAAAGTTTGAAATAAACATAAATTTAAACATTTCAATGATAAAGAACAAGTTTTATACCTCCGGAAATAATTGAAAACATTGTTTATTTCTAATAAAAATTAATCATTTATTTTTTAAATATATCAATACAATTAATTTTAGATTCAAGTAGATTTCGATAAACTAAAAAGTACTTTGTGTGTATTATAAAACATTTCGATGACAAAGGACAATTTTTATACCTCCTCAAATACTTGAAAACATTCTATTTTAATTGCAACATCAGTTATCTATTATTTTAAACACTAGCTGCTTCGCACCCAGCCTTCGGTCTGGGTATTAAAATTTTTCGATTAAATGTTTAGAACTACTATTAATGATAAACGTATTAATAGAAATATTGAATAAATCTCGTATGATGCAGATTGTTCACAAATATGATAGTTTAAACAACAGACAATCCAAGTTATAAATATGCACGTGCACAATATTGCCCAGGAACCACAGCGTAATGATTCTAAATTCCACGATTTTCTATACTACATGATGTATTTTTCAACATGTAATATATATATATATATATATATATATATATATATATATATATATATATATATATATATATATATATATATATATATATATATATATATATATATATATATATATATATATATATATATATACATATATATATATATATATATATATATATATATATACATATATATATATATATATATATATACATATATATATATACATATATATACATATATACATATATATACATATATATACATATATATATATACATATATATATACATATATATATATATATATATACATATATATATATATATACACATATATATATATATATATACACACATATATATACATATATATATACATATATATATATATATATATATATATATATATATATACATATATATATATATATATACATATATATATATACATATATATATACATATATATATACATATATATACATATATATACATATATATATATATATATATATATACATATATATATACATACATATATATATACATATATATATATATATATATATATATATATATATATATATATATATACATATATATACATATATATATATACATATATATATATATATACATATATATATATATACATATATATATACATATATATATATATATATATATATATATATATATATATATATATATATATATATATATATATATATATATATATATATATATATATATATATATATATATATATGCATGCATATAATGTATTTGCTGTGAAAATTTATTTCAAATAATTTTTATTCCTTAAATTTCTTTTTTAAAAATATTTTCATCACGTGCTTAAGATGCAAAGAATTTTTTTACATACCCGATTTCACGCCTTAAGACATATTTTAGATTCAAGCTGATTCTGATACTCTAAAATATACTTTAGGAGGAATTGTTTGTATTTACAGTTTGAAATAAAATTATAATCGTGTCCGTCAGCACATATTTTAAATTTGATAACTGGTATCTAGATTTTCTTCTATTGCAGCACTATTTTCTTCTTCATTATCTGCACCATTTAATAACATTTTTCTAAAGCTGAAAGATACTTTTACATTTAATAAAAATTTGAATTAATTCAATCCTTATTTTATGGGAAATACTAACCTAAAAACTATTAAAATTTGTTTCTCCATCTCGTGTTTAAAACTATCAAACCCCATTAAGTGATTATTTCGTTATCCTAAAAAGTGACACCTCCTTCTTAATTATTTTCTTTTAATAATGAATCCTGCCAAACATTCTAGCTCATTGAGACGAATAATTCAGTCTAAGCTACAAAGAAAGTAACTATTAAATGGAAACAAGAAAAACTGTTTGCACGCATTCTAGATTTGTTGACGGATTGCAATTGTCGCCCGTTATTAACTAAGTCATTCAGATTACCATAATTCCTTTCCTAAAGATGACCGATTAAGAGTGATTTGGAGAGATATGAAATGACATCAACGCTCTCGTTTTCGACTGAGCTATTCATTCGGGTCATTACCTCAAACGTTTTAAAGTCATCAAAAGCTCTAATCATGCCGCGAGAGTAAAAAAAAGTGATCCGCTGAATTAAAAAAAGGAGAGAAATTGAGAGAGTGATAGCATATTTTGATAAGCACTGTCGCTGTCAGCGCAGTGTTTAGAATCGCATTTTAAAAATAGCTTCGCCCACCTTAGCTCTACTGTATCCTCATAAAATTGGTAATGCACGAGATAAGTGCCAGCTGAACTGTAGATGAAATTGCATTTTATTATGTATTTAAATTGCGTGCTACAAATAGCTCACGAAACGTGTTTTACTGATTTTTCTCAGCTTTATTTTTTTTTCGACAAAATCATTAATAGACTTGGGATGTAAATGATATTTTTGATAATATTATATAATTTCTCCGAGCATGTTGAAATGTATGCTAGAAAACAGGTGTACTCCAATAAACATGACTATAAAAGTATAAGGGTGATACCTTCAAATTTGCCTGTAAATGTCAAGCCAACTCAATTTTATAGAATTATGCATTACCATTACTAGCAACACCAGAACTAGAGGGCTTGGCCCGGGTAGATCTGTTGTAAACTCATCCCCTGAGATCCTGTGAGATCCTTCAAATTTACAGCGGAGAAAATGAACTTGACTCCACGTTCTACAAGCATAAAGGTTGTTTTTCTTGCCACACTTAGAAATCACTGAGTACCTACACTAGAATTGCAAGCCAGGTAAAACACATGCTTAACAAAAGATGACTTTTTACTATAACCTCAATGTGAGTTGGCTATTCTTGAAAACTATTATTAAGATCCTTCGCTCCTTTTCCTACACAAAAATAAATATGTCATCAATTCTGCACCCCTGTCAGACCATAGCACGCATACTCTTCTCCAATGACCAACACATACTATACCCTGTTTTTACGCCTAACCCGCACATTACATTCAGAACATCTTTTCCAAGCCCATTGAAATATATGCTTGAAAACAGGTGTATACCAAAAAACCTGATTATAAAGACATGAGGATCTTACCTTGAAATTTACTGCGGGGAAAATGAACTTGAAATTACTCCACGTTCTACAAGCATAAAGGTTATTTCTCCTAACACAACTGAAAGTCACTGAATACCTGCAATAGAATTGCAAGCTCGGTAAAACACATGCTTTACAAAAGATGATTTTTTATTATGGCCTCAGTGCGAGTTGGCTGTTTTTGAAAACTATTATTAGGATCCTTTGCTCCTCTTCCTACACAAAAAGTCATCAATTCCCTGCATCCCTCTTCAATGCCCAACACACACTGCCCCCTATTTTTCAGCCTAACCCGAACATCCCACTCAGAACATCTTTTCCAAGCGTATTGAAATGTATGCAAAAAACAGGTGTATACCACTAAACCTGACTAAAAAGGTATGAGGATGATACCTTGAAATTTACCGCGGGGAAAAGGAACTTGAAATGACTCCACGTTCTACAAGCATAAAGGTTCTTTCTCCTACACAAAACAACTGACGACTACACGTGAAAGACTACAAGTGAAAGTCACGGAATACCTACACTAGAACGGCAAGCCAAATAAAACACATGCTTTACAAAAGGTGACTTTATATTATAGCCACAATACGAGTTGTCTATTTTTGAAAATTATTATTAAGATTCTTCGCTCCTCTTCCTACTCAAAAAAAAAATGTCCCCTGCACCCGTGTGAGATCATAGCACACTTATCCCTCTTCAATACCCAACACACACTGCCCCCTGTTTTTTCGCCTAACCCGCACATCACATTCAGAACATCTTTTCCAAGCATATTGAAATGTATGCTAGAAAACAGGTGTATACCAATAAACCTGACTATAAAGGTATGAGGATGATACGTATTTAGGATTGTTGTAGCAATCAGTTGTCCACTTGCAATTTTTACTGCAATCTGCTCTCTGTAACGCAAAAATCTGAATTATTATAGGAATAATTATCTGAATTATAAGCGACAAATATTAAAACACTGCCGGTCTCCATCAGATCGCAGTACTGAGCTTTATTCATTTTTTAATTAATAAATACTACTCATTATTCTATTAATATATTCTACTTATTGTTGAATTGATATATAATGCTCATTGTTGAATTGATATATACTATTCATTGTTTAATCCATATTCTGTAAATTTTATATTTTTAAAATGTAATATTTTAGCAACTGTCCATTTTATTAAAGAATTGGAGAATAATATGTCACATTCTAATAAAATGAGTTTAAATTAATTTCAACAAAAAAAAGTGTAATTTAATAGGCGTACAAGAAGTCAAATGGCACGTACATCATATTTTTAAAATCATATTTCAATGATTTCTATCATATTTAATTCTATTGTTAACTTTTTACGGATGTAATATCTTAATGTAAAAACCCTTAATTCTAAATGTTAGCTAATGACGATTTCCCCCTTCAATGGTAAACTGGGGATAACACCAAATACAGCTGTGCTCTCCATTATCCGAGATAGATCCAGATTACAGCAATAAAGTCTCATTCCATAAACAGTGAGAAAGAATACTTTTTTGTGGTGCATAATACAAGGTTATCAGGAGAGAGTTATTCGATAACAAACTTTAATCTTTAATTTCCTCTAGCTGCATAACCCGGCGTCGCTTGGACTAGCTCAAATAGTGCTTTTTTTTTTTTTTTTTTGGCGGATAATAAGATTGAATGTTACGGGCCTGAAATTCTCTTCTAAAATATAAGGTGAAACGTCAGTGCTCCAAGGATCTAAGGGAAGTTTTATATATTTCAAAATTGAAAATTTGTTGAAATGTTTCTTTATACAATAACATCCCCTATATAATAATATTCTAAGTTTTCTGTCCGTCTGTTCTCCAATTTATGAAGCTGTTGTACCTGGAATAGATAGAGGCATCCATATTGGATTCTTGATGAGTTGGGGTTAGCAAAATTCAAAGCGTTTAAAGTTTATCTTCTCCTAAACTATCAATATGATTTTAAAATAAGTAAAATAAGTTCATATAACTATGCTCCACATCACAGCAAAAAATACTGTCATCTTTAAAACGTTCGAAATCCACTCCTTCTCCCCTTTTCTAGCATTTAATGTCATTATTTCAAGCCCTATTTTCCCCGGTTAAGAGCAGGTGATTAAATTTATCAATCTGCCACATAATAAATAGGTATAAATTACATTTTTCTAGCATTATGACGTCATTCCGTGAACCATCTCATTTAATCATTTCTTATTTTAAATTATTTAAATATCGTCTGCATTATTTTCATACCTTTTATCACTGAACTTAAATATTACTTAAATAATTTTCTTTTATATTTGGCTTAAATAATAGATTAGGTACATATGTGATAGTTTTAAATTTAATCATTGATTATTTTTTGTTGCAATGAAAATTTTATCACCAGTATTAACAACAAATTCTATCTACCTATAGGGTGTAGTGGAAATGATAGTTTCATTCCTTTACTTCCATTAATTACTGTGGCAAAACATTGGGAAGAACTTAACGATGATTTCAAAGTAGCTAAAAAAAACTTTGAATGATGTTTCTAAATGAATTCAACGTGATTCTAAACTGCATTCACAGTGTCGGAAAACTTTAGAGAATTATGAAGATAAACAAATTATTGAGCTTGTACCAGATAATTCTCAGCCAAAAACAAACCATTTTTTTACCTGCCTCATAAGATAATTTATAATTCTGGAAAATTAAAAATTTTACTGATCTTGTCATAGGACGTGATATATACTAGTATTTGAATAATATCTAATTGTAAAGAAAAACTGTTACATTTTTAGTTTCTGACACTTCCTCTCCTCAGTAGTTGGTTATCTTCGTTAAAGATTAATGGTTTTTTTCCTGAAAATGCATGGTACATCTCAATGCTCAGGAAATTTGGTTATTCTCTCAATTGAAGAAATATATTCAAATTTCCGTTATTCAACAAGATCGTGCAAAACACTATTGGAATTTAGAGTTTCATAAATTTCTAAACAGAAAACTACCACAGAGATCGCAATGCAGTCGATGATTTATTTAGTCTTACACCGCTAACTTTTAGGCTACTAGTCTTTACCCCATGCAACTCTTGCCTTTAACCCATATTGTACCACACCAACTAAGTATTTCTGAAAATTTTTAAAACTTTATCCATAACATTAATATGGTGTAACTAAGCATATAAAACCAAAATTTTAAAACTAAATTTTATTTTTTAAGTAATTAACTGTACTATAATTATATCAACGGTCCAATACACTACTAAAATTTAACAAGTATCTTTTACATTGCATTAGGCTGATTCACAGGTAAAATTTGGGAAAACAATCAATACAAATTTCAACATTCCATTTTAAGCAGACTGTTGTTACTTTTCTTTTGCAGTTATTGAACTGGCATCTTTGGTAAGGGGTAATAGAAAAAGGATATCCGTTGTAGGATGCTAATACCCAAAATTTATATCCAAATTTTACAGGTATATTTTTTATGAACATCTTTCAACTGCCTTTCAAAATATTTTACCATTCTTTCACTGATGGTGAGATTTTCAGGAAATATACGAATTTGCGTCAATGTTATGATTATTTTGTCATTAAAAAGTCGAATTCTACAAAAACGATCGTGTAGATCAATTGAAGAATCATCATTAAAATGGATAAAGTGTTTTGTGTCATAATACCGTTTTCTGGACCTAGCATTACTCACTAATGTAGAGCCAATGTCTGTAATACTACAAGTAACCTCCACTATGTTTAAAAAATAATAATGAATATAAAATTAAACATTAAAAAATGACAATTTTTAAGGGGTTGCTAAAAACATATTTTACAATACAATATATTTTGATTTCTCTTTTTTTGTTACTATGATAAAGTGTGTCTATTTTAAAGGTCTTAAAATAAAATCCACTCAGAAAACGTTTATAACTTTATTATTAAATGGAATTCTATTTGCTGTCCTGTTTATAGGACAGTGGTCCAATATGGGTTAAAAATATGTCAAAGATCCATTTCCCTACACGTTTGCTTGAACAACACATTTTCGATACTTTACAAATAATTCATAATGAAACTTTACAACATTTTTTATCAATAAATGGCATTGCACAATGATATTATACGTGTGAATAACGGAAGTCAAAATGATTACTTGTGAAATAAAATTGTACAATTTTCTTTACAATGACATATTACAGTGTTCCCTCGCCACTTCGCGCTTCATGTTTTGCGGCTTCAGTGCTTCGCGGGTTTTTCCAAAATATTCATCAAAAAATAAAAATGAAAAATTACAACCATGTCGGCAGCCACATTGCGGAAAGGAGCGTTGTTTCATGTTGATGCGAGAGAGAGAAGGATCCCTGTATGTCAAACAAAAGCCCCGTTTACATGTGCCAAAAGCAGCGTAGAATGCAGGGTAGATACGCGAATTGTACTCCCCTTTCAAGAATTATCCCTAACTAGGGAAAAAATTGAGGGGTAGAAAGAACCCACCTTTCTACCCGGGTAATAGCAGAGTTTACTCTCCTTTCCCATCATCCTTTGCGCTTACAGATGATTGCCGTCCGGTATGATCACGTGACTTCTAGCGACGATCCCGGCGAAATGAAAAGTAGATTGATTGGTTTGGAGCACTACGGTCTACTTTTTGCTACACGAGGGCTAATGAGACCGGGACCTACTGTTTAAAGTCGATTCCGAACGGCTACGAACATCCATGCCTCAGTGGGACTCGAACCCACGAACTCCGGTTCCGAAGGTCAGTGCCCTAACCATTCGGCCATCGTTCGGCTAATGAAAAGTAGAAATAATTGACCATGTAAACGGGTTTCTCCGACCCTCCAAGCAAAATCCCTTTACCCGGGTAAAAAGAAGGGTACATGACTAGCACATGTAAACGGGGCTAAAGATAATGGTTGATTCAGAGTACATGCTACGGACTCTCGTAAAGACGCGTGATTGGTTGCCAGTGTCTTGAGATGACATAGATGTAACAATAAGTTACATTTGGTCACCCCGTGGGTCTTCGGGGACATGCCGGGGCAGGACCGGTTTGAATGCAGAGCGACTTCGGACTTCTCCCAGCCAATAGAGGTGTCCGTTTGGGGAATTTTGACTCCCTCCCCCCGCCGTTTTGGAGTGGACTCTTTTTTTGTCTCCGCGGACAGTGAAAAAAATTTTTTGGAGCGAATAAGAGAAGAATGAGAGGTGAAAGGCTGGAATCCGCGTTTTGTGGGAGAACCCTTGGCAAAGAAATTTTCGCCATTTTTTCTTAGGATCGATGCCGACTCGAGAGCAGTCTTCGATCTACAAATGATAAGTTGATTCAACTATTTGTATTCCCAAGGCATTTATTATTGTATAAAATCATTTAATCAAGACCTATTTTTCATGTTTTTCTTAATGAGTTTTAATTTCTTTCTCAAACACTAGGCCAACGTAGCATTATTTTTACATTTTTTGGTGAGGAAGAAAACTAAGAGGAATATGAAGAAGAAAATAAAAAGCGTACCCTTACCTTGGAGAATCTGCAACAATTGTGCAACATGGTAAGAGCGATTCAACAATTTGGACAAGACATTGACGACAATATGGTTCGAGCTGTCGAGTTCAGCAATCGAGTTAACGGGGTTACAGGGGAATTTTGAGGTAACAGTAGACGTATTTCTTGTACAGGGGAATTTTCAAGAAAAAAAAAGATAACAAGTACCCATCACCATGCTTCTCTCCAAGGTAAAGCATCCGGCTCTACCGTCAGCGCCTCTAGCACAAGAGTCTTCGAGTGAGCCTAAAGTTTATACGAGTTAAGTGAGATTTGGTTTGGAGTGCTACGGTCTACTTTTTGCAACAAGGGGGCTAATGAGACCGGGACCTACTGCTTAACGCCGATTCCGAACGGCTACGAACACCCATGCCATAGTGGGATTTGAACCCACGAACTCCGGTTCCGAAGGCCAGCACCCTAACCATCGTTCGGCCATCGTTCGGCCGAGTCAAGTGAGAGCCTCTCCCCTCTGCCACAAACACAAGACTCTTCGCCTCTCTCAGAAAGCAATGTTGACTAATGTTTATGAGTAGTTATTAGTGTAATGATTATCCAAATAAAATTAATGGCTAGTTTACGGATCGAAAGATACATCTATCAACAGGTATCAATGTCACTCGAATTTTAGATTATTTATCAAGAAGGTGAAATAATCCACCATTACCGTATGAATATATATATATATATATATATATATATATATATATATATATATATATATATATATATATATATATATATATATATATATATATATATATATATATATATATATATATATATATATATATATATATATATATATATATATATATACATATATATATGTATATATATATATATATATATATATATATATATATATATATATATATATATATATATATATATATATATGTATATATATATACATATATATATGTATATATATATATATACATATATATATATGTGTGTGTGTGTGTATGTATATATATATGTATATTACTGTATAAGGCTTTTATAATTAACCTTAACTTTATTAATTAGCACATACACGTTTAAGTTAATACGTATACTGTTGTAATTTTTGTCTTAAACGTGTAAAGTATAAATACTATTTACATATTTAAAATATTCTTGTACCCACGAAAATTCCTAGGGGCAAATTCTACTTCACGGTTTTTCAGCTTTCGCGAAAGGTTCTAGTACCCATTAACCTCGAAAAACGAGGGATCGCTGTAATTATAACTTTCAGTTAGAAGTTTATAATCAAATGATTCTCTCCTGACAACTTGTACTCTTATGCATTTAAAAAGCACAGAAATAACAATGGGATTTTATGGATCCTTTTTTCAATTAAAACTAGAAATATCCCTAGGATGACATAAAAAAGCTAAAAAAATTAAATAATCTTCTACATATCTGTGTATTTCGTGAACTGGTTATATTTTTTTTTCTTCTTTCCTATTGTTTCCTTCATTAATCCTATCTTCCCTTTCTCTTTCTGACAAAGTTATTAGTATGATTTTGAACTCCTGTCTATTAGCGGATGGTAACCGTTCCACGATAATTATTCTTTACTCTTCGCAGCAGGAACCTGTTAAAAATTGAATGATTATTTCCTCATCAGATATTGCAGGGATGAAGAAATTGATAACTCTTGTGTCAAAAAGGTAAAACAACACTACACGGCGTGATTTCGAAATCACGCAATAGATGTCGAATGTCTATTACTACAGTTAGAACATGATCCTAAGTGCATTCACCCTTTTGAAACTAATGCTTTAAAATCATTTAAACTTATTTTTATAGCGTGAACCAGTACACTAGAGTACTAATGAATATATGACTACGGCCTGCTGTTTCATATGACGATAACCAAAACTGTAGAACGCTGCTATTCGTTACCAAAGTCCCAGAGTTCCAAACCCAATGCTAGCATGTGTGTTCGTATCCGTTCTGATTCGGCTTTAAGCATCAGGTAATGTTCTAATTCGAATGTCACAAAATTTACCTTATAGCTTCAAAATAAGGCTCATTCATTTCTATCTCAGGACTTTAATTTATTATTGAAGTATTAAAATTCGTTAATGTAGATAATAATCACTAAGAAACCAAAGAAAAACTTAGATTTAATTCTAAATGAAGCCATAATTGTTATTGTTTGTAGAGCTATAGCTTTACTAGCATCAGTTATTTATCGCGTTTACTTCAGAGTTAATTGAGAATACAAAGTGCATTATTAATTACTGAAAGAAAATATTTAACAAAACAGTTATTGAAACAACTCACTGTAAAATTGAATAATTTAAATGTTTTGAATTAATGATACTTAGAGTAGTTTTTTAAAAAAATGACATTACATCCTTCTTTTACAGAGATATTTTTTTAAAAATCATTTGTTAACGAAACATACATCTGACCCGTATTTCAAGAAATCCTTGGTAATTTATTCAACTATCCTAATAGAGATACGAAAGTAAAACAAAACGAAAGAAGCAATTATCTAGTTTAACTTATCAATCATCTAGCAATAACTTAGAAATTTACCCAACTTAGATTTATTTTCAGTTATGGTTTAAATAATTATAAGAAAAAAAACACAAAAATTTGTATTTACTTACAACTTGATAAACACAAATAATTTGATTAGTAATTAATTTTTTATCCAAGTCTGAGTAATCATTGCTGATTCACATCATTGTTTCAGCCACACTTTAACAGATTTTCCTTACAATTATTCACTGTCATAATATCCATTGAAGCTGTGGTGAAAAACACAGTTTGGATGACACCCACATGAGACTCCTTTATCAATGTCCTAAAATCTTCAATTTTATATTTCATTTTTACATTTTCTGTAATTTTAGCAAATATAATATTAGATCGAAGGATCATGGTGTAAAATTTTACATTTTAACTTATATGCCTAAATTTTTATGGTAATAATGTCAATTTAAGATATCAAAAACATGTTATAATAATTTGAAGTTACGTAAAAATGATTAATATATAAGCTATTCAGCACCCTTTCCCAATCTCACAGAGTTAATGCATGGTATCTCTAACACGTCAAGCAATTTCAGTTTTATTTCTTCAATGTACTCCTATATCGTATAAATGCTCAAGTAGCTTCTACTTGACTACTTTAATCGATTTAATGACATTTATTCACTAGTGTGATGATTATCCAAATAAAATTAATGGCTAGTTTATGGATCGAAAGATACATGTATCAATGTCTCTCGAATTTTAGTTTATTTATCAAGAAGGTGAATAATCCACCATTACCGTATTTTTATTTATATATATATATATATATATATATATATATATATATGTGTGTGTGTGTGTGTGTGTGTGTGTGTGTGTGTGCGTGTGCGTGTGTAGATAGATATGTTTAAGTATGTAATGGCAAAGAATAGAACAGTCGTAATTATTAAATTCGAAACTCATTTTTTTCTAATCGGTAGGATAATTTTATTCATAATTTAAAGATAGCAGGTGAACAGACACATGAGTCATCAAATTCACTTTTTGAATTCACACGCTGAGAGATGAATGCATCACATCAATACTTTTGAAATCTATATAAAGACCACCATAAGAAAACGTTTGGGTCTTCATCTTCATTATGAACCTGGGAGCTGCACCATATTCTAGAATAAAAATGTTTTAAGAAGGCTTTGT
This sequence comes from Pardosa pseudoannulata, assembly GCA_032207245.1. Classification (NCBI taxonomy): domain Eukaryota; kingdom Metazoa; phylum Arthropoda; class Arachnida; order Araneae; family Lycosidae; genus Pardosa; species Pardosa pseudoannulata. The sequence continues at coordinate 63,666,765 of CM063505.1, read as the reverse complement.
GTGTCGTCTTTTCCACGGTTGCTTTCTGGGTTTAATGACAGTGATGATGTCTTAAAAAATTCTAATGTTATATATATATATATATATATATATATATATATATATATATATATATATATATATATATATGTGTGTGTGTGTGTGTGTGTGTGTGTGTGTGTGCGCGTAATAAGATGGACCAGGTGTTAAGGATCTTTTACATATAACTTCATGCCAGCTAACCCCTCAGTTTGTTCTGTCCCTATGATGAAGTGGGAATCCATCCTCCAACTTGACTAACGTTATCTTAATAAAGGTCTTTAGCAAAAAAGGTGTCATTTTAATGGGCCATGACTGCAACCACCCATCGTGAAGTCCGTCTTATTATATATATATATATATATATATATATATATATGTGTGTGTGTGTGTGTGTGTGTGTGTGTGTGTGTAATCTAAAAACTTAATACTTTAATCCTAAACTAAAATTACTAACACCTCTATTAAAAAACCACTTAATCGGCAATTTCATCATCTTTTTAGTGCGCTTTCGGCGTTAAACTCTTTTGTTTCCTTCCTATTGGCGAGCTTAACTCGCCAACCTATTTTGACACTTAATAAAAGCACTTATAATTTGCGGAGTTAACAAATTCCTTTCTCAAACGGGTATCGTCCCCAAGGTTATATAAGGCTGTACGACCATCCTTTGTTGGATTTTTGCTCGGTACGTTAGCTAATAAAGATGCTACAAAAACTTGTCCTGAAAAATCGTATTATTTTTCGGTGACGACTACTTCCCTTCGACTCTGTTGCATCCTCGTAGCATAGCAAACCACGCTTTGCTACATATATATATATATATATATATATATATATATATGTGTGTGTGTGTGTGTGTGTGTATACATATATGTATTATATATATACATACATAACATATATATATGGGTGTGTGCATATGTGTGTATATATATATATATATATATATATATGTCAGGATTTTAATTGTAGATTAATTTTAAAAGATTTTAATTAGGGATTATTTACTGAGAGTGACGCGGCGTGAGGAGTTAGCCACATAAATAAAGCTTACGCGCAGTTATCTGAGCAGAGAGTAGTGTGCACATTCCACGGACAGAGCTGTGGCTACCCGAAGCAGCTAAGCCTGCCTTTGTTAGAAATTGGGCGCCAATGTGCGACGCCATTGAAGATGATTGATGAGTAATGTGCTGCAAGATTTGAATAAAGGGTGAAAATGATGTCAGGACTGTAGTGTCGTTTAGTGGTGCCTGTCATATATATATATATATATATATATATATATATATATATATATATATATATATATATATATATATATATATATATATATATATATATATATATATATATATATATATATATATATATATATATATATATATATATATATATATATACAGAGAGAGAGACTTTTACCAAATGATCCTAAAAATTTAAATAAGGATTCCAATTACACTATACGTCATTAAGATTAATTCGTTAGATTTGCTTCAGCATATTTTAATGATAGTTATCATTAGTGAAAATGTTCGTCATTAATTTTTACAAAAATTCTTATTCTATCAAAGTTTCGTAGTTTTCTGATTTATTATTTCTCACTGGATACTGCAAAAGAAGGATTTTAATGAGCAACTGAAATGAGAACTTTTCCTTACAGACAGTTTTTGAAATGGAAAGACCAACTATGGTGAATTGTAATTGGACATCTCCAACACAGAAAGAAATTGACGGTCCCAGTTATTCCCTCCTGTGGCCTGAGGGCTGACGGCGGATTTGTGACAGACCGTTGCAAAAGTAATCATTCCCCTAACCCCATGACATAATCGAATGTAGAAGGTAAAGTTATAATTTAACGGCGGGGAAAGGGTTTTTCTCTTTTAGTTTTTATTATTTCGTTCCAGTTCAGCCTTTTCTCGTGATGGGCGTTCTTCACTTCCTGGATACATTTGGGAAGATACGATACGATGCTGGGAAGATTGCGAGGCGATAACCCAATCTTTTTCTTTATTTTAAACCCTGCATCTACTTGCTTGGAAAGCGGTCCTAATCGCAGAATATTTGGACGCATGAGAGGGTTGGTGTGAGGTCAGTCATTCATCCGATACGAGTTAATTGTGTTTCGAAATGTCTTGGATGATACATCTGGTCTGCATTTGAAGTGCGATTATCTGATTCTCTCAAGCAAATTGATAACTAAATCATGGCATGACTTTAACTACCCAGTAAAAAATTTTGTGCCAAATGCCTACTGACTCCTTAAATGTACTCATTGGTGGTAGATTCAAATCAAATATAGAGCATACTCTTTTTCATTAATGTAATATGCTCAACCACCAAAAAATATAGAACAATTATTCGTTTTTGTATTAATTACTCTTTAACTGACCATAAGCTACAATAATAAATCATTAGTAATAATTTAAATAATAGCTTATTACTTAAATTTATTTGGTTTTGAAGGATTGTACAAGCATATCAAGTTTAATTTGAATTCTAATTCAAATTATAAAATAAAAAAAATTATTATCTCTATACAAGACATCTATACAACTTGAAACATAATTTTTAAAATAATCTTGGTACTAAATTCAATAATTTATATAAGCATTAAATTGGTTTTGAAGATTTACAAGATAACATGTTTAAATTTAAAGCTAATTCAAATAAGAACTAAAAAAATTAATCTCTATACAAAGAATATAAATATATTTTATATTCTTTAACATGAAATGATATACAACAATAAATTTAGTAATAATTTATATAATAGTTTATTAGTTGGTTTTGAAGGATTGTACATGTATAACAAGTTTAATTTAAAGCAAAATTCAATTTATAAAGTTAAAAAAAAAATTATTATCTCTATACAAAGACGTCTATACAACTTGAAACATAATTTTTAAAATAATGACGTTCTGTACAACAATAAATTATTAGTAATAATTCATACAATAGCTTATTACTCGGTGTTGAAGTATTGTACAAGAATAACTAGTTTAATTTTAAGTATAATTCAAATTATAAAATAAAAAAAATTATTATCTCTATACAAAGACATCTATACAACTTGAAACATAATTTTTAAAATAATGACGTTCGGTACAACAATAAATTATTATTAATAATTTATATAATAACCTATTACTTGGTTTTGAAGGATTGTACAAGCATAACAAGTATAATTTAAATCCTAATTCAAATTATAAAATAAAAAAATTATCACTATACAAGACATCTATACAACTTGAAACATAATTTTTAAAATAATGACTTTCTGTACAACAATAAAACATTAGTAATAATTTATACAATAGCTTATTACTTGGTTTTGAAGGATTTTACAAGCATAACAAGTTTAACAGCAAAATTCAAATTATGAACTAAACAAAATTATTATCTCTATACAGTGACATATTTACCACTTGAAACATAATTTTTAAAATAATGACGTTCCATGCAACAATAAACTATTAGTAATACTTTATATAATAGCATATTACTTGGTTTGGAAGGACTGTAACAAGTTTAATTTAAATCTTAATTCAAATTATGAAATAAAAAAATTATTATCTCTATACAAAGACATCTATACAACTTGAAACATAATTTTTAAAATAATGAAGTTCGATACAACAATAAATTATTAGTAATAATTTATATGATAGTTTATTACTTGGTTTTGGAAGATTGTACAAGAAAAGTTTAATTTAAAGCATAATTCAAATTATAAAATAAAAAAATTATTATCTCTATACAAAGGCATCTATCCAACTTGAAACATAATTTTTAAAATAATGACGTTCTGTACAACAATAAATTATTAATAATAATTTATATGATAGTTTATTACTTAGTTTTGAAGGATTGTATAAACATAACAATTTTAATTTAAAGCATATTTCAAATTATAAAATAAAAAAAAAATTATCTCTATACAAAGGCATCTATCCAACTTGAAACATAATTTTTAAAATAATGACTTTCTGTACAACAATAAATTATTAGTAATAATTTATACAATAGTTTATTACTTGGTTTTGAATTACTGTACAAGCATAACAAGTTTAATTTGAAGCATGATTCAAATTATAAAATTTAAAAAATATTATCTCTATACAAAGACATCTATCCAACTTGAAAGATAATTTTAAAAATAATGACTTTCTGTACAACAATAAATTATTCGTAATAATTTATACAATATCTTATTACTTGGTTTTGATGGATTGTACAAGCATAACAAGTTTAATTTAAAGCAAAATTCAAATTATGAACTAAAAAAATTATTATCTCTATACAGTGACATATTTACCACTTGAAACATAATTTTTAAAATAATGACGTTCGGTACAACAATAAACTATTAGTAATAATTTATATAATAGCATATTACTTGGTTTTGAAGATTGTGCAAGCATAACAAGTTTAATTTAAATCCTAATTCAAATTATAAAATTTAAAAAATATTATCTCTATACAAAGACATCTATCCAACTTGATAGATAATTTTAAAAATAATGACGTTCAGTACAACAATAAATTATAAGTAATAATTTATATAATAGTTTATTAGTTGGTTTTGAAGGATTGTACAATCATAACAAGTTTAATTTAAAGCAAAATTCAATTTATAAAATAAAAAAAAATTATTATCTCTTTACAGTGACATATTTACCACTTGAAACATAATTTTTAAAATAATGACGTTCGGTACAACAATAAACTATTAGTAATAATTTATATAATAGCATATTACTTGGTTTTGAAGGATTGTAAAAGCATAACAAGTTTAATTTAAATCCTAATTCAAATTATGAATAAAAAAAATTATTATCTCTATACAAAGACATCTATACAACTTGAAACATAATTTTTAAAATAATGAAGTTCGGTACAACAATAAATTATTAGTAATAATTTATATAATAGCTTATTACTTGGTTCTGAAGGATTGTACAAGCATAACAAGTTTAATTTAAAACATAATTCAAATTAAATAATAAAATAAATATTATCTCTATACAAAGACATCTACACAACTTGAAACATAATTTTTTTAAATAATGACGTTCAGTACAACAATAAATTATTATTAATAATTTATATAATAGCTTATTACTTGGTTTTGAAGGATTGTATAAGCATAACAAGTTTAATTTAAAGCATAATTCAAATTATAAAATAAAAAAAAATTATTTCTATACAAGACATCTATACAATTTGAAACATAATTTTTAAAATAATGACTTTCTGTACAACAATAAAACATTAGTAATAATTTATATAATAGCTTATTACTTGGTTTTGAAGGATTGTACAAGCATAACATGTTTAAATTTAAAGCATAATTCAAATTAAGAACTAAAAGAAATTATTATCTCTATACAAAGACATCTATACAACTTGAAACATAATTTTTAAAATAATGACGTTCAGTACAACAATAAATTATTATTAATAATTTATATAATAGCTTATTACTTGGTTTTGAAGGATTGTATAAGCATAACAAGTTTAATTTAAAGCATAATTCAAATTAAGAACTAAAAAAATATTATCTCTATTCAAAGACATCTATACAACTTGAAACATAATTTTTAAAATAATGATGTTATGTACAACAATAAATTATTAGTAATAATTTTACATAACTGCATCTGATATACGGAGAAATTGAAAGATATGCTACACTGACTAGCTCTCTTTCATTATGTGCGGTAAAACAACAAGATGACTTCCTTTTAAAGAATTTTTATAGACTGTATGTTTTCCAAAACATGATAAAACGATATAAAATTCTAAATATGCAATCCTGGTTTAAAAGGCATATATTAAAAGCAGTTTGTAAGCACAATAAAGATAACAAAAGAACATAAAAAGAATCTTCCGTTTTATAAACTTCTATTAGATATATTGATATGTTTACATTTCAACCGTTATAGTTGTCTCACGTTTTCGCTCTAGAAACGAATCCCAAATGCTTTATGCTGCATAAGAATGAATGAAAGGCGTATTGGCTTTCCTTTTTACACTTTATGGCATTGTCAGGGAAAATAAACGTTTGGGGAGCAATGCCATGTGGTGGTATTTTGCTTTAAATAAGCAGTTTATTTCAGGATTTTAAATACAAAGAAAAATGCATTTCAAGACATTTTTAGTAGATTTTCATCTTTTGCTATTTTAACAGACTTTAATAGCACTGAAAATTATTGAAAGTCTCCAGAAACTAGTTTCCAAACCGTTAAAAATGAAAGAAAAATTTACTTTATGTTTTGTAGCTTCATCGTAAAGTAAAATGGCTTTCACGAATTAGTTAGGAACAGTTCACAATTTACATGACATGAAGTGATCTAATGTAAAAATTAAATAACGAAGCTTCTTTGTTAACATCTATAAACCCTCTATTCATCTCTTGACTCCGCCAAACTCTGGCCGATAAGTTAGAGAGCTGGCCTTTGGAACCGGAGTTCGTGGGTTCGAATCCCACTATGCATGGATGTTCGTAGCCGTTCGGAACTGACTTTAAGCAGTAGGCCCCGGTCTCATTAGCCCTCGTGTGCAAAACAGTATATCGTAGTTCTCCAAACCAAACCATTCCTTGACTCACTGATTGCCATAGAATGTGTTATGAATTGGTTTAAACATATTGCCTCTCCGGCTTATTCTGTTCAAGCTGAGTCACCCGAGATAATATGGAGTTCAATACTTTATTTAGATAAAAGTTTATTATTTTAATCGTAGGTGAATAGAGTAAAATTTTATAAAGATGTAATAAAACTAATTTTTACATACAAAACAAAGATTATTTTTCACAATACTTGAGCGTACACAATATTTTACGTTTGTCTGTCCTGATAGCAAACAAAGAAAATATATGAATAGCCGGAGTAAAAGCGCTGTTCTCGTTTGCTAGAGTGTCAAGATATTTTCCCCTCAGAATATTACGATAACGTGAGAATTTATGGAATTTATGGAGGTACTGAATATTTAACCAAAAATAGGACAGTTTAAAAATATGCTTCTTAACACTAGATTTACTAAACTGGTTTTTCAATTGAATTTCAATGCATATTTAAATTGCTGATAGATCTAGTGCTAATTCTTCAACATCGTTCCTTTTAAAAATTTTGTAAAAAATAATAAAACGTCATTTATCAAAAGTTTTTTTTACCACATGTCAGAGATATAATCAGACATTTACAATTCAGGCCGCATTTCTAATGTAACATCTAGAATGAGTAGATGGAAATAGACTTTCGGCATTCATCTTCTAATGTGCCGTTTTACCGAGCATCGCTGGAAAGCAGACTTTTAAGGTTGAAAAAATAAGTGCACTGAAGGTTTTTAATTAATATCTTTGTTAGTTAAAATCTCAGGAAAATTTTAATTTGACAGTAATCTTCCTCTTGTCAAGAATGTCTAGTGTTCAAAATTTTCTCGAGATTGGAGCAAAACTGTAGATAAAGGTGTGGTACACACAAACAATCTTCTCTATTTTATAGAAGGAAATGAGCGAGCATATAATCGTAATATTTTTTAACCTTTTAATGGTCACCAACATATCTTTAGAATTTAATGAAATTAGTTTATAAATATTATCTATTAACTATATAATTGTAAAATTTATGAAAAAATTTCTTTACATTCTTTTAACCCTTTAAAGGTCACTCATAAAAATTCTTTGGTATTTAATGAAATTAGTTCATAAATTCTATCTATGAACTTATAAATGTAAATGAATAATTTTTTTATATTTTTGAGGGGTGATTAAAATGCAAAATGTAGCCCCTTGTACGAAGTGGAAAGCTTTTTTATTAAAGGTTTAATTATGCTGCGGAAACAATGATTATTATCTAAAATTTTATGATAAAGAATAACTAACCAATTTACAGCCAACGATGGCCATATAGTACAGCTCTGCTTTTCGGTACCGGAATTTATAGGTTAAAATCCCACTGCAGGTATGGATGTTCATAGCAATGCGGAATCGGCCTTAAGCTGTAGGTCTCGGTCTTAATCACCCTCGTGTTGAAAGAGAGTAGACCGTACCAAACATAAACAATTTAGAAGTTTAGTTTGGATAGACATTTATTTGGGCTTATAAGTAAAAAAATCATATTACTGACTTTTCCAAGTAAAGTAAGTTCCGCGTATATTTCAAATGAAGTATAGAGCTCTTGTATATTCTCTGAGTTGGAAATGTCATAAACATAGAAAACCTAAAAGTCCATCTTATGTCTTTCAAAAGCAGAAAAAGGATTTAACAGGTGGTTTCGCTCCGAAACCACTGTCCAAAGGGTTGAGGGATTTGCGTCAGAGGATACTTAGGGTTTGAGGAGTGGTTTAACTGACAAATCCACTCCCCTGTACAGCATGAATATAATACTTTTTAAAATTTTAATTATATTGGAAGAACAATAATTAAATAGTCTTAAAATAGTATAATAAATAACAAGCTTAACAATTTATAAGTGTGTTTTGGATAAAAGTGAGAAAAATCAAATTACTGATTTTCCAGGTATGGCAAGTTTAAATGCATATATTTCAAAAGAAAAGTAATATAAATGTAGTGGTATTATCTGTTGTACGTTTAAATTGTAAAAAAATTATAAAAATCAAAAAAAATCATTCATATATCTTCATAAAATTTGAGAAAAAGAGATGTTTAATAGATAGTTTCACTGCGAAACCACTGTCCGCTAAAGGGTTTTAATCGGTAAAATTCCATTTGTACCTAACGAGTTACAATCATAATATTACAATCATTCTTCTACAAATCACCAAATATAATTTTCTCAAGCAAAATCATAGTAATATGCAAAAGAGCTATATCGGCCTCTTCATACAGTTATATACACATTTATATTCATTTCATACAGTAAAAGTGTAACCAGCAGCGCTGAATGATAGCTCAAAGATTAGTTTACTTTATCGTTCACCAATGACTCTTTTGGTGTAACTGAAATAATCAGATGTCGAAGTTAAAATGAAAGTAAACATATTTTCTCTCTTATTTTGCTTTTAAATTTAATATGTTTTATTTATGACTCAATAGTTTTCCTAAATATCCAGTTAGCACTGTATTAATATTAAAAAATATTACTTACTTATTTAAATTTTTAGGAGTTTTGCCTAATGAATATTCGAAATTAACTTCTTGGTGCAAAATCAGTTCAAACATATGTGTTAAAAAACGTCACGTATAAAAATATTTTAATCCAAATTAAATATTCTTAACTGCTTTAAATATGATATAAAATTAATATAAGAAATATAAGCAGAAACATATGGCATACAGCTAGATATACAGCAATGATGAATACAGTGGCTTGAATAAATTTTTTCTATGAAATTTAAAAATAAATAAAATTATGAAAAATTACTCTCTAAATGTTTTCTTTCATATTTAAAATCATTTTACTTCAACCGTATTCATTTGAAATCAGTCTCATTGTGTAATAAATAGCATCATTCTAAGAAAAATATTTTCTCTCAATTCTCATTATCCCAGAATCATGTTTTTTAACTGCTAAATATATTCTTCCAAATGGAATACTGAACCATTAAATATATTTAAAGTATTTTCTTCCAGTGCTTTTATTTTAATGCTATATTTTTCTTCACCGCTTCTGAACCATAGACTCGAATAAATATGCAAATTTGATGCTCTCTTAAATAAATAGAAAAGTTTTAAAAAAACTTAAATTTTCTAAAATATAAGCAATTATTTGTATTTCAGATGAATAGAGTATTGTTTATTTTACTTAAAAGCATAAATTTATGTATGCTTATAATCATATCATCTGCAAACAGTTATTCAAAAGTAAACACGAAGTCAGATAAAATTGATTTTCAGTGTATAAAAAATTCTTTATTGGATTCCTTCTGTCTATGACTTGGTCATTTATACATCCTTTGTTCACATTTTGGGACAACAAGACAGGACGATGTTATCAGCCCGACTCCCTGCTCAGAAGCGCCTTTTTGCAAACAAATTCCTCTTGTCAACTTCCTCTTCAGCTTCTTTACTCTGTATAGTTCCACTCAAGGGTGTCTTTCTAAAATTATTTTATCGTTAAAGAGTTCCAACTATTTTTAATTATAACTCACTTAATTCTTAACCCCCATTTTTAAACCTGACATATGTATATACATGTATATATATATATATATATATATATACATATATATATACATATACATATACATATATATATATATATATATATATATATATATATATATATATATACATACATACATATATATATACATGTGCATATACATATATATAGTGTATGACATATATATATATATATATATATATATATATATATATATATATATATATATATATATATATATATATATATATATATATATATATATATATACATGTGTATATACATATATATATATATATATACATATATATATATATATATATATATATATATATATATATATATATATATATATATATTATAATGTATTTAACATGAAGAAAACTGAATAATCAGTTGTATACATGTATAGGCGACACATACAATAAAATATTAGAGAATTTTATTTATATACAATTTTTGTAAAAGATTTCACAAGAATGCTTTTGACATCTAAGTTTTTATTAATTACTCTCTATTTGAATAAAAATATTGATGGTAGAATTTGAAGTCATTTATTTTATTCAATCGTATTATTTTTACAAATTATGTTGAACATTTTTAACATTTTGGTTGAATGTCAATATTCTAACGTGAAATCTAAACAGATTTGTATCGCAGAATTTTTTTATTATTATAATTGATACATTTTCTCTGCAATAGGAGCATCGTCCGCAATTGGGAAATACCATCGCGTCTGAAAAACGAACAGAAAATAATAGTTTTGAATAATTTCAACAGAAACTTCCGTAGTCTGTAAGGAAAGTCTTAAAACACTTCGGATCATAAAAGTGATGAGGTAGATTACTGTTGCGTGAACTGGTTCGCGGTCCATTGTTTTGACTGACTGACAGTCGATGAGACTCGCGTGAGTTTATGAGATCTTACTAGATAGTTTACTAAATTGAGACACCTTTTTCCCGGCTAATAATTTTATGCTCTAAATACACAGATTTAACGTAAGGTTTAGTGTAACCACGAAAGATGTATTTTACTAATGAATTAATTAATCCACTCTACTGCTCTTTCAACCAAAAACAATTTTAGAGTTCGTATTGATGACTAAGTAGTCCTCATCTTAAGTTACTGAAAGTTGGAGTACTTTTACAAACTGTAAAGTTTTGTAATTAATTTTAGACAACGGTTTCACTTTTGAAGTACTGTAGTCTATAAGTTTCGAAAAAGATAAACTCTTATAAGGAGCAACATAAGAAATGTTTCATGTCTCATTTTTAACCCCTTAATGCACAGTTTTTGTTTAAGGCCGGCCAAAAAAAAAACAATTTTTTTAATGTAAAAAACACTATTTATAACGTTGTCTTGCCAAGAAAATTACAAAAATACAAAAGTAATTAATATTTTTATTGTAATTTTAGATTTTGATAACATTGCAGAAAATAGTGGAATATTGTAATATTAAGTGCACATCGACATTTTTTATCTTTCTTTTCGAATTTCCCTTTCAGAATAAATATTATTATCATTAAAAATACTTATTTATACCCAGAATTATGTTTTTTAACTGTAAAATATATTCTTCCAAATGGACTTACTAAATTGAGACATCTTTTCCCCGGCTAATAGTTTTATGCTCTAAATACACAAATTTAATGTAAGGCTTAGTGTGACCACGAAAGATTTTTTTACTAAAAAATTAATCCACTCTACTGCTCTTTCAACCAAAAACAATTTTAAAGTTCGTATTGATGACTAAGTAGTCCTCATCTTAAGTTATTGAAAGTTGGAGTACTTTTACAAACTGTGAATATTTGTAATTAATTTTAGAGAATTAATAGAGACCGGTTTCACTTTGAAGTACTGTAATCTATACGTTTCGAGAAAGATAAACTCTTATAACGAGAAACATAAGAAATGTTTCATGTCTATTTTTTAACAATTAGAAACTCTTTTGGTCTGCATGCATATAGGTACCTGTTGATTGATTCATTGATTGTATAACTATTTCTACATTTAAAAATATTTCACAACCTTGTTTTGGCTAACACAATTGTTTAGTAATTAATGGTATTAACTTCTAAAATCTGGTTATGAATATTCTAAACTTGTTCTCACGCTGTGAGCTCTAAATTCGGGAAATATATACTTATGTGTGTGTGTATGGGATGTATCCAGAATAATTGAATACCACTTCAATGAAAAACATATTCACTCTAATATAACTTTCTATACTGTAGCATTGAAAAGTGAAAAGGTTGTATCAAAATATTATTGAATTGTGCTTTGTTAATATAACTTTTACAAACTGTAGATTTTTGTAATTAATTTTACACACCGGTTTCACTTTTGAAGTACTGTAGTCTATAAGTTTCGAAAAAGATAAACTCTTATATGGAGCAACATAAGAAATGTTTCATGTCTCTTTTTTAACCCCTTAATGCACAGTTTTTTAAGGCCGGCCAAAAACAACCAATTTTTTAATGTAAAAAACACGATTTATAACGTTGTCTTGATAAGAAAATTACAAAAATACAAAAGTAATCAAAAACTTTATTACAATTTTAGATTTTGATAACATTGCAGAAAATAGTGGAATATTGTAATATTTCCCCCACATCGACTTTTTTATCTTTCTTTTCGAATTCCCATTTCAGAATAAACATTATTTTTAGTAAAAATACTTATTTATACTTTTAAAACATAAATAATAATAATTTTAGTATTTATAAAATTAATCAAAATTTTCTTTTGTGTTATATATTTCGAAACAAGGTGCAGCAATAAGAATTTAAATATCATATGAATATCATATGTATAAAAATTCACAAAGTATTTTTAAAAATGTTTCTTGCTAACTAATTTTCAATTTTTCTTTAATTTTTCTATTATTGTTATTTAAAATTATCTTTAAAACATATTTGGGTGTTGGTTGGTATATAGGTTAAACACTTAATGTATAGGAAATATTTTTACGTACTTCCATGAAAAATTCCGGCTTTCGAAACTTTAACTTAGTTTTAATACTCTAAATAAAGTCGAATTTTAAACAGAATACCCAGATTTATTTGAATATATATAAGGAATGTTTCCTAGTTATATATGAAAAGATAAATGGCAAGGAGCATTTTTAAAATTAACAAATATTCTATAAAAAAATGAACTACACAAAACTCGTAACTGATTTGAAGAAAAAAAATTACATTTACATATACTTTATATGTGTACAAATTTTCGAAATTCTGAGTTAATAATTTATAAAAATACTTTGTGATGTCCATATTCTATAAAGAGAAACATTACACTCGTTTCTCTTTTTTAGTGTTATTATATTTATATCTTATTACTGTTTTTTAATAAGGTTCTTAAACCTAAATTAATAACTAAATCAGCCTTGGTTGTTAGAGATATATCAGTATTAACTTGGGATAAACACCTCAAGTAGTGTTCATGCTTGATGTTTTTCAAAGGGCACACCAGTAATTTTTCAAAATAGGAGAGAGATGGGCAAAAAACCCGTGGGTGCTTGGATAGTTGAAGTTCTGTGTAATTCTCCAGCCGTGTCTAACTGATGAACCAAATGATAGATTTTCTGTTAAACATTAAAATTATATCGCATAAACTAAACATAATGTATATTCTCATAAACACAAAATTGTATCGCATATTTTTTGCAGTAAAATACAATGTCGCCCTATTTTCTTGTAAGATATGAATTTATTTGTCGGTTTAGATTTTTTTTCTATTTGATTTACTAATTAAACTACTAACACACAATTATTGTTTTCTATATCCTGAATAAATTATTTTCTTTTTAATTAATAAAATATATCAGTAAACATGATCATAAAACATATTTTGTGAAAAATATAGTTTATCATTAAAAAAAATTGTAGCTCGTTTATATATATATATATATATATATATATATATATATATATATATATATATATATATATATATATATATATATATATATATATAAATAATTTTTTTCAGTTTGTAAAGTTATCTGTTCTGTTATTCAATACACAGAGTGCATATTAGTACACGAAATGTTTTTTCAGTTCCTAATTAGGATTTTATTTAGAGTATTTCCATAGTTAAATTATTTTATGTGAACCTCCTGGTGATTTAACATAATCTGATTTTATACATAAGATATGGTTTAGTAACATAAAGTCCCAGATACGGAAAATGCCTTTCTATTAAATAAAAAAGGCTTTTAACGTTCCTTTTTGATTATTTGCCCTGTCCCTTTTTAAAAGGAGTTTGATGAAATATGTTGCCAACTCAAAATTCAAATTTACTAAATGGATTTCATAGTTAATAACAGCAAACTTGTTTTCCAATTATTTTATACTACTACTAGTTTGAAATAACAAATGAGCATGCTATATTCGTAAGTCGGCAAGTAGTTGCATTATAAGAGCTTAATGAAACTAAACCTTGTTTAAATAAAGCCTTTGTTCACAGGTAACAAGAGGAGATTCACTGCTTTTCCTCCTTATCATTTCTTTCTACTCACTCGTTTGAATTTGGCTCTTCATTAAACCACTCGAGATGTTATTGAGAGTGATTAGGTTCTAAAATTAAATTGCTTTTCTGAAAATTGCCTATTTGTTAATTTAAGAAAATAAGGTCATGTCTACGGATCAGATAATTGAGATTAAAACACATTTCTTGTTTTCAAACAATATGTTATTTCAACCTGAAAAACGCATTGCTACTTACATGCTTTTTAATTTGGTTTACTATCTAATAGAAAATATAGTAGAACTCAGCAATGAGTCTTTCAAATATATCACAAATAATTTAAGTAAGATGTACTGAAACTGTCCATTGGTTGAGTGATTGGTCTAGTAGTATAATTATCCCTGAAATGTGTAATTATTTTAAATAAAATAAATTCTTTACATTCAAGGTTAGGTAATAATCTCATCAAAACCAGGTATGATTATATGTCAGCGATCATTTTTAAGAGACTTTATATGCAATATTTTGCTCAAAATAACATTTAGACTCACACACTCATCCTACAGGTTTTCTGAATGCATGGAAAATCTCGTGTGCATGTTAGGTCTTAAAACCCAACACCCGATATTCTAATACCACACTTTAAACTTTAGGACATCTCGTTCCTTTTTATTACCATTAGAAATATTTTAATTTGTTATAACTCCAAAACAAGAGCCGAATAACCACCGAAAGAATGGAAAGCTAATTTTCTGATACCAGTGTTTGAGGATTTGAATTCCACTGGCCCAGCCATTTGGAATCCGGTTTAAGCAGTAGGTATCATTAGCCCTTGTGAAGCAAAAAAGTAGACTGTACCAATCCAAAACAACCAACCAATCAAAACAAATGTTGTGCTGTGATTTATATCCCTTAGGCTATCCATTATATGATGGTTCTCTACATTATGCTTAATTTCGTCCAAATAAAAAAGTAGAATTAACAAATTTCATGGATTATTCTAAATTTGGAAATCGGCTGCTCTAAGCAGTAGATCCCGGTCTCATAAGCCATCCTGTAACCAAAAAGTAAACTGTAGCACTCCAAACCAAAGAACCAACTGAAACATATATCTAATGATTTATATTTCTATGGCCATTATATGATGCTCTTGCATTAGGCTTAAATTCAAGAAAAGGAAGTAGAAGTAACAAATTTCATGAATTAGTCCAAATTTTGGGATCGGCTCTAAGAAGTAGGTTCCAGTCTCATTAGACCTCGTATAGCCAAATATTAACCCTTAGCTCTCCAAACCGACCAACCAATCAAAATAGATATTTATATTATGTGATATTTTTCCTTTTGGCTAGCCATTGTAAGATTCTCTTCTAAGTTATGATTAATTTCGTTCAAAATACTAAAGCAGAAGTAAAAATTTTCATAATAGTCTAAATTTAAGAATCGGTTGTAAGCAGCAATAACCAGTCTCATTAGCCCTTGTGTGTGTAGAAAAAAGATGGACCGTAGAACTATAACCAACCAAAATAGAATTTAATATGCTGTTTTATTCCTTTAATTATCTTTGATTATATTTTATATCCCTTTGATTATGCCATTATCTGACACTCTTCTAAATTATACTTACATTCGTTCAAAGATCAAAAGTAGAAGTAACAAATTTTCTGGACTAGTCTAAAATTGGAAATTTCGTTATTGATTTGCTATGAACACATGAAGAGGATGAAAAATAATTTATCGCAACTACATTAAAAAATAGTGTGTAAAACGAAATAAAGTTGTCATTTACTCTCATCTGAAAGTACATGGAAGTGCATTTTACTTTTTATGTCTCATCTTTCCTCCTCGCGTACTACTGCTGTCACAACCCCAGAGTCATCCATTTCAAAATAAATACATTGTAGTATCAGTGAACATGTATGTAAGTAATAGGGTCATTTTCATTGAAGTCACGTTCTCTTCTGTGATTCACTAGCCTTCAAACCAACTAGTGAAACCTCAGGAGGTTAAGAATACAAGTGGGAAATGTCTCGTTTGTACAGTAAAAAAAACCGAGAGATGACCCATTTAAATGACATCCAAACAGAAAAATATTTTTAGTTCTCTGGTATATCTGAAAATCCCGAGATATCTTTGAGATAATCTTCAAAACCTCGATTTTTGGCACCATTGACGTTTCACTGATTATGAGGCATTTTCTATCAATTAATAACCTCGTTAAGGGGACAAAAATACTTTGAATTTCAGTGTTTTAAATTTTCGATTTTTAATGATCCTTTTATAATGTTAATATATATATAATTATAAAACACGTAATACATAAAATTCTAATAAAAAATTTTGACTAGACTTCTTGATAAAAATTGAGTTGTAAAACAATTTTCCTTAAAAATGTTTCTAATGCACTGTATACTAACCAAATGCTTTTATTTTTTCTTTTTATCATTAAAATTTATATAGAAATGGAGTATATATATTTAATTACCTTAATACAAGACATTTATTTAAAATTGTACAATCTTTTAGCGAATGCTTTCCCCTATTTGTGGTGTTTAACACTTTTCAATTTAAGTAACCACTTTGTAATGTTTTAAAAGCATGCTCATTTTAAGGACAAACACATAAATAGATAGTCTTTAAAATTTGAATAATAAATGCATATGAATAATGTACCTGGAACATTTCAAAATTATTAATTCGATGAAAAATCAGCAAACTGGCAAATATTAGGTTTTAAAAGTTTACAATAAGGGAGTATTTCAAAACATGGATTTCAGTGCAGTAAAATAATCATGTTATTTGAAAAATGCCTTATGATAATGAAACCTATACTAAATTTTATTTTCCCAGAACAAAAATATTTCCTATTTTTGATCAAAATCTCTCATTTTAAATGTCCTTATTTTTGTGCTTGTTCCTTGTCTTTGTCAAAAAAGTAGAGCTACCCAGCAATGGCTAAAGCACTTTAAATTGCCGTATCTGGTCAAAAGTTTTGTGAAACATTTTTGGGTGTAAAAACCATAATTTAATTTCCTCTCTAGAGCTAATTGATTTTTTAATTGTCGTGTTTAAATGGACAAAGACAGACAGTGATAATTTTAAAAAAGAGCTTTTTCTGATATAGGATAGTCGGTTTACGACAAACATAGATTAAATTTTTAAATGCCCACAAAATTTCTTTGAATTCTTTTGTATACAATAAAGTCAAATATATGATGTGGACACTACATTAATACCTTTTAAATTACACACAATTTTTGCTGCACTTCATTTAAGCCTATTTTATTTGAATGTGAAATGCGGTTTTGCAATTGTTTAATAAAGTGGAGACACACAATTGCTAATATATTGTTTTTAATAACACTTGAAATGTATACAATAATAATTCAACAGTGAGTATAATTGTAGTCAACTGTGAGTAGCATATATTTAAAAGTGAATAGAACTCAAGTCCAGCCATTCTGTGGATATCAGCAGCATAAATATCCATTTTATTGGAATTTTTCATTATATAGAGTGCGTATTACAATCAGGAATAGATGTGCATAACTGGATGTTAGAACAGATCTAAATACAAAATCAACAACTGTCTACGACTCAACGTTTTTGAGGGATGCCCGACAGAGTTTATACACCTAAGATAGAAATTTTTCTTGATATACAGTGGAGACACAAAATTGCTTAATATTGCCTTTTATTAACATCATAAACAAGCTTCACTGCAGTTTAGGGTGCCCCTGGATTTAGATTCTTTATCTGTATTTATCACAGCCAAGTATGACAGTTTTCTCACATATGGCAACCCGAAGTTTCTCAGACAGTAGTAGTGTATAAAATTTTTGTATACAGTTTTAAGTATTTGAATACTTATAGTTTATGCTTTTTCTTTCATTTTATTGCTTTCATAAAATATGCAACCATATTCTCTATTAAATTTACGTGGGATATATGTAAAAAGCATCCTGTTCTGGTGCGCTATACTTGCATGTGACCTGCCCGCCTACTGTACTTGGGTAGGTATGTTCGTCCACTGTCACTGGGATGCCTAACCCAAAATAAGGCACAAAAAGCTTAGACGGACAACACACATTTATTTACAACATTTAAGACACAATTAAAGTAAATCAAATATCATAGTTGTGAGTCTCAGAGCCAGTCTTAGCCAGATTTTGATAACCGAGCGTAGTCTTTCCCCACATCAGCACAGAGAGATGTCTCCCGACCGCCGGCTTTATCTCGACTCCCCGAGCTGAACTCCAACTGCCCTCTTCCAGATGTTCTCTTCCTTCCTCAGGGGAGGGGTTGTCTGGAAACTTCCGAAAGAGCACATCCTCCTTTTCCGAGGTCCTGCAAAAACAAAAGCAAGCGCCTCAGAAAAAAACCTTATCAGCCCCCCCTTTGCCAGCTGGCTTCTTGTTTCCCTTGGAGATGCCGGGTGGAAAGGGTCAGTGGGGCAATTTTGCCGATATCATCAAGGGCACACATGAGTCGTGGGTGCAAATTCCTTACAATACAGAAAAATTTAAAAACTGCTCTCCCTGCGTTTTGAAATTTAAAGACTTGCTACATTTAGTACAAACTGGGTATAAATATATACTGTGATTTTTACTATTTTAATTCTTTTAGTTTATGCTTTATTACATTTTTATTGCTCTTATTATTGCTTATCTCCGCCATCTTAAATGGTATTTTGTTATTATTGGCGCCATAAATATCACTAATAAAACAAAAGGCACCCTAAACTGCATTTTCACCCAAAAATACATTCAATACTTATTCAACAGTGAATATTTAACAATGAGTAGCGCTGCACCTATGTACTTTCCCACGATGGTCATCACGTACACACACAGCTAGGGAATAAATTTCAAAGAAGAATTTAGACGCAGCTGTTGAATTCGAGTTTTAGTGGGGACCCCTTCGGAAGAGTTATATCTGATGGAGTGGCACAAGTGTTAAGGCCAAGCCCAGGCAGGGATATAGCCGTGAGATATGGGGGCAGAGGCTAGGCAATAATGTTAATTTTCACAAAAGAGTCCATTTTAATGAGCTCACCTGCACAACCGAAGGAGGTGCAGATGTGGAAAAATTTCACTAACAAGTGATTGGAAAAGAAAAAAAGAGGCGTTGAACTAGGTGTAAAGTTGTGGAAAAAGTTGAAAATTGAGTCGAGGTTGTAGGTGCAGAGAGAACGGGTGCATCCAGATCTCGTGAGCAAGCCAGAGAGCCTGGGCCAGCAATATTTTCCTGATCGCGCATCCATACGACCGTCATGCCAGTATCGACGTCCAGCAAAGTGACGACCTTTAAGCCAGCACCAACGTGCAGCTTTCCTAGAACCCCACACTGATATCCTGTAATTATTGGAGGTAAACCGACTTAATATTCATGATTGTTACCTGGGTCTCATAACATTTTAATAAGGAATACCATTTTAAAAATATTCATGAATATCAAAACCAAATAATGCAGGTCATGTCATATATTGTCGAACGATGGCCGATTGGTTAGGGTGCTGGCCTTCGGTACCGGAGTTCGTGGGTTCGAATCCAAAGGTGGCATGGATGTTCGTAGCCGTTCGGAATCGGCTTTAATCTGTAGGTCCCGGTCTCATTAGTCTTCGTGTTTTAAAATGTAGACAGTAGCACTACAAACCAAACCATGTCATATATTAATCCAGTCATGTATTAATCTGTAAGTAATGTATATAATAAATGTTTTAGTTCAAATATAAGGCATTTGCCTTTAATTCAATAGCATATATTTTACTTTGTTTCCCCTTTGAGAACGAACACTGGTGTATGTGTTGTAAGTACATTACAACAAGCGCATTTAAGTTCAGCACGGAGTAGAGCTGAAATACTGTCATTTGATGTAGACCGGTAGCATTAATGTCAGTTACACTGATATGCTCCGTTATATAAAACGCATATTACATTCAGAAATAAAGGTGCACAGCTACAGGTTACAAAAGTCCTAAATACAAAATGTCAACTCTCTGTGTCCAATATTTTTAAGTAGTGTCCGAAAACGTTGATATACCGGGTGGCCATAATTAAACTGACAGTGCTCACAGTGTTCTGTAGCGCGATCTATTTGCGAGAATGATGCCACATTTTGTAGGAAGATTAAACAAGACAGGAGACGAAGAATTCCGCAAAAAAACAAATTAGTTCCAAAAGTCACCGCTAGGGGAATATTTGGCGCTGTGTTATAGAAAATAGAGTGTTAACAAATGCAAATTAATACGGAATAAAATTACCTTTTATTATGCATATTTTCTGATTTAGTTTAAGTGCAATATGGCAACACTTTTAAAAAAGCGTAAAATCTACATAAACACCGATAAAGTCTCGTGATCTGCAATATCCCGTACGCTGAGCAGAAGAAGAAGTTCTTTATTCAAATTTCACATCCATTGGCACAGTTAAGAAATTAATTTCCGTATCGATTTGCATTTATTAGCACTTTATTTTCTATTACACAGCTCCAAATATTCCCCTAGTGGTGACTTTTGGAACTAATTTGATTTTAAGCGGAATCTTATGTCCCCCGTCTTGTTTAATCTTCCTAAAAAACAAAGTCATTCTTGCAAATAGATTGCGGTATTGAACACTGGGAGCACTGTCAGTTTAATTATGGCCACCCGGTATGTTACTTTTTTATGGATTTATAAAGTGCAAATTGCAGTCAAAAAGAGAGCTACAACATTAATGTAACAAGAAACCTAAATAATTTCAACATTCTAAATCTAACTATTTTTGAGTTATGGGGGAAGCATACATGCAAACGTCCTTTCAAAACTAGTTAAAACTCATTCAGGTGTATTAGAAATAGATAAGCTAAAGTTTTCTTGTGCATACCTCCTAACATAAAGACAAAATCAGTTAAAATTCATTCAGGTATGGTTATTACCGGTGAAATATGAACACTCAAATTTTTCTCGATTACAATATTTTCTTTATATCTTACTATGAAATTAAATCTTTAGTTTGTTAGTTTTCCAATTCAAAAAAAAGGACAAAAACGAGAATATAAATGTCATATTTTCCGTGAATTTTTTAAACCTTTTATAAACTCCCAACAGACACAAATATGTTGTGTTAACATTGTAGCGTAAATCTTGTGAAACTAAAACCAGGGAATTTAATCTCAAGTCGTACAGAGCATAAATTTTTTCACTTATAATACATTTCTCAGCTCAAAGCGCCTTCAAAGCCGTCTGTTGAGAGTTAACAACCTCAGACTGTCATAAATCATCTGATTGACAAGACAGAGGATTTACATTGTGAATGTTGTTCGGTAATCCCATTCGTGTTTCCGTGAAGTTGTTTCATAAATATCATTATTTCACTTCATGAACAATTGATCTAAGACTTTACCTCATAAACAATATGGTTTTCGTAGTAAAAATTGGTTTTTACTTTTAATACATAAACAATTGATGTAAAAATATACATGACAAAAAAAAGGCTCTGTCAGATATCGACATAAAACAATAAATATTTTCATTTCTCAAAATTACACCATTATTTGATTGCAATTTTCCAGTCTGTCTCTTCAGTATATTAACATATATGAGGAAAGTTTTGTTTTCCATTGAATAAGAAAAATTGCTAACACAGTCAATTCTAGTTTATCTATCTGAAACATCAAATGACTCATCAAACATGAAACATCAAGCTATCATCATTGGACATTCGTCAATATATCATTATGTCGTTTATGACAGTTTTATAAATGTGATTTCACTCCCATCTACGTTTCTTAAAGAATTTATAAATGAAATATAATCTAATGGCAGTTTATAATGTCTTAAAATTTTTCCAATTTTCTCCGATCGCTTTTCTGAAACTGAAAATGGATTTTTAAGCCTCATAGCTTCATGTCAACTAAATTGATTCTCATTAATGTTAATCAATAATAATACCTTAAATATACCGTATATGTCAATATTCTTGAATTTTCGTCGTATACCTCGGAGTTTTACATAAGTGGTACATTAAATACGTTTTGAAGTTCCATTGTATATATATCTGGAAGATATTATTTTATATCATTTCCTATTGTATATTGTGTTGTTTAGGTACTCTAGAAGTAAGCTATTTTTTACAATTGGAATATTATTCTATCTAAAACACTTGCCTGAGATAAATAAATGAATTTTGAATGGAGGAAAAAGTTGAATTCCTCTTAAAACCAGGAAGTTATTTATTAAACCCCATCTCTAAAGTAGAAATCCATTTCATATTGATTGGACTTTTCACTTTGGTTGTATTTTTCTTTTTGATTGAGGGATGCATTTTATGCAATACATTAAATTTCTTACTGTGGCGTTGATAAATAAAATGAATATTTCTTATTCATTTTAAAGAACTAATATGTTATCTTTTGCAGATTACGTACAATCCACGTAAAAAAATATATTGATATTTTATTAACGTTTATTAACAGAAAATGGAGAAATAGGAATATTTTAAATAAACCTAGAATTCATTGTGGAACTTAAATATGTTCTTTCAAAATGTAAGGAAATTTATAAAATCAATCTAGAATAAAAGTGAAAGAATTAAAACGCTTTTTCTATTACCCTAACCCATGTTTCAAAATTCCAAAAACTATAATCAGTATTTTAGTTATGTTAATGGGAAAACTATTTTTATTTAATATATATAACTATTTTTATAAAATATAAAACACTACTTTAGTCTAGAATTCGAATCATTTCACAGCCAACTACGTACACATATATTACTTCTTTCTTTTCATATTTTACGTAATATAAAATGAGGTCTTTTACATTAGATGAGAAATAATGTAAAGAAGAGCTATTCCCTTAATCTTTTGTTGTTACGGATGTCATTTTATGATTTTAAAAACTTTGATTTGTTGTTTAAACTCATATAATTTTCCTTCTCTGGTCTTGTTGTCTATGTTAGTATAATTAAACAGAAAATATCCCTTAAAAATAGTTTAGTTAAAATTATTTTGCTGTTTTAATACTTTTATCTAATAATAATAATTTTTATCTAAACACCTTTTCTGGTTTTTCGAGATGTATAATCTGATAAAATTTAGCCGAACTTAACTTTTTAAAATGATCATCTAAAACAACCTGTATGACGAAGTTTTGGGTACTACTAAAAATAAGTATAGTCTTGCTATTCTTTTATTTTACTTAATAGTAATTAGTTTTTAGAAGGCCAGTGGGGTAGTGCTCAGCGTTCCCACGACACAGGTCCGAGGTTCGATCCCCGATCTGGGCAATGTTGACTCAGCCTTCAGTGGGTAGACAAACTGAGGATCAAGCATGCTTGGGAACTAAACACTGGGGGTTTCGCTTAAGGTTGACCACCTAACCGAAACATATGCTTCGCACCCTAGGGCCATTGGTCTCGGAAACTGAGATTGACACTGTAGGCCCTGACCCTAAGGGGCTGTTGTGCCGAGGAGTATAGTTTAGTTTAGTTTAGTTTAGTTGTTAGTTATTACTCCACAAATCTTTCTCCGTAGCTATTTATTGAACGGATTTAATCTGTTAATACATAACAGTAGTGTACCATTAATCTTATTGCAAATAAACTTGAAAGAAAAATTCAAATATTATATGATAGATAGCATAAAAACTTTAAGCAAAGTCCCAAGTATTAGATAGTAAAAAAGTAGTTTAAGAGAACATAGGACTCTTAAACCTTTAAAATATTCAATTTGTGAAATATGTATATAACACCGTAAGCTTTTCTCGACTTTTTAAAGCAAACCTCATTCAAAAATCCCTATTTTATTCTAGAGTTATGACCAAAAAATATAATTTGAATCATGTGTGAACAATACATTTCAATAGTTCACGCACAAATGCTTATTTTCTAGAACTTCGCACTGTAATATTTTCTCTAAAGAACTATTAACGCTTTTATGAAAAGCAAATACAAAATCATTTTGTGAATTGTTTTATTTAAAATATTATTCTACATTTTTAGAAAAAAAATTGTGGCATAACCATGTCAAATAAAATTCAAAGAACCTTATGAGGCTGGCGGAAAGGGCTACAAAACCGTGTACATTTAGAAAAATTAAACAAAATGCGCACTGAATTTAGATGATATAGTTTATGCTTATTAATAATTGCTGCAATTATGAAAATTATTTTTAAAAATTAAAGTCACTGAAGAGAAAAAAAAACACCAAGAAAATGTTTTGAAGCTGTATACAGGGCGGGTTTTAACATTTTCCTGCTCTGAACAAAATAGTAAAATTCCGCCTCCTCTCCTTAATAAAAATTACTATTAAAAGAGGCAAATTGTTTGTAGATACATAATTAGTTTTGAAAAATTACTCTCTAGATTTTTTATTCTTGTTGGCAATGAAGGCAAGATTCTTTAAGCAAGATTTGGTACAAAATATAAAGTTGAAATTAGTTAATCATTAACCTTATTGCAAGTAAACTTAAAAGAAAAATTCAAATACTTGTACAAAAGTTAGCATAAAAACGTTAAGCAAAGTCGCAAGCATTAGGTAGTAAGAAAGTACTTTAAGAGAACACAGGACCCTTAAATCTTTAAAATATTCAATTTGAGAAATATATGTATAACACTGTAAGCTTTTCTCAACTTTTCAGCTGTAATTATAAAAAGTATTTTTAAAAATTAAAGTCACTGAAGAGACAAAAAACAAACACCAACAAAATGTTTTGAATATGTATTCAGGGCCGGTTTTAACAGTTTTGCTTCGCTTCCCTGAACAAAATAGTAAAATTCCGCCTCCTCTCCTTAATAAAATTACTATTAAAAGAGGTAAATTTTTTGTAGATACATAATTAGTTTTGAGAAATTCCTCTCTAGATTTGTCATTCTTGTTAGCAAATGAAGGCAAGATTCTTTAAGCAAGATTTGGTACAAAATATAAAGTTGAAATTAGTTAATCATTAATCTTATTGCAAGTAAACTTAAAAGAAAAATTCAAATACTTGTACAATAGTTAGCATAAAAACTTTAAGCAAAGTCGCAAGCATTAAATAGTAAGAAAGTAGTTTAAGAGAACACGAGACTCTTAAACCTTTATTCAATTTGAGAAATATATGTATAACACTGTAAGCTTTTCTCAACTTTTCAGCTGCAATTATGAAAATTATTTTTAAAAATTACAGTCCCTGAAGAGACAAAAAACAAACACCAACAAAATGTTTTGAAGCTGTATACAAGGCCGGTTTTAACAGTTTTGCTGCCATGAACAAAATAGTAAAATTCCGCCTCCTCTCCTTAATAAAAATTACTATTAAAAGAGGTAAATTGTTTGTAGATACATAATTTATTTTGAGAAATTCCTCTCTAGATTTGTCATTCTTGTTGGCAATGAAGGCAAGATTCTTTAAGCAAGATTTGGTACAAAATATAAAGTTGAAATTAGTTTTAAAACCTCAGTTAACCCCTTCCGGTATGATTTAATAATGAAAAACTGTGCATGAAATAACCATTTAATTTTTATTTTAAAAACTTGTTTCATTTTACAATTCTTACATATTCTTAATTAAAATCCACTTTTTACATAGTGTTAAATAATATCAGAAACAGTAAAATTAAGAAAATATCAAAGCAAAACATTAATAAGGTATACAGATAATAGTCTTCAAGCTAGTGGTACTTTTCAAAACAAAGTGCAAAGGAATTCTTAATTGTTTACACCTCCAAGTAGTCTCACTTTTAATTTGATTCTTGTAACACACACGGAATTTCTTGGTAGGTTTTCTTTTATTCTGACTCATTCATTTGGCAATGAATTGTACCAAGAAATTCTAAGTAAACAATATGCAATAGGGAGTTGTGATTTTCACAAGTGATAAAAGTGTTGCCAAATTCAGTACACTAGAAATTTTAAACTAAATTAATTATCATATTTAACAGAAACTTTAATCGCATGACGAGTGTAGCTCGTCATTGTGCGGTATGGAATGAAAAACTAATGACGAGCTAGACTCGCCATTTTACCGGAAGGGGTTAAGCTCTTACTCTAGTACCGCCAATACTTACACTTTTTCATCTGCCGGATCAAGCGCATTTATATTCCTGTTTCTTCAGCATTACTTCCAAGTTTTTTGTTGTTGTTTTCTTATGCCATTTGGTCAAACCAAGCACGATTGAGCTAGAGGCTGCTAGTATTAAGGCCAAAGGATGAGCCTTTCGTTTTAACAAGCACCTCAAGGGTGAAAGTGGGTCCTCGTTTTGAAGCAGGGACAAAGCAGGAGCAGAAGCTAATAAGCTTGACCTGCCATGCCCAGAGGTATTGATTGAGAACTGGGAGGAAATTGTGACCACGAATTTTACATGCCCCAGTCACCTTTAACGAACACGGTGGATCTTATGCAGTCTCGGACTCCGAACCTGCAAATCTCCAGTTACGAGAACGTCCCCTTTGCTAACTGAGATACTGCGGCTCGCTTACAAATTTTTATACTGTTTAATAAAGACCTTTAGAGTGTTTAGTGTTTAATTTTTAGGGGTATCATTTAAATCAAATGTGTTCTGCAAAAAAATAAAATAAATGCTATGAGTACTCATTAAATCAAATATACATTACCATGCCTTAATCGTTTCATCCATTTCAACGATTTTCAACTTTTTAAGAACCACTACAGCCTTTAAAAGAAAAAAATATACAATTCCCCCCCCCCTGTTCCATAATACTTATTTATACAAAATATTAATTTTTTTCTCCATATTATCTATATCTATTTTATCTGCCTATCAATTTATTGAGAATCCCAAAGTAGAAATCAATTAAAACAGACATCAAATGTTGTAAAAAATGTTTACTAAAAACTTTAATCTTGCAACAATGATAAATGAAAATAACGAAATGGTCGAGGCTGTAATGGTGGAGTCTTAAAAACATGTTCAGTTTGTTCCAATTAAGTTAACATCATTCAAAAAGTTACATGTTCAGTTTTCTTCCTTATCTTAGACACTCAACTATCTACTGAACCCAAGTTCAGCGAAATATGATGAAGAAATTGCAATTAAAGTTTTTTCGCAAATGATAAACCGTGATGCAATTCACGAAATTTATAAATATAAAAAATATAGCTTTTAATGTGGTAAATACAATAATATTCATTGGTTATTTTTATAGACATCATGTATATTGTAATAGATATTATGCCTACAGGCAACCCCTAACTACCTTAATACCCTGTATTTATCTATGAACCTGCCCCAGTCCCCTGGAAGGGTTCAACGCCCACTGGATGCGAAGGGGCGATACTGTTCTGAGAACCTATGATCTGTTGTAAAAAATTAAAATACTACAAGTGGTGAGCTTTTCAATTTAATTCATAAAAAATATTATTATAATTATCTTCCAGGTTTCCAAGTTAACCCCTTCCGGTAAAATGACGAGTCTAGCTCGTCATTGGTTTTTCATTCCATACCGCACAATGACCAGCTACACTCGTCATGCGACTAAAGTTACTGATAAATATGATAATTAATTTAGTTTAAAATTTCTAGTGTACTGAATTTAGCAACACTTTTGTTACTTGTGGAAATCCCAGGTCACTATTACATATTGTTTATTTAAAGTTTCTTGGTACAAGTCACTGCCAAATTGATGAGTCAGAATAAAAGAAAACCTACTAATAAATGCCGTGTGTGTTACAAGAATCAAATTAGAAGTGAGACTCCCTGGCGATGTAAACAATTCAGAATTCCTTTGCACTTTGTTTTGAAAAGTACCACTAGCTTGAAGACTATTATCTTAATTTTACCGTTTCTGATACTTAACACTATGTAAAAAGTGGAATTTAATTAAGAATATGTAAGAATTGTAAAATAAAACAAGTTTTTTAAATAAAAAATAAATGGTTA
>CM063505.1:63620794-63633294 GCA_032207245.1 Pardosa pseudoannulata | reverse complement strand
GATCGGGAGACTCTAGAGGAGTATGACGATAAATAAACTATTGAGAGTGAACCAGATAATTCTCAGCCAAAAAACAAACCATTTTATTACCTGCCTATTGACTTCAGTTCTGGAATATTAAAAATTTTACTGATTGTCATAAACAATACCGTTTTAAATAATACTATATTAAATAATATTTAAATAATATTAAAATTCAAAACATATTTTAACTGTTAAAGTTTCTTCTCTATTTTTAAAAAATTTGAAATTTTAGATAAAAAAAATATTTTTGCAGCTTCATACTTTCTTTTTCTAGAAATTCATATCTTTATATCAAAACCATATTTTCTGGAGGCGGGGAGAAGGGCAGAAAGTAACGACTTACCAATACTACTACCTTTTAATTTTTACAGTAACTCAATTTTTTATATTAGCTATTTTTAAGCAATATATATAGTTATACATATAACTAGTTAATATACATATAACTAGTTCGAAGGCAGTAATACTGGTTATTTACTCTCTCTCTCTCCCCATACAAACTGTTACGGAAGCTTCATCTACCTTACATTTTATTTCTACTGTTCAACATGTCATGGCAATATATACTTCTAGCTTTTTATCATTGCGTTTGCATTTGCGTGTGAAATTTAACATTCAAAGTATTAACTACAACTTATATTTTCTGGTAAAATTGTTGTGCATTAGCCATAAAAAATGTGGATGAATATTTCTAATAGCTCCAAGGCACACATTATGAAAAAAATTGTTTTAACACATTGTATGCGGGACACGTACTAGTACGTTTTCTGACGATTGGTACTTGAGCGCGGGACACGTACTAATACGGGTTACTGTAACAACATGGTTTGTTTGTGGGTACAGAAATTAAGGTATATACAGGTAAAAGAAGCCGAATGTTATTGTCTATTACAAAGATTATGGAAAAATTTAGACGAATAAAAACTAGTTTTAACGTCAGTCGAGACAGAACCACAGAACTGGAAAGTTGATTAAGAAATCAATTTAGATTTAAAATTAACTTTTTATTGATCTTTGCGAAAATAATATTATATATATGTATATATATATAATATATATATATATATATATATATATATATATATATATATATATATATGTGTGTGTATATATATATGCATATATATATATATATATATGTATATATATATATATATATATATATATATATATATATATATATATATATATATATATATATATATATATATATATATATATACATATATTTATGTATATATATATATATATATATTATATTATATATATATATTATAATATTATATATGTATATATATATATATATACATATATATATGTATATATTATATATATTTATATATTATTTATATATATAATTATATATATATAAAATGTATATATATATATATTTTTATATATATATTATTTATATGTATATTTGTATATATATATATGTTTATATATATATTATATTTATATTTATATATATATATATATATATATATTATACATATATATATATGTATATTATATATAATATATATATATATATATATATGTATATATTATATATTACATATATATATATATATATATATATATATATATATATATATATATGTATATATATATGTATATATATATGTTATATATATATATATATGATATATATATATGTATATATATATATATATTTATATATATATATATATAATATATTTTATTATTTAATATATATATATATATATATATTTATATATATATTTATATGTGGTCTAAAAAAAATGTTTAAATTAACAGTTAAAAATGATTTTAAAAAGAGAAATCTTTTATAATAATCAAATAAATGAAAAAGACCCAGGATAGCGTAAGCATTTGGGATTATCCGGTCAGACTGAAGCATTTTTGAGCAATTTAATGAGCTTGCAAAACAGATAAGTTGCAATTAGCGCGTGGACATAGAGCTGTCAACAACACTCTACGCATATCTTCTATGAATAAGGGAAAATGGAGCAAGTTGTACTTTAACGATGGTTTAATAAACTTATTATTATCAAGAAGACTGTTGTCCATTCACCTTAACTCTGCACCATGACATGTCATATATATATATATTTTATATATATATTTGTTTATTTGTTGATTTATATATTTGTTTATATATTTCAATATAAAATACGAAAAGTTGGTTAAAAATTAAATAATTTACGATCTATTGATATTTAACTGAATAACTAAATTTCTCGCAAAATTGGTACAATGCTGCGAAATGTACCCGCACACAAATTTTTTTTCCTTATAAGTTAGTCAATACATCTAATACAGTATTCATTAAATCTTTGTTCAAATAATTTTATTTACATTAATAAGTTAACTCTTTAATTCTTTACAAATTATTTAATTTAGCTATCTTTAGATGGTTTTTGAGAAATGTATTTTAAGTCTCAGAAATGCAGAGAAAAATTAGCAACTATTTTTTTTCATTCTAAGAAAATATTTTTATATCTGCATTATTTTAATTTTTTAGGAATTTTTTTCATGTCAACGTACTTCAACTTAATGTCTGTATAACTCATCTGCTGTCACAAATAAAGTGATCGGACTTATAAATGCAAGTGAGAGTAGTACTACAAAGTTTAGATAAACATGAATTAAAGTGTGTTCTGTATTAAAACATTTAAGAGTTAAAGTATTTCTGATATTTTTTCAGGGGATTCTATTACCGATATTTTTTCTCTATTAAAGTATTTAGATACTAAATGCATTTCTTGGGATTTTTTTCATGTCAACGTACTTCAACTTAATGTCTGTATAACTCATCTGTTGGCACAAATCAAATAATAGGACTTATAAATGCAAGTGCGAGTAGTACCAAACCGTTTTAAAATAAACAAGAGTTGAAGTATGTTCTGAATCAATTATCTGCAAGAACTTGTTTTAGGCACAAATTTTCCTCGGGGAGGTCAGTGCTATCAAGCTGTGGGTTTCCAACGAGTTTGAGGGCACATTCGAACAAAATACGATAAGATAATAACAGAAAAAGCTTATTTTATCATGAAATAAGATTAAAAAATTACATAAAAAAAAGAAAAATGTGTCAAGTAAATTTTGAATGTGTCATATTCAAACAAAGGTTTTTGAATGATGAGGCAGAACTTAGAATCACTATAGTTTACCCTATTTTAAGTCATTCTATTTTATTGTAATGTGTATTTTCATTTATTAGTTTTAAGTCTAATTTAGTTCATTGTATACAGCACGATCCCTTTGGTTTAGAAAATTTCTCAACATAATTTATTTAGTTACGCTATGGCGGAAAAAATCTATAATAACTAATTAAATAGTAAAAAATATAATTAGGTAAATATTTCTATTTAAAGTGTAATAAAAAAGGAGAACATTTTTCTTCTTAATACAGAAAACATGCCCTGTGCATAATTAAAAATAGAAATGGGAGCGTTCATCAAACAATTATCTTTCTATTTGATTTAACAAACAAGAATTTACGAAATTTGAAATCAGAATATCGCATCTTTTATTAGGTTTTGGAAAACTGCAGGTTCTTCCTTAGAAAAGAAGCGTTTTTAAATTAAATATTCCACTTAAATAAAGACCCTTTTATTTTTAGATATAAGCAGCTCTTTTGTTTTAGTTAGGAATTTCATTACCTTTTTTTAAATATAAATTGTTCCTCAAAAATTATGTATTAGAGACACTTTTTCTAACTTTAAATTATTTTTAATCAATTCCATTAATTACAATCAATACTATTATTAGATATAAGTTAATCTTATGATTTAGTTAAGAATTTTATTACATCCGAGTTATTTTAGACATAAATATATATTCAAAACTCATATACTGTAGATTCTTTGCTAACTTTTGATATATTTCTAATCAATTTTTAACCCCATCATTACTTCCTTGAAAGAAATCAAACTAAACAAGAGAAATGCTTCTTATATAACATATGCTCATTATTATTTGTTTGCTTTTCTTGTAACATTTTATCTTATTTCCTTATTTAAAAAAAAAATAATTTTCCCGTTAGCTGATAACTAAATAGGTATCTAGATCTTCCCATCACACATGTTATGTGCCGATTCAGTCGTTTATCAAATCCTGTTATTACAGTAATATGCGAATGCTAACGACTATTTTAAATCAAATAATCCTATATAAAAATATAAAATTACCTACTTTCCTTTCTATTTTTACAAACATTAACAGTTATTCATTTTCTCATGTAATTACAATCTGGTCAAATTTTCAGAAATTTAGCATATAGTTCCTCTAAAAACCCTATATTAGGTATTTTTCCGTATGCATTATATTAATTTACTAAAAGAAGAATTATTCCTATGAGTACAGTGTACAGTTATGTAAAGAATTTTTTGTTGCAATAGTTCTGTTTGAAAATACAAAAATAAAACTGTAAGATTATTGTTCTGCAATGCGATCTTTTTTCCTCGGTTTAAGTTTGCAAAAAGATGAATATTTCCAAAGCTTATTTGCCTAGTGAAAAGTTATTTTTTAAACTGCTGAGTTGCTTTTGACTTTATCTGCGATATTAACTTGTAAAATATGTATGTAGTCACAAATTAAAGCTGTTGCGAAAAAGATTACATCCATTCTACTTATAACGAACTTGAATTGTAGCTCCAACTAGAATATCTACGGCGCTGGAAAAAATTATAAAGCCGATAGAAAAGTTTGCAAAAGTCAAAAAGGAATGGATTTGTTGATAACGCAAATTCTGTTTTTATTTGCATGATCGACATCGTTGTTGTTTAGAAAAACGGAAGGGGGCATAAATTATACTAATCTCTTACAACCAATGAGAAACAACTTGGAAAAATTATAAAACTTATGGTTCTAAACTCATTTGGCATAATGGTAAACTTCAGAAGCCATGAAAGTTTAAATAAATGTAAACGTGTTGCGTGTATTCATTTTGTAGTTGGTGTGTTTATACAACGCCAAAAAGAAAAAAGTCATGGTGATGAATAAATTAAAACTTTAAATGAAGCTGGAATGTTTAGTTATAATATTTATTTAAGAAAATTAGGAAGGTCCAAGGCTGCAGTAAAGAGTTTTCTAAGCTACCCCGAGATTACGGCAGTAAGGAAAGTACAGGAATACCGAAATCTTTAACTGTAAGGCAATCAAGACAAATCCAGTAGAATGCTTTCTGACAGAAAATGTTGTCTGTCCCAAATTCAAGAACAGTACATTACCATGTACAATCCGAAAGGTAAAATGTTTTAAGTAACATTCCCATTGTTCAATTTTACTCCTCTTTCTAAGCACCACAAAAATGCTCGCTTAGACTTTGCCCGAAAACAAGACACAAATTGGAGAGGTGTTGTCTTTTCCGGGGAAAAGAAACTTAATTTCGATAGACTCAACGGCTATAAATTTTTGACATGATTTATGACAGCAGCCTCATATTTTTTCAAATCGTCAATTTGGAGATGGCTTGTAAATGGTTTGGGCTCCATTTGCTGCCTGGGGAACCACTTCAATTGTTTTCATGCATAACAAAAGGAATTCAATTATGTATCAAGACCTGTTAGGAGATAACTTATTACCCATTGCTCCTCTTATAACTTCAGGAGACTGAACATTTCATCAGGACAAAGCTTCCGTTCATGTTTCGAAGTGAACTAAATCTTGGAAGAGCTAACCAGGTGAAATACCTTCAATGGCCAGCTCGTAGACCCGATATAAATGTACCAGAAAATCTTTGGAGAATTTCAGCCCAAAATGTTTACAAAAATGGACGACAATTCAATTCAAAGCTAGATTTGATTAATGCTATTAAAAACTGCTGGAACAATATTGATGCAAGTACTTAGTGTGGTCTGATAAACTCAATGAACCAGAGAATATTCACAGTCATAATAAATGGTCTCACATCGATTATGGATGAAATACATGTATCGACTTTATAATTGTTTCCAACTTTCTTTGTATAGAAATTTTTCATAAGTCTATTAACCTTCCGTTAATGTAGTTATTAATGAATTTATTTTTTCCTTTAATTCTCCGTAGCATATAATATATATGTACAAAATTACATAAATGTTTGATCTTTTGTTTTTTAATTATACCATATTTTCAAGTGGCTTTATAACTTTTTCCACCACTGTACACACTATAAATTTTCAAGAACAGTAGAAAAAAATTTAATATTAAAAATTATCTTAAAGCAATAAAATTAATAATTTCGAATATAAAACAGCTTAATTTTATCAAACGATAAACACATTTTATTTATTTTTTAAATTAACATTTGGAATAAGCGTTATAGTGCACTTTATCCTTTCACTTAGATTTTATTTTTTCTAAAATACTTACAGAGAATTAGGGTACCTATAAAAGAAGTATTAAAGTAATATTAAAACTCGGTCTCCTCAATACTGATTAGAAAAAAATTTCAAAATATTCAAATGGGAATTTACAATTTCGAATTTTCTTCTTTTTTGAATTAACAATAGTTTCGAAGCATGAGAGATTAAATAAAACATACCCTAAATGCAAAAACGGCAATTTTTTGTCATTCCCTCAGAGCTAGTACCCGGTATAGGCCATACACCTTTCTATACCACTGGTGTCAATATGTGATTTAACCGCAGTAAACTTCATAAATTCAACTTCAGACAAGTAAGAGATTTTACGGGTTAAAATTGCAGTGTAATAAAGTCGAGAAGTAAATATAATTCTTCTACTCATGTACATTTCACCTAGACATCCAATGGTTATAAAAATAATAAAAATAATAAACAGAATTTATAAATCTTGGCGTTCAAGCTCATCTAGTATATAAAACATCACGTAAAAATCTAAAAAAAATGCACGAAAAAGTGTAAACTACATACCAAGAAACCATACCGAGGTATATAACTAAATGATCACATTAACGCCATATCTTCTTGGATATGGCTTAGCATACTGCTTTTGTTATTAGTTATATATATATATATATATATATATATATATATATATATATATTATATATATATATACGGTCTGCCAATAAGTATTTGTACACCTGTGATAGAAAATAAAAACTTACTTTATTCAAAATCAATAGATGGTAGAGCCTCCGCGAGAGGCAATTACAGCATGAACTCCTCCGGGGCATATTTTTCCACATGTCTTTGTATTACAGCTAGTGGTATTATTTTCCAACTCGGCTTATAGTAGATATACAAGTTCTTTCACCGATTTTTGATGGGGAGTGCACCCTTAATTCAGCGATCCAACTCGTCTGAGAGATTCTCGATAGAGTTCAGGCTTGTGCTCTGGCAGGTCAATCCATTCGATGAATTCCATTGGCACCATACCAAACATTGGTAAACCTCGAGACATGACAACTGGCATTGTCGTCCTGCAAGTAACAGGGATCCAACCCATAAAACTGCCACAACGTTGCAAGCACATTGTCATCCAAAATAGTGCAGTAGGCATCAGCGTTGAGCTTACCATGAATAGGGACTAAGGGTCTCTGTCCATACCAAGAGAAACACCACCATACCATAATTCCACCTCAGCCGAACTTGACTGTATTGCACAATGCATTCTGGCAGGAGACATTCTCCATGCAGACGCCAGATGCAGACCTTGCCATCCGAACAATAAAGGGTGAACCTTGATTCTTCGCTCCAAAGAACTAGTTGATAGACAGTATATATATATATATATATATATATATATATATATATATATATATATATATATATATATATATATATATATATATATATATATATGTGTGTGTGTGTGTGTGTGTGTGAGTGTATGTGTGTACAGATAATAAGCTAAATTTTTGTAGGGATCTTAATTCAAAAATTACCTAAAAGTAAGTTCTATTTTTTTTGCTTGTTTTATTAAAACTTCTTTCTCTTTTGCTTTTTAAACATGGAAGTGTATATTGGCTTATAATCTAATTTCATTGGCTATACATAATTTATGAGAAATATTCATTAGAAGTAACTATTTTGTATAAAAATTCTTTAAGTGCGAAAAAACTCCTTGTTTTCTTTCAGCGGGATAAAACTGGTTGTTTTTGAAATGCTACAGCCTATTATTTAGCTACACGAGGTATAATGAGATCGAAAACTACTACTTAAAGCCAATTTCGGATGGTTATGAATATCCATGTCAGCGCCGAGATTCGAATCTGCAAACTCCGATACCGTACATTTCCTTATCATTCACCCACTGTCCAGTTTCAAGGGAATAAAAGAACTACACAAATGCTATTATTTGAAGAAAAAAAGGAGTTTTTTTATTTGATCTCCTTGAAAATAATTTTCGAGGTAATTAAAATTTCATTCCAAAAAATGGGAGTGACAGAATAGAAATTACTAACAATTAATTATGTTGAGACATTAAAATTCCTTAAATTTTAAATTAAGTCGTATTAATAAAAGTGCTTTATATAAATATAAAATATCAATAACAAAAAAACTCATGGTATCACATATATATATAGGATTTCTCTACATAGGAATTCTCTACAATGTATTCAATTTTTTAGAATCTGTCTAGAATCTGTACCATAAGGATTACCCGTAAAATAGCCTTATTTGATGAAATCACGATTCCAATTTTTCACCAGACAATGAATAAAAATTAACCTCTTTTTTTCTCTCCTTTAGAAAAAAGCTTGATTGTAAAATAAGAACCGAATCATCATATAATTAATTCTCTTCCCCATATTTATTTATTTCAATGAATTTATACAACTCTATTAAATAACGTAAAAAAATACACTTACAAATTCTATTTCCTTGTAAGTTTATTTACCTCTTATTTTGAACAATGGACTTTTACTAGTTTATGTGTTATTCGTGAGTAAATGTATGGTTAGTCATTCTCTAAAATGTTATTTTGAATCAAAACTTGCTTTTCACCAAGAGATTTTTTTGTATAATCATTTTGTATAATAATAAATAACTATTTGGGTTATTCTTCAATGGAATAAAATGATATTTGTCTTTGAAACATCTCAGACATTAAATTTTCAATCTTGGGATAGTAATTGTTATCGAAAACGAATCAAATTTGAAACCTTATGAAAGTAATCAATACACTTGTATTTAGAATGACATCTAGACATATGTCATTCTAAATACAAGTGTATTGATTACTTTCATTACTTATAGATAAATTATTTATAGATAAGTTCATAAACTAGTTTTATAACTTAAATTGGAAGCCACATATGCGATTCAGGCAACCGAAAGAGTTAAGTAAAAATTAAATGTTTGCTTTAGTTTTTCTTTATTTTTGCCTTTATTCACGTTGACTTTCCTTTCATATTTTTTGCTTTAGTCAGAGTTAATTTTAAAATAAAAATTAATAACTCATTTAATATTACACTTTATAGAGACTGTTTGCACATTTTTTAGACGATTTTGGTTAGCGGTATTTAAAAAAACGTTTGTTGCAAAATAAATAACTGCAAGTGTACTATGTTTTTAAAAGTCAAAATTATAGTCTACGTCTTTAGAGGTTTGTTTTATTCGAAATGGCCTTTTTAACGAAGCAGTCGTTCGAAGACTATATTTATACTCTTTCCGAAGAGAAGCATTCATATTCTGTTATCCGAAAATGACGTGAGAGTCATGGTTTTGTGATATCTAAAGAGTAGATAGGTAATATTGTCAAAAAGAAAGGGAATAAAACGTCAAATTGGAGCCTCAAGTGGGACAAAAATTCCAAACAAGTATCCAAAGAAAAAACGAACATCTTCGACTATTGCAAAGGTACGTTGTTTAATGTTAAAAAAATCCCCCTAGTCAAAGGACAGTTGCAAAATCATTAAAATGCTCAGTGTCCACTGTAACAAAATGATAAACGTTGATTTAAATCTTAAGAAAGAGAAAAAACGTAATGTGCATCATCTTTCTCTAAAGCATATCGCTGAACACAAGACACGCTGCAGAATTCTGTATGAGAAACATTTATCCAAAGAAAAATGGAAAAAAGTTGTCACAATAGATGAATCATTGGTATATTTAAATGATTGCAACAAAAAAAGCCATTTATTATTTTTTATAATAATAAATGGCTTTTTTTAATGGCAAAAAAAATTAAGTACATGGTTCAAAGAATCGAAAGAAAGTTTTCTTAAGGTATTCATGATTGTTGCTGGTTTTTCATATAATGGCAAGTTAAAAATAAAGAGAGTTGAAAAAATGTCAAGATTAACTCCAAATACTATCAGGAACATATTTTATCGCCTATTTTTCTGAATGAAATACCATTGCTTTACCCGCAGTGCTATCAATCTGTGGAACTCAATTAGGACAAAGCTACCAATTACACATTGAAGTGCACTGTAAATTTCCTAAAAGAAATGGAACAAAAACCGGTATCAAGGCCATACCCTTCACTGATATCCCTACTAAATCTCTCGATGTATCATCTGCGAGTTTTTGTGCTTTCGGAGTTTTAAAATCTGCATTATCCAAACGTCGTCGCACAACCCTTATAGGACTCTAGAAAGCTGTTCAGGAGAAAGGGGATAGAATACCTCTTCTGACACTTCGAAAGGCATTAATATTCTGAAAAATATGGTGTCGCAAGATAGTTCAGAATAAGGGCTAACAAATAGAACATTTCAAACACAAGAATTTTATATAATTTAGTTTTGTGACTACAATATTTTTAAGTTTCTAATAAATACTGTGGGAATTGTAACGTGTTTAGACGAGTCCCGTTAAATGCAAATAAATTATTGCGATATAATCTTTGTTAAGATTATATCGCAATTAAAATGGTATTCAATAGAAAAGTAGATAAAAATTAATTACCTAATTAGATAGAAAAAATTAATAACTTTATTGTTTTACAAATGCCATTCATATAATCAGATTCTATCACAAATGAAACAAATGAGGACAGTTCCTCTTTCTTTGTGTAGACTAAAGTCGTGACAGTCAAAAGTTATCCCTTGAAGCAATACTTTCTTTATTTTCTACATACTTCTTATGTAGAATAAAAAAAGTGTTGTAATCGTCCAAAAATTAAACCAGAAGATTTTGATTGAACTTCACTTTTCGGATCTCTCTTAGTTCGAAAATACCATTTTTGGGATGATGTCTATATGTGTGGGAAAGCCATCAAGTACAATAAGTATTCTATAACCAAAATTTTTTTTTGTCTTGGCGTCCTGGCGGTACCGAGAAGTTAACGGAAATTGAAGAAAACAAACTAAAATAGCCAAGAGACATTAAAGGCTGCAATCTAAGTATTTATGAAAAAAAGTATTATTGTGGAATGTAGCGGCAATAAAAAATCATTTCACACACTCGTATATCTTTATTACATAT
Source organism: Pardosa pseudoannulata (assembly GCA_032207245.1). Lineage (NCBI taxonomy): Eukaryota > Metazoa > Arthropoda > Arachnida > Araneae > Lycosidae > Pardosa > Pardosa pseudoannulata. The sequence goes on along the minus strand of CM063505.1, from coordinate 63,621,943 downwards.
CTTTCTATACATACATAATATAAATATATATATATATATATATATATATATATATATATATATATATATATATATATATATATATATATATATGACACGGACGAGTGGTTAACTCACGGAAGACACATTTGATTTCATATATAAAAACTTCTTTATTATAATCCTTCCATGGCTATGCCATTGAGATATCCTTTGTTCTCATAATTTGAGACGACAAGCGTGGAGGATGTTATCAGCCCGAATTCCAGCTCAGAACTCACTCTTTTGGCTTTGCTACCTAATCAAAATTCCTATGTCTACTTCCGCGTCGGCTCCTTCACTCTGTATAGTTCCACTCGAGGATATCTGAGAGTGTTCGATGGTTCCGCTAGGGCAAAGTAGAATTATAATTGGTTAGACTCCTTCTTTGAGGGCGTAAACTGTAGCCCCAGTGGTCAATTTAGGTTAGAGGTTAAAAAAGGAAAAGCAAAAGGACGCGGGAATTTTTAGCCTCGACTTAAGATTTGAAAACCACTGAGAAATTTCTCAGGTCACTGTCAGGTCAGCACTCAGGGCACTGTCATTTTCTCAGGTCAACACTGTCTTAAGAGTTTATACTATTTTGCATAAACTACATTAATTTCCCGATCTAGTTTACTTTCCTTACATACATATATATATATATATATATATATATATGTGTGTGTGTGTGTGTGTATATATATATAATATATATATATGCATATATATATATATATGTGTGTGTGTGTGTGTATATATATATAATATATATATGCATATATATATATATATATATATATATATATATATATATATATATAATATATATATACTGGGTGATATGATAGCTGGGGAACACATTAAAAAATTATTATCTGACAATGAATAAAGACAGGTTTTGCACGAAATGACTGGAACGGAAGCCGGTATTTTTCTGACATAAACAAAGTCTCAGATGTTCTTTTTTCCACTAGATGGCATGGCTAGCTTTGTGAAAATAAACTGTTTAAAGGTGAATTTGTACAATATAATAGTGAATAAAGGTGTAATTGACGCTTATGTATGCTGAGTGGATACCCCCTTTATTTTATTTTACTTGAAGAGTTAGGAAAGTAATAATGCGATATTGTAGGCCTAACACTACATGCG
>CM063505.1:63575794-63613294 GCA_032207245.1 Pardosa pseudoannulata | reverse complement strand
CTTTGATTGAATCTCATCCCAAAACAACTAATACAATAATAATTTAGAAACTTTTGGCCTAGTAATTCAGTTTAATAAATTTAGTTTTTATCATTTTAACAGTTAGTTTAAATATTCAAATTGGGATTTTCTAATTTATATTACTTAATAGCAGCACTAAACCACTAATGTTTTATACGATTTCCCTTTTGTACATTTTATGTGTCCACAACTTAAATTTTAATAATAAAACATAAGGAAAAGTTTAATTTTCCACTATTAAGCTCTAAAATTAACAAAATTCGGTAACTCTACTCTGAAGAAACTTAACATCTCATTATTGCATAAGAGCATTCTGTTACATTCAGATTAAATATCACGTTGAACGTTCTTTCACTTACTCTAAACAATGAATGATTTAAATAAAGAACGAATAACCCTATCAAATTATTAAAAATTAGTTTGGAGAGTTTCACAACCAAGACTCATGCAGAAAGTTATTCCTAGACCATAAAGGTAAAATAATGCATACAGCTACAAGGAAGGAAAGCATTAAAATATAGGACATCTCCCTTTATTTGGCTTCTTTGAGTATATATACAATTAGAATTTATTATCAAATTATTTTGACAGTTGTGGGTCGATTTTGGGTTTCCAAAGGTCACAAATTGAAGGCAGTTTGTCGGATCTTCCTCGAACCGGTTTATATCTCTCTAATTATGATTTGAATTAATTTCATAGTCGTTACTTTCAGTTTATTCCTGAAAAATTGGACTTTTCATCGCATTATCTCATTAGTGCACACTGACACGTTGATCGCCTCAAACCTCGAAAGGTGAAAAGATATTTTTTGAACTTTAAGGGATAACTACATTGCAAAATCATAAAAAAAAATTCTCTGGAGCCCTGCCACATAGAAATGTTTTCTGAATTTTTTGGGATTCACACAACGCATTGAACACATTGAATCTTGTTTGGTTCAACTGCTATAAACAAGCGAAATCATTGGATTCTTTGATATCCCTAAACATGTATATGCATTAAGTCTTGTTTGATTCATGGTACGATAAACGCGTGAAATCATTTGATTCTTTGATATCACTAAACATGTATATACATTGAATCTTATTTGATTCATGCTGCGATAAAGGCGTGAAATTATTGGATAAAGGCGTGAAATTTTTGATATCACTAAGGTTTTTTGGTTTTTGGAGCGCTACGGTCTACTTTTTGCAACACGAGGGCTAATGAGACCGGGACCTACTGCTTAAAGCCGATTCCGAACGGCTACGAACATCCATGCCATAGTGGGACTCGAATCCACGAACTCCGGTTCCGAAGGCCAGCACCCTAACCATTCGGCCATCGTTCGGCAAATATATCACTAAACATGTATTTACATTGAATGATTCATGCTGCGATAAACGCGTAAAATCATTGAGTTCTTTGATATCACTAAACATGTATATACATTGAATCTTATTTGATTCATGCTGCGATAAAGGTGTGAAATCATTGGGGTTTTTGATATCACTAAACATGTATATACATTGAAGGATTCATGCTGCGATAAACGCATGAAATCATTGGGTTCTTTAATATCACTAAACATGTATATACATTGAATCTTGTTTGATTCATGCTGTGATAAAGGCGTGAAATCATTGGGTTCTTTAATATCACTAAACATGTATATACATTGAATCTTATTTGATTCATGCTGAGATAAAGGCGTGAAATCATTGGGGTCTTTAATATCCCTAAACATGTATATACATTGAATGATTCATGGTACGATAAACGCGTGAAATCATTTGATTCTTTGATATCACTAAACATGTATATACATTGAATGGTTAATGATGCGATAAACGAGTGAGTGAAATCATTGGGGTTCTTTGAATATCACTAAACATATACATACATTGAATCTTGTTTGATTCATGCTGAGATAAAGGCGTGAAATCATTGGGTTCTTTAATATCACTAAACATGTATATACATTGAATCTTGTTTGATTCATGCTGCGATAAACGCGTGAAATCATTGAGTTCTTTGATATCACTAAACATGTATATACATTGAATGATTCATGCTGCGATAAACGCGTAAAATCATTGGGTTCTTTAATATCACTAAACATGTATATACATTGAATCTTGTTTGATTCATGCTGCGATAAAGGCGTGAAATCATTGGGGTCTTTAATATCACTAAACATGTATATACATTGAATCTTGTTTGATTCATGCTGCGATAAAGGCGTGAAATCATTGGGGTCTTTAATATCACTAAACATGTATATACATTGAATCTTGTTTGATTCATGCTGCGATAAAGGCGTGAAATCATTGGGGTCTTTAATATCCCTAAACATGTATATACATTGAATCTTGTTTGATTCATGCTGCGATAAAGGCGTGAAATCATTGGATTCTTTGATATCACTAAACATGTATATACATTGAATCTTATTTGGTTCCTGTTGCAATAAACACGATAAATTATTGAATTCTTTGATATTACCAAACATGTATTTTCAAAGTAAAAAATTTTCTTCAATTTTGAAATAAAAATCTAACAAACAATTTATTATTTTTAAATTCATATTCAAAAATTCATGTGGTTTCAAAACTTTCCTAATAATTATACTTATATACAGTGCGACTCCCTCTTAATCGGCCTATATGGAACCGGAGTTAAACCAGTAAAGTTAAGTACCGGTTAAAGCGGAGAATTAAAAAAAGAAGGATTTGATTAATGAAAACGTACTTTCGTATCGTTAAAGTAAGCATTTTTAAGTGTGTCAATTTATTAGGCAAGTTTTAAATACCATTAGTAGGAATTTTTAAAAAAGTCAGTCATATATTTTTCTAAAAACTGGAACTTTGACTCTGCATAGTTTGCCATTATTTTAGAGCATTCCATCAAAAGGAGAAAGTAGGTGTTTATTACTCGATTTAATATAACATAAAGATATTTCCAATGCTTAAAATTCATAATTACGGTATTTTCAATTTTTGTAATTTATTTATTTTTATTTTTTTAGTCTTAAATTAACAACGACCGTTTAAGCAGAGATCCGCTTAAACGGAAAACAGTTTATGTAATACAAAATTAACTTCCATGAGTACAATCTTCAGGAATTCTTTTCAAAACAATATTTTAAAGTTATTTAGATTGATATTTTCTACAACTACTAAGTAAGAAGATTTATTTAATACTTAATACTTATAACTTACTTAATGTTTGTTTCACATGCAAATTTATTCATATTATTCAGTGTTTTTGTGAATCGAGCTCTCAAGACGTTTTTGATTATTGAGTACTTTTAAATTTATGCCTTTTTATTTACTCCGAAAGAAAATTTGCCGAATAGTGGCCGATAGGTAGGGCGCTACTGTTCTGTACAGGATTCCGTATCCCATTGCTGGTATGGATGGTCGTTTGCTATTCAGAATCGACCTGAAGCAGTAGGTCCCGGTTTCACTAGCACTTGTGTAGCAATAAGGCAATTTGTTGGGACGTCCCGAACTACTGTAATGCCCTTCCCATTCATTTTCATGTTTACAACAGCCAATAGACCAACAATAAACTGCCCTTCCGTTTGAAACTAAAGACCGAATTGTCATAATTTGAGAATTTGCCCTACTGCGTGAAATCGCCTTATACAGTAAATCGTATCACTCCAAACCAACGAACAGAAAATTTTGTACCCTTTAATTCTGTGAATTATTTTTCTACTTAGAGAATGTAATAGCTTATATTGCCGCATAAAGAAGATTGCTAACGAGCTCAGTGGCTGAATGGTCAAAGCGCGCAATCGAGACCCGATGCTTACCATGGCGGTTGATTCAAAGTAAGGATTTTTAATTTAAAAATGTTATTTATTGTTTCCTTATGTTCTCGAACATTCTAGATCTTTCTTTAATATGTAAATTAGTTATTTCTCGAATATTCTGTTCGGGTATAAAAGCTGATACCCACTAGCTGTAGGCAACTTCCCAAACTTGTAAAGTTGCGAGTTGCTACTTAGCTTCAATAAATTCCTCTGTTAAGTTAAGCGATGTGTTCATTCGAATCTTCGTGACAATATTACATAATTTTCCCATTATAAGAATTTTAAAACCCAAAATAAAATAATTTGCCTTGAAATTATTTTCTGTTGCATATTATCCACTGAAAATGCGACTTCAAATACCTTCCTATTGAGTTTCTAAAAAAAAACTAAACTCCTCGGCGCAACAGCCCCTAGGGGGCCAAGGCCTACGGTGCCAATCTCCGTTTACGAGACCAAGGGCTCTGGGCTGAGAACCATATGTTCCGGTTAGGTGGTCAATCTAACGCGGAACCCCCAGTGTTTAGTTTCCAAGCACGCTTGGATTGAGTTTCTACTCAATCCTAATAAACCACTTCATCAAAAGGTATTTACATAAATTTTTCATCCCCACAGAGTCAAGTTTGTTTCTTAATTTATAGAGTAATTTAAGTTTTAGGCTTAGTTGGAATGCTACGGTCTACTTTTTTTGCAACACGAGGGCTAACGAGACCGGGACCTACAGCTTAAAGCTGATTCCGAACGGCTACGAACATCCATCCCACAGTGGGATTCGAATCCACGAACTCCGGTACCGAAGGCCAGCACTCTAACCCATCGGCCATCGTTCGGCTGGGAGTAATTTAAGAGTTTGAAGATAGCTTTTTTTATATCAAATGCAATATCCTTAGAATTTTTCCATTCTCACTCTTAAAACTTTAAGAAATATAGATATGCATGCACAAAATATAGAAGGAAAACTTTTGCTGTGCTTTAATAAAAATTACTTATAGTTCTTAGGGGATATTAAAACTCTTAAAAGGTTTTAGTAAAAGATAGTTAAATGCTGCATGCGGTGGCATAGGAAGGCAAGTAAGGTGGATGCGACTGGGCCTGGGTATAAGCTCTGAGTGGGTAACATTCGCCACCTTAGTTATTTTGTTAGAAATTTTTGTTGGAATGAAAATAGTGTCGCTAAAATTATCAAAGTTGATAATGCAGTGTTATGATTTAAAAAACAAAAAGTTAGAAGGGAGATATTCAAATTATATCTTTAAAGTATAATTCGGCCGAACGCTGGCCGATTGGTTAGGCGCTGATCGTCACCGGAGTTCGTGGGTTTGAATCCCACTATGGCATGGATGTTCCTAGCCGTTCGGAATCGACTTTAAACAGTAGGTCCCGGTCTCATTAGCCCTCAAGTGCAAAACAGTAGACCGTAGCGCTCCAAATCAAACCAAACCTAAAGTATAATTTGTTGGATTAGACCCTAAAGAACGAAACTTATGAACAATCGAATGTTCATTAAACTGCATTATAATAATAAATACAATGTCCCTCACTATAGATTATTGCTGTGAAAAAGATTTTTTTACATTGTACACTTAACTAGCTTGTTATTTAAAAGGCATTTTACTTTTTTTTATTCATAAAATTTTTTATATGGTAGTTAACATTTTCTCCACTTTATTAGCCAATTGAATAAAAAAATGTGTTCTTAATAAACTTCATTTCGTACATTTCAGTAAATATGGAAATTTAGTTTAAACTCGACATAGGGTACCTCCAGATCTTTGCTATGATCCTGGCCGAATGGTTAGGGTGCTGGCCTTCGGAACCGGAATTCGTGGGTTCGAATCCCACTATGGCATGGATGTTCGTGGCCGTTCGGAATTGGCTTTAAGCAGTAGGTCCCTGTCTCATTAGCCCTCAGGTTTTACAAAGCAGAACGTAGCTCTCCAAAACCAAACCAAACCCTGGCTGAATGAAATGGATATCTAAAACTCTATCGCAGCTGCTATTAACCAACATAAAAACTGTTCACGTTTTTTATTACAATCAAAGGAGCCGTTAGAAACTTGAATTATATATTAATTCACCATCATTGCAAGCCAGTCTAGTTAAGTTATGCAATTTTTCTGACCTATGACCTGTAGTGCCTCTTAACTTCACGCCTGTAACACTGCCCTATATAAAGTAGTCCTGAGGTTTCTATTTCATGAACGTGAAAGATGATATTGGCTTTTACTTCTTCAGATGCTTAGGATGACTTATGATTTTAAAAATCGATAGGTTACGCGCAAAAACACATTCTGCATTTAAAAAGATATTTTGTTCTTAGAACACAAGTCGGTAATTAAAATTTCGTTCACATGAAAAGAACAGTCTAAATTTAAAATACCACCGATTGAAACCTGTTTCAAACTACTTTATGTTAAAAGTATATTTAAAAATGGTACGGCTGTCAACTTAACTTACTTCAGTTAGAGCTAAAATGTTTTGTCTGTGTTGGATTCATTTTGTATTCACAACAAAAAAAAACATATGTTCAGATTTTATTTATTTACATCAATTCCATTTATTAAATTTGATAAGCAGTAAAATTTTTCTCCAATTTTTCTTAAAAACATATTTAAAAGAAATGAAATTTAGTTTTTATTTACACAATGACTGAATTATGAATTTCAATCTTGTGTTTTATGATTTTATCTCTGTACAGATTGATAGAAAGAAAATAAATGTTGCAAAAGTAGCACGCTCATATTTCTATTACACATGACAGAACTTACGATTTTACATCATTACTCGTATTAAAAAGAAATCTTGAAAAGTTTAAATTGTAAAATTTATGACTTGAACTCCAATTAAGTGTTGATATAAGATCTGAATCGATTATTTGATTACATAAAAGAGTTTCTTTTGCATAAGAAGAAATATTTTTGCAATTTTCACAATAGAGAATATTTGAACCCTTCGGAGTCTGGGTTTCCTCCTTGCTATAGCTCTCATTAAATATAGTAGCTAGATACACTAAAGTAGGAAAAGGGTGACAAATCTGAGATTTTTCTTCTTTACTGAACTTGGGTTTTGTGCTTTTCTGTAGATGTGTCACCATCATAATCCTATGTATCCTATGATGGAGGGTCAAATGTTTTTAAGATTCATTTTCTTGTAGAAGTTTTTCTCATTTCAATGTAAAAGAAAAGCTCTATAAAATGCTATAAGAATTCATTAAGAATCCAAATCCAGAGAATGAATCTACAAAGAATTCATGCATAATTTCTTGTTGAAGTGCATATATATTATTTTAGAGCGAACACGCTATACTGTGAGATCAATATGATTTAACCCTTTAAAGGTCATTAATATAAGTTCTTAGGGATTTAATTAAATTAATTCATAAACGATATCTATGAACTTTATAAATGTAAATGTATATTTTTTTATTTCTTGAGGGGGTAGGGCGTCGTAATTTGAGGGGTTTCTTAAAGTACAAAATACACAGCCCCTTGTACGGAATGAAAATGTTTTTTTAGAGAATGAATTATGGGGGAGGAGAACAATGATTATTATCGTAAAAAGGGTACTGTAAAGAAAAAAACTGAACCTTTTACAGCCGAACGATAGCTGAATGTTAGAGAGCTGCTTTTAGGTACCGGAATTCTTGTGTTCAAATCCCACTGGAAGCATGAATGTTTATAGCCATTTAGAAACGGCTTTAAGCTGAAGGTCTTGGTCTGATTAGTCCGCATGTTGCATAACAGTAGACCGTAGCGCTCCAAAGCAAATCAAACATAAACAATTTACAAGGTTTTTGTTTAGACAGATATTTTTTCATTGGGGTTATAAGTGAAAAAAATCATATTACTGACTTTTTCAGGTAAAGTAAGTTCAACCACGTGTATTCCAAACGAAAAAAAATTAAGTATAGAGTCTTTTATACTCTATTTTGTGAGTAGGAAATTTCATAGACCTAAAAAATACATCATATGTCTTTCAAAAGCAGAGAAAGAATTTACAGGTGGTTTCGCTTCGAAATCACTGTCCGCTAAAGGGTTAATACTAAACAAATTGTTCTCAGATCAGATGACGGGTATAATATATGTAAAAAATATAGCGGGTAGTGAATTAAATTTTTATTTCAGTGTAGCAGGTGATAAAGACATTATCCTACCGCCTTAACAAGGCTGCGAGCTTGTCACTCATTTAGCACCACCCGAAGAGCAAGTGTAGATTAAGGTATGCTACTGACGTGAGTAACATTACCCCCTCTAGGTCCTCCTAATTTAGAAGCAGGGACCAAGCAGAAGATCCCCAGACTTAAAGAAACACTTAAATTAAAATTCGCATCGGTTGTACAGGGTTTCGATCCTAGGACTTTGCACTGGAGCCCTTTAACGCTGACTTACTGCGCCACAGATGCGTTATGAATTAAAATAGAAATAAAATAAATGTGTATTTATTAAGATAATAAAATAAAAAAAATAAAATAAATAAGTATGTATTAAGTGTTTGTATGTTTAGTGTTAATGTCAGATATATATGAACACAGTATGATAGAAATGTTTTGTCTACATCGAAATTTTCTTGTTAATATGCATGGTTATTATTTTAGCTGAATACATACATAATAGTTTTCAAATGGAAAAAAAATGAAAATAAAATATTATGAAAAGCACAGTTTTTCAATGACGTAATAAAATCTACGTATGACCATCAAGAATGGTAATTGTTTTCAAACATAAATGAGACAGGTTTTAAGCAGGTTATCTTTTACAAACAAGTAAGGAAATACAAAGATCGAGTGTTAAACTCCCCTTTTATGTATAATATGTTACTACAAAAGAAAAGAAATTATGTTAATTTTTACTCTTCGATTGCTTAACGACTCCCATTGTGTCTCCAGATAAGGATAAATGTTATCGCATCCTTCTCCGTACATGACCGATGGCCATAAAAAGTAAGACAAAAGCGTGAAAACAACTCGGGTTGAAACTCCTCGTAAAAACTGTTTAGTCTATTTACTTATCCTGCTAGAGTAAAAAAATATGCAGAAGGGGTCAGAAATATATACTCCATCAGCCTCTTAACCTTGAGACTACTTCCCTTGGAAGAATGCTAATTCCCATAGACTTACTTAGAGGAAATTGGCAGCCACCGATGACATCTTGAACTGTTCCTCTTTTATGATTATCACAGCGGAATAATGTGATAACCGAGGTTCAGACCTCCGCTAACATTTCGGATAATTACGGTATGATAGTACTACGCTAACAACTGTTAGCAGAGTTATACTTTTTGCACTTGCCTTTTAACTGTGTAAATATTAATGGTTCTTTGATGAATGGAAGTTAAGTAGAACAAATATAAATATAGTCTAAGAATTTAGACTGTTTAATGTATGTAAAGGATATGAGTGATACTTATCTATTCAAGAATTAACACTAGAACACCTTGAACCTTGTTACTCTCTATGCTAAGAATATTAACCAATATGTCTGCGTGTGTGTATTTTTATACTTATTCATATGATAGGTATATATATATATATATATATATATATATATATATATATATATATATATATATATATATATATATATATATATATGTATATATATATATATATATATATATATATATATATATATATATATATATATATATATATATATATATATATATATATTGTAACGTACTGGAAATATGATAGGCGAAGCCGTCAAGGAAGCAGGCTAGAAAACTGTTTAATCTAGACTAAATATTTTATTCAGGTGAATAAATTATGTACAGCTATGTACAGATTCAGTAGATTTCTGATTATTCTGGGATCTCGTGCTGAGAGGACATTCACACAATAAGGATGCGTGGGTACCGGATACAGTTTGGTTAAGGTTTGGTTTGGTTTGGAGTGCTACGGTCTACTCTTTGCAACACGAGGGCTAATGAGACCGGGACCTACAGCTTAAAGCCGATTCCGAACGGCTACGAACATCCATGCCTCAGTGGGATTCGAACCCACGAACTCCGGTTCCGAAGGCCAGCACCCTAACCATTCGGCCATCGTTCGGCTGTATGGTTAGGGCTTCTAATCACTGAAATTGTTCGCTAATTAGTGCCGGTAATAAACGCTGACACTATCACCTCCGGGCTGACGATTTGTACAGTCGGCTTCCACACCAAGGTTCGAAAGTTCAGAGTGCGTATCACGCTGGGGTTCGTGAAGGAAAAATAGGGATGCAAAACGATCCAAATGGAGAGCAAAGGTCACTCTCGGCTACCTACTTCTAATTTTAACTAAAAAATTAGCAAAATAATGGGAATGGAATTCCCAAGTCGAAGGTCGAATTCTTAGCAAACAGAGACGCTGGCGTCTCTAATCAAGCAAACTCCAGAATCGGAGATACGAGGGGTTCTTCTCGTACTGCGAAGGCTCTATCAGGAAGAAGCCTCAAGAAGAAAAAGCCTCGGTTTTGGCCCCGTCACTCTCCTTTTATAGCGGCCCCCGGTTCCCCTTACTCGATTCTTCGGGAAACTTCCAGCACCATGATGATGCAATCTTGCGGTCACCTCCCGCCTGAATCAGCTGTTTCGTTTCCATATGTGGCCGAAAATCCGTCTTCAGATCAGCCGACCCAAACAACTTAACACGTTCGCTGCCGATCACGCGCCAGCGCGTGATCAACATATAGGAAAATGCATATATGACGTCAGGTGCGGCAGCGAATGTGTTAATTTCCTTTTTCGCTACCGCTAATGGGCGACAATGTGCACTGTAATTATTTACAATCTTTTCACAGAGTCTTTCCATTCAACATTCTCACAAAACCCCAGACGCGCTGGCACCAGCACACGAACAGTTTTTTTCAATTAAGTATTCACGTGTATTTAGACCACCCGTTTCTACCTGCCGCTAATCGTAAGTGTTCGCGGCGAAAGGTCACCTTCGGGCTCCTCGTTCTTTAAGGTCATGTAACGGATCGTTACAATATATATATATATATATATATATATATATATATATATACACTCACTTCCAAAAGTTAAGCACGTTAAATGCTAATTTTCGGAAGCCAATCAGAATTGAAGAGGATGAAATTCGCTGCAGATGTAGATGGAAGAATGCAAATATGTTAGTTAATAGCCAATCGCGCTTTCATGGCAAGAAAAATGCAAAAAGGTCAGTCTTATAAGATGTCAGCTTTATGAAGAGTTACAGAAGTTGATTGTAAGTGCTGATAGAAGGTGTTTAAAACTTTCGTACAATTTGTTTTCAAGACATACGTGTTTCTATAACTTCCAGAAGACGAATAGGAGATTCTGAGAGCTGGCGTGCTGTGGAGCACAATGTCATGTCTACTGGTGAGTCAAGATTTGCTCTGGAGCCATATGACAAGCGTATAAGGATATGGAGTGAACAAGGAACTCAATCAATGGGAGAAATGTGATGGAATGTCACAGGAAATTAGTGGAAGCTCTTGGAAGTAATGCCCTACCATACCGTGCAGTAGCATCGCATTTCTCCCTCGGAAAATGGCTATTTTGATGTAAGCAATCTGCTCAACACAGGTTACTTACATCTTGCAAGACAGTCACCAACTGGCTGATTTCACAGCCCTCGCTGCGCTACTACTAGCTGTCACAGAGCCATCTGTTGTTCTGAATACACACTATACCTGCAGAACTTTCACACGACACATATACGTTTGGGATCCGTTCACATATCTGTAAGAAAAAAGGTTGTTATGACTTTTGCCCCAACCCTCGTAATTTACAAAAATGTAAATTGGCAATCTATTGATCCTTTTCAAAAATCACCATATTTTATTCTAAAATTTAAATTTTATAACAGATATTTATTTTATATTCAAATTCTTATTCTGCTTCCTTCTACTCTGAGGAAATCCGACAGGAAATATATATATATTTGTTTGACACAGAACTTAATGAAGCTTTCACCTGTACTTAATAAGTTTACTTTTTTTAAGACAACAAATGATACTATTACATATCATTTGTCTTAATAAAAATTAAACCTAGAAAGTTCCCTATAGGGACACACAACTTCCTTCTCTCAGCAATAAAATAAGATACAGTCATCTAGTTTAGATATAATTAATCGTTCAAAACTAGTTGATAACTCGTATTTCTCTTATTCTTGTTACGGTAAATCAGTAGTTATGCAATTAAGTTTGCTTTTCTGTAACTTATCTAAAGGCCTTGATGTGTTCGTGTTAGTTTATGATTCCTTTCACTGGTGAAGAATGAGCAAATTTCTTGTGTTACAGCGAAATATTTTAAACTGTTTACTATAGGGCATATTTCTTTCTAACAAGACCTTTAATTGGTTGAAAATTTTTAGCTATCACATCAAAAATTTCCGTATTCTTTAACGGAAATGAAATACTAACGGGATATGCTGCTTTTTTAGCAACGTACAAGTTGATGTGTAATAAGGCTTTATCACTCTCATTTGGTGCTAGCATCCGATTGAATCTCACTAGTAAAATTAAGTTATAATATTTGTTATTTCTATAAAATTTTAATCGATACTAACAGTCTCATTGGAATATATTAGTTTATAATTTGAAACTTTTTTTTCAAGTCGCTTTTAATTTAATACCCCTTTTAATGATTTTTAGAGCCCTAGTAAATTTTTAGCAGTTATTTTTAGAAAAAGTCACTAGTTTTGGGGTTTTAAATAAGGAATAATTATAGTTTTGAGCTTTTTCTAAGTATAACTAACAATAACGTTATACCTTTTAATATTAAAATATATTTTACCTAATCATAAACTTTGTGATTTCTATTTTTAACTGGTTTTTCTTCTCCATTTTGCTGTTTTGCACTACTCTATAGTTTTTTCTGAAATAAAGAAACCTCATCTTTGTGGAACTTAATAATAGTATCTAATGTATATTTATTCAATTTCTAGATGACTTTCGTTTGAGTATCATTTACAAATAATGGTTTTGTAAATATTGTTTCCAAATATGATAACTTAAATTTACCTTACTCAAAATATTTTTCATCAAACCAAACTTTTATCCTTCGAATTTAATGGTTAGAAACCTAACGCTTACTCGAAATGATTGATTTTATTCTTACAATATATTCCAAAAGTGAGAAAGTGCAGAATATAAGATGAGTAAATGAAATGAACGAAGTTTTCCATTACGCTTTTATTCCCCTATTTTCTAGTGTTACTTTCACAGAAAGCAAGTTTTCTGACCTTAATTTTTCTTTTGTTTAGATCGTTACCAGTCTTTAACCCCTTCGCTTCAAGCCTAACACATCTGATATGGCTTTGTTGTCTGTGTCCGACGGATCTCATTTACCACAGACTGGATGAACACGTTAGAACACCAGCTTGTCCTCCTCAATGCGTATCTTATCAAACACGTTGAACAAACTCAAGAACTGGATATGTTTCTCAGATTTCATTTAACGCTTAAAAGAATTGAATTATTTAATTACAATCTGAACGTTTCTGTCAATTTCTGTATTGGTAGATCAGACTGAGATTTATCAACAAGACCAGAAATGGACAAACTTTTTCGTCCCCTGGCAAAAAATCGGAAAAAAATAAGTTTGGCGAACCAAGATAAATTTTTCTAAAATTTTAAAAACAACATAAAAGTACCTAACGGTTTAAATACGTTAATGAGATAAATAAAATTGCGATTTCATTTTTAAAAGTTCCTTATACTGAGGTTCGAAGTGAGATGTACTGATTTTAAGGAACAATTCTAAATGCTCATCTGTCAGTCTACTTCTGAAATTATTCTTTCTAAGGTTCAAAGTTGAAAACACTTGTTCACATATAAGAAGCAAATATACTGCTGATCTTCTGGGCGTGAGATATTAAATTTGGGATATAATATTTAAGCAAAGTAGAAAAGGAGATGGATATATAATGTATAAATATCTATTTCTTTTAATTTGCCTCGGACCGGCAACTTAAAATTCTATCTGCGGGCCGGATAAAACCTTCCGGTGGGCCGTAGTTCGCCCCTCCCTGAACAAGACTGAAGTGTGTTATATTAAGTCATCACATAGGTTTTAAGCTTCAGAAACGATATTATTGATATAAAACTGCAGAAAGTAATAAGAAAAGTTTTAATTTAAGGGAATTAGATATAAAAACGTCTACAGTAGAGTCTTTAGATAAAATTGATGAATGAGTCTTACCCACTACAAGTTTGAATGATAACCATGTTTTATTCAGTGCAGTCGTTAGGCTATAAAAGAAATTGCAAAAATTTGGAAATAAATATTTTGAGTGTATTGAAACAATCTATCTTTGGCACTTTCTCACCAAAACGTTTTAGATTTACTTATATAGGGCTATGAGAGCGAAAGTGAGTCATCCAATCAGATTGCTAAGATTGATAACATGGAGAACGCTTAAGAGGTGAAACTAAGCTACGTAAAAGACTCATATAAGACAAATTGAGCTATGAAGAAATTAATTTGGTATTCTTGAAGTCACCAAAGGTTACCACAATTAAAAGGGAAACAAAAGTATTTCGCCCAAGGTCGTAATTTAGGAATAGAATCTTCTTACAGTAATTCTAGAATTTTGAAGGACCAAAACTATTCCTTTAAATTTTCATAAAAATAAATCTTTCCTCATACTGATTAGCTTCCCTTTAATGGTAAATCAAGGGGGATTCTGATCCAAAATTTCCGAATTTTCAGAAAAATTGTGTGAGTCTGTTCCGAAAATTATAAAAAACACATTTCTTTCCCTCCGAAAATTGAAAAGAATTTTCAGAAAAACTTGTTTCTGAAAATTAAAAAAAGCTTTTTATAACCATCTTCCTCTTCAAATAAAAAATATATGAATGAATTTTGAAGATAATTAGAAGATTTTATATCTTTTCGCGTCCACAAGTTTTTTTTCTACCAATTTTCTTTTTAAGAACAGTAATAATAAATAATGTGATTTTTTAAAGAATTTTTTTAATTTAAATAAATGTATTAAGATTAAGAAATTGAATTTTTGTTTTCTAGATAACCAACACACACATCGATATGTGTGTTTGTGTTAATTTATATAGAAAATACTTGTATTTTCAAATCTATATTAAGGAGTTCTAAAATATATCATATAGAACATATCGATATATTAATATGTTCTTTATGATATATATTAGAACATATTAATATATTGATGTGTGGCAAATGATAAATCACAGTATTAAAATTCAGATACTATCCAGCTCTAGATTTGACATCCAGAAAACCTTAATATAATTTTTATTTAAATTAGTAGCATATACTTTTTCAGAAAATTTTTTCTAATTTAGATTCCCCACAGTAAATTCCTTAAACATATTAAATTACAATAATACAGTAAATATTAAAGATTAAGAACCTTACATATTTTTAAAGATATCAACATGGAAATCTTTTTTAACTCTATTCTTCAAACTGTTACAAAGCATAAATATTTACCCTTCCTTAAATAGTAACCATTTTTCATTCTAGAAATATCCTTTGTGTTTAGAATAGGCCGAACGATGGCCGAATGGTTAGGTTGATGACCTTCGGAACCGCAGTTCGTGGGTTCGAATCCCACAGTGACATGAATGTTCGTAGACGTTCGGAATCGACTTTAAGCAGTAGGTCCCGGTTTCATTATCCCTCATGTTGCAAAAAGTAGTCCGTAGCGCTCCAAGCCAAGCCAAAACCAACTATTTAAAATAGAATTGTAAAAAAATCTTGAAATCCAATGTCATACAATGATATGCTTACTGTTTGCCAGACAAATTTATTACAGCTAATAAAAATGTAAATGTCTGCACTGCCTTGAGGACAATTATTTTTAGAATAATACAAAAATAACTGCCATATTTTTTTCAAATATATTGTTGTCTTCAAGGAAAAAATAATAGTTTTGCGTAACAATATATAAATAACTATAGAGTTATGAGTTTAATCATCTGAGGCATGAAATTTTAGAAAATAAAAAGACCTATGTTGCTCAGAAATTTTATTTCTTGTGACATTCTTTTTTTATAACCTGTAATGATTTGCCAAAGCTTGTTAACACAAGCGAATTCCTTTATAAAATTTCTAAATTGCTATTAACGTCAATTTTACTTGAAAGGGATTAAAAACAAATCGATGTGTATATTGCAATATTTAGAAGTGGTTTAAAATATATCCCATTATCAAAAATATGGTACACTTTTAATACCACTGTACCTTAAAAAGTTAAGGAATGCTTTCGACTTCACAGAATATAAAATTTTTAATTTATAAAAACTTCAATATTTTTAACTAAAAAAAGTTTCTTAACTAAAATACTACATTAATGTAAGATAATGCTTGCTTTCATATCTTACAGAGCAAAGTACTTCCTTGTTTTCATTTTTTAAATAAATATAGAGAATAAGTGCTTATTATTAACTGTGATACAATACTTGGTCATGCACACATACGCTTATAAATATTTCTATTAAATTTAAAACCATAAATTATACTTTAATATTAATAAAAAATGTATTTAATTAAGTGAAATAGTTGTAATTCCATTATATTGAGTACAAAATTTTATAAAATGAATCGAATTTAAACAAATTTGTAGTTCTAAAAAAAGAAAGCAGTTTTCTTACAAATTTCATGAATTAAAAAAATGTTATTTATAAGCGAAATAAATTATATTCACTGATTGGATTTGCATCAAAGAAATATTCATATAAGAATTTCACGTCTTTCAGATGGATAGACTTTTTACAAGCGTACGTAATTAGTGAAAATATATATATATATATATATATATATATATATATATATATATATATATATATATATATATATATTGAGAAAACTCAGATTGCTTTGTAATTTTCTGTACACGACTACGGTTGTTTATAAAATATTATCCTCACTAACCTAGATATAAGTATTTTTTCTTATAATAACTATACTTTTTTAGAATCGGAAAACATCTATTTTGAAAAATCAAGTTTTTAAATGTTGAGAACGCGTTAACGCCCTTAAATAAGAACTAGCATCTACATCTCTTATTATTTTTAAAGCACTGATTTTTAAAATGTTTATTAAATATAGTAAAAAATTTTGCATCATATCCATTTACTTCTTAAAAGTCTGTTAGCATCATATGCTCTACCAGGACTGTAGTTGCCTCCTTTATAAAAAAAAAAGTCTTACTTGATAGTCTTTTCTTGAAAACATAAAACAAGCTCAAGGCAGTAAACACAATTAGGAAAAATCAGAAATTTGAACTTCCTTGGAAAGCTTAATGGGAAAGCTTAATGGAAAATAATGTTTCTATATCGTAGAAAAAAGAAAGTGGATCAGCTGCTATAAATACAGTTGAAAAACATTTGTTTGGTAGAGATCACTGTTCTACATAAACAGGAAAAAAAGCCGTGAAGAGCTTTGGTGTGATAACTATGATCAGAAAAAAAAGCAATGTTTAGAGTTTTATTTAATAACACAGTAGAATCGAAATAAACCTTTAATTTTCGACTTACTCTTTTGAAAATAGTCTAACTATAGAATCGAAATACGTTTGGTACTTTTTTTTAAGAAAAGACATAATAGAAATCTCACTTCTAGATTTAACCACAAGATTGAAATGTGTCATCTTAGCTTAGCAAAGCTGCTACGAACTTTGCTTCTTTCGACTCCTCATCTCCTCCCGTCAAGAATGGAATACAAAAATCTTTTTCGTAACCCTGCTTGACTGGTTCTTTAAAAAAAAATAAAGTTACTCTGACCCCTTAGTTATAAATTATAGTATTTTTTCTTTTCAATTTTCTGCCTAAGGGAGTGGAAACGAAGTATCGTATATTCTGAAGACTGAAAGAGATGTGCAAAAGTAAAAGTTGTGGATACAATGTATTTATTTTTCTCTTATCATTTGTAGAAATAAGGTTAACGACAGCTAGCCTAATTCGCATACATATGGGCAACCCTAACATCAGTACGCTCTGAGATGAGAAAAAGCTTCTAACAATCAAAATGGACGTAGACGAGTTCATATAGAAGCGGAGAATTGTTAGAGAAATACACATTATTTTTAGAGATTGTGTTTTAATCTAGTCACCTTTGCTTGCTTGACTTTTTTTATTAAAAATGTCTGAATACTGACGCTTTTGAGGCAGATTACCTGAACAAGAAATTTTTTAATATCCAAATGATAAAATATTTCCTCTTAGTTGTGTCTTTGCGATAAACCTTCCTGTTTCCAATTTTGCATTTGTTGTTTATAAAAGGCTCATTTTCGAATGAGAATGATATTTGAATAATTATACTAAACAATCTATTTAAAATATTCAGCTGGATAAATTTATTAACATTTTATTTGCTGGCAATACCTAGTAAAGTTCACCTTTATTTAGCTTATATTGCCTGAGAAAATAAATAACGAGTCTTGACTTTTCTTTTAATCTAATAGATATGTAGTTTATTTTAAACATTTATTGATCAGATTTATCAACGTTGGATTGATTCGAATAAGGTCCTAAGGTTATTTTTCTATTAAATCTAAATGGCCTTTCAGTACAGAAGTTCTGTTGATGGCATGAATATTTGTAGCCGTTCGGAATTAACTAGTAGATACTTGTTAAATTAGTTCTGTTGTACAAAACTTTTTCTCTTATCATTTGTGGAAATAAGGTTAACGACAGCTAGCCTGATCCACATATATATGGGCAACCCTAACATCTGTGCTATCTGAAATTAGAAAAAGCTTCTAACAATCAAAATGGACGTAGACGAGTTCATATAGAAGCGGAGAATTGTTAGAGAAATACACATTATTTTTAGAGATTGTGTTTTAATCTAGTCAGCTTTGCTTGCTTGCTATTTTTGATTAAAAGTGTCTGAATACTGACGCTTTTGAGGCAGATTATCTGAACAAGAGATTTTTTTATATCAAAATGATAAAATATTTCCTCGTGTGATAAACCTTCCTGTTTCCAATTTCGTATATGTTGTTTATAAAAGATTCTTTTTCGAATGAGAATGATATTTGAATAATTATATTAAACAGTCTATTTAAAATATTCAGCTGCATAAATTTATTAACATTTTATTTGCCTCAAATACCAAGTAAAGTTCACTGATATTTAGCTTATATTGCCTGAAAAAATAAATAACAAGTCTCGATTTTTCTTTTAATCTAATAGATATGTAGTTTATTTTAAACATTTATTGATCAGATTTATCGACGTTGTATTGATTCTAATAAGGTCCTAAGGTTATTTTCCTATTAAATCTAAATAGTCGAATCTATATGGCCTTTCAGTACAGAAGTTCTGTTGATGGCATGAATATTTGTAGCTGCTCGGAATTAACTAGTAGATACCGGTTAAATTAGATCTGTTGTACAAAATTTTTCTCTTATCATTTGTGGAAATAAGGTTAACGACAGCTAGCCTGATTCGCATATATATTGCAACCCTAACATCTGTGAGCTCTGCGATGAGAAAAAGCTTCTAACAATCAAAATGGACGTAGACGAGTTCATATAGAAGCGGAGAATTGTTAGAGATACACACCTTATTTTTATCGATTGTGTTTTAATCTAGTCAGCTTTGCTTGCTTGCTATTTTTGATTAAAATTGTCTGAATACTGACGCTTTTGAGGCAGATTATCTGAACAAGACATTTTTTTAGTATCAAAATGATAAAATATTTCCTCTTAGTTGTGTGTCTTCGTGTGATAAACCTTCCTGTTTCCAATTTTATATATGTTGTTTATAAAAGACTCGTTTTTGAATGAGAATGATATTTGAATAATTATACTAAACAATCTATTTAAGATAATCAGCTGCATAAATTTACTAACATTTTATTTGCTGGCAATACTTAGTAAAGTTTATTGTTATTTAGTTTATATTGCCTGAGAAAATAAATAATGAGTCGCGACTTTTCTTTTAGTCTAATTGATATGTACTTTATTTTAAACATTTATAGATCAGATTTATCGACGTTGGAATGATTCGAACAAGGTTCTAAGGTTATTTTTCTATTAAATCTAAATGCTCGAATCTAAATGAGCTTTCAGTACAGCAGTTCGTTGCTGGCATAAATATTTGAAGAGGTTCGAAATTAACTAGTAGATACCGGTTAAATTAGTTCTATTGTACAAAATATTCACCGTAGAGCTTTAAACCAATTTTTTTATTGTTTTATATTTGTGTAACATTTAATTATTTACTTCAGTGTTGTCCATATCTTTTGCTGTTTTTATATTTGGTTTAGTTAATTCGCCTTAACTCTGTTTTTTTCATGTGTTGTGCACATTAAATGAAATTATATTTTTGTCATGTGCTATACCATTAGTTTGTAATGGTAATCACATCTGAGAAAACTTAATAAATATTGAGTAACGTGGCTCAATCCTCATGAGTGACTAGAATTAAGCCTTAGATTAGGTAAGACCTGGGTTAAGAAGGTGACTAGCTTGAAACTTAATCTCTAAAAACATTGTGTATTTCCCTAACATTTCTCAGTTTTCTTATGAATTCCATGTTGATTGTTCGAAGCCTTTTCTCATCTCAACCTGGTCAAGGTTGGTGGCTGGAATTTTTTCTCGACCTCTAGGGCTGTTTGAGCAGTTGCAAACATGTTCGATGATATTGACTGAGGTTGTAGGCGTTTAGGATGCAAACTAAACCAAATCCATCTCACAACTCATCACTCAATCTAAAGAAAGTTAATGCCAGTAAATTAACACTCATATTCCCAATGTGTACATGATGTCTAGGACTACGATAAAAATATGCATCAATAATAAACAAACGTTAAATATGATAAAGATTGGAGACAAATGATTTGAGGGAGGCTCCTCAGAAAAGTGCTAAATTTTAGAGGAAGACAAAACAAAAGCAATTAAATAAAGATCTATATAGTATTGAATTATATAGTGCTGAACAAACTTGTTACTGCCTTAGACTGTCATATGTGCTTTTCCATGATTGCAAGCATTAACATTGATTCTTATTATATTAATACAGTAGAATCTCGGTATAACGACCCCCTGTGGGACCAACATCATATGGTCGTTGTAACGAATTGAAAAAATAATTATAAAATTGAGCAAAGAAATGATGCAACAGTACATACCTAGAGAACACTTCTATTTATTTGTATTTCCATTACTGAATTTTTGAAAAAAAAGTCTTTGATTGATGCCTGTTTCAAGTTCATTTGGGAATTTTTCATTATCACTGATTCCATATCCGTTAGATTTTGAAGGAAGTGTTCAGATTTAAATTGCCCTTCAAAATATTGACGCAAGTCATTGATTGCATTAAAGGCTTCTTTTTCATTCAATTTTTCAAAAACTTGGATAATTTCTTGTCCGTCGTCGGAATCGCAGATTTCTTCATCTCCGGTAATATGGGCAATAAAATCGTCCTCATTCAAATTTTCTCCGCAGCACTGTAAAGTTTCGTCTACCGCAACAAACTCATCAAAAGATAATTGAAGATTTAGTTCTCCCCTTTTCTTCTTGCCCCCTCCCCTCCTTAAAGCAAACACAAAGAGAGGAGTACAGGTTTCTTGAAGTTACACCACAGTACAATAATTTTGAAATAGCCCACTTGCTCACGAGTTCTGCCGACTAAAAATGGCAGTCGTTCTAACGAAAAATAATACGCTTGGGATCGTTGTAATGTTTCAAAATTAACATTATTCCTATGGTAAAATAATTGGGACTTTTTAAGATGGTCTTTTTAACGAAGGGGTCGTTGTATCTTGGATTCGTTAAAAAGAGGTTCTAATGTGTATTATATTTATATTTTTGTACAAAGGCTTATTGAAAATATTATACGGTAACTAGAATCAGTTACCTTACATACTATTGTATCCTGAATAAAAGTTCCGACTAATTGATGAAGAATGAAAACTTGAATATTTCATTTTAGCTTTTTACTCAATATTAAAGTTATATTTTTAGTGTCGAAAAATACTTATAAGAGACATTATTGAGAAATGCCACCAGGGTGATTAATATTTCCTACCTTTTGTCATTTAAAACTTTTTCTTCTTGTTAAATGATTGTATCGCTTCGAATAAGCATAAATTAAAACTTAATGTTTGATTAGGATGTATTTCTTATAAATTGTAGCAATTAAACTTCCAGTGGGTTAATGACAGCTATTAATGCTAATCATATTCAGAAATGAAAGCAAAGATTCGAAGTGTATTTTAAACTTGTTTTTACAATGGTAACTTTCCTCTTATCTGTTGAAAGATGTATCTCTTGATCTAATGAATTTTCCGATTTGATGTAGATCTCACTGGTTTAAACTGGAGTGTATTGACTCAAAAATTCAACTGAAGGACTTCTTATACGACATTAATGGTTTCAAATTTATTAAACAGACGAGTAAACTTATTATTTTGTCATTGTTTAATAACTTAATATAGTAAATGAAGCAGTTTCAAATGCCAATTCTAAGTCCTAAGATGTAAAATTTGTATAAATTGTAACAAGTGGGTCAGAAAAATATTTGATTAACCCCTTCCAGGTTCATATTATTTCGGGATTATAGGTTAAAAATGTCAATTTTTATGCTTATTTTCATACATATACAGATTTTTAATCATAATAGCATCATTCTCATACAGAATTTCCAAAGAATTAATGTATATAAATCAATTTAAATAAATGAGTAATTTATCTGTATAGTTGGCTTTCTGTGCAGCAGAAATCATTAGACTTTGGAGTCAATTCGCACTAACTATAAATATAAAGCTTAGAAAAAAACTAGGTTTTATCATGAATTAAATTTTATTTATATCCTTTGCATTTACATAAATGATCATGAAATTATTAATCAAAATTTGATCGTGTATGATACAATCGAAAACATGGTACTGCACAGAGTTCAACATCGCAATCTGGACGGTTGAACTTTGTTTCTCTCCTTACCTACTTCCCTCTGGTGTCTCTCTTTGAGCAGAAAATAATCTAGTAGTCAGAAAAGTAAACAAAACCATTTGAAACTATAAAAAGCACATGTGATATAATTCGGGAAAGACTGATTGCACAATGTAAAATTTCACAGTGCCCGAGCTACACTCGAGATGAGCCAGGATGGTACATTTCGCCTGCCCGAGTTCAGATCGGGAAAAACCGGGAAGGGATTAAAAGATTAAAATTCTTTATTATTTTAAATCAAGTTATTTAAAACCCTAAAAAGACTTCAGGTAAAACATCTGTGATAAAAGAAGTTTTACAAGGGTTATATGATTGATGTGATATATGATATTGATATGATATATGAAGTACTTAACAGTAAGTTTTATATGATTGTTAGTAATGTAATACTTTGATCGAATAAAAACATAAAAGTGGTCTCAAATCCATTAAAACCCGTTTAACTAATAAAGAAAAAAGAAGGCGTTCACTTAGAAAAAATTTTACAAAAGTCGAAGTCATTTTTTTGTAAATTCAGACCTTTCTTATAGCCTTGTATTGATACTATTTTTACTAAATTACAAATTATTTATACATTTTCAAATCATTCCTTTAGATAAATATGAACGTGACGAATTTTTACTGATTTCCAAGTTATTGAAATGAATACAAGTTCTTACTTTGAAATAATTACCGTAGGTAAAATCTGTTATCAAATTTTGTAAGTGAAAAATAATGACAATTACAGTTCTTGTTGAAAAAGAGCAAGATATAATTATCCTCTAAAAATATAACTACAAAAATTCAGTATACTAACTATCTATTCTAGATAGACGAGATAGTTCCCTCTCTACTGATAATAAATCTTTGTTAACATTTGAAAAGTAAACACCTATTCGTTTGGATACGAAATTCGTAATTTTAACACGTCGAATATATATCCTACAGCTTAAATATTTGATGCATGTTAATCAATCATATTCTTTACTTCTCGAAAATTGAAAAATCCCTAGTCGAAATTATAGTTGATTTCCAGGTTTGAATCACTATAATTACTATTTCCACGTGAACTGTATACACTTATTTTTCGTGGTTCTAATACTTTTTTTGGCGGAAGTCTTTACTCTGACCTCCATGTGGTTTACAAAATTTGGATCAAAGACAGCAAAACGTGTTTTCTGATCTAATCTATCATCTTTGATATGGATTTCTACTTTTCATAATTAATGTGTAATATTGTTATCATTATACTTAAAATGTCCATTATTTTCCTTCTTGACAAGTTTGATCTATTACGCTTCGATTAAAAGTCAAATAAGCTTGTCGTGTGCTAGTGGTTGATTATAAAGCGACTTTCGGGTTTTTCTCAAATATGTACCTTAAGGTCTAATAGTTTCTTCCTGAAATTAAATTTATCAAAACGGTTACGTATTCTTAAGTAAAAATAATAATTATTATCACCAGAAATATTTATAAGTTTTGCATACCATAAATAGAGAACTAAACGTCTTAATAGTATGATGGAAATGCAATATTTTAGAGACGTGTTACCCAGGGGAAAAGCTTTGATTAATATTATACCAACCCTAAAGAACTAAAACTGCTTCCCTAGTGGAAGAAAAACCAAAATACAATCAAACCATTTTCTATAACAATACTCTTCCTTTCCATTAAAGGACGTCGGACAGTATGAGTGAACAGCCTCACTTTATGAAATTATTCAATAACATGTAACTCCCCTGTTATAGAGATTATAATCTAAAAAATGTTATGTTTACTTAACAATATGGATTATTCTTAACTAGCATATAATCCGTCATATGACTGGATAAGTAAAAATTTAATTTTTCCAGAATTGTAAAGTGTCCTATATGACATTTAAAAATGGTTTGTTTTTTAAATTTGATAATGAATATTGAAGCAATAGAATTCAGTAACTACTTTTTATTATTAAAGGTATTTTTAATAGGTCCAATTGGTTAATTTGTTAGGATTTAATTTTAAGCATTTAAGAATCAAAATCTTTAGCAACCAAATCTGTAAAAATTTCTCGAAAAATTAAAATACTCGATTTTTAAGATAATTGCGCAATTTCTGGATTATTTTAAACTTATTTAGGATTTTTAATTCATATTGTGTAATACAAAGGTGATACTATTTTTAAAATTAGCATATATCCCGTCAAATGACGGGATCAGTAAATTTTTTCCAGAATTGTAAAGTACCCTATAAGACAAATAAAAAACTGGTTTGTTTTTTGATTTAGAATTATCTGGTACACGCTCAATAATTTGTTTTTGTTCATACTCTTCTAAAGTCTCCCGATACTGTGAATGTAGTTTAGAATCACGTTGAAATCATTTAGAGAGATAATTCCAAGTTTTCTTAGCTACGTCGAAATTATCTTTAAGTTCTTCGAAATTTTTTTTGCCACGGTGATTAATGGAAGTAAAGTATTGAAACTATCATTTCCACTACACCCTGGAGGTAGATAGAATTTGTTGTTAATACCGGTGATAAAATTTTCATTGCAACAAAATATAATCGATGATTAAATTTAAAATTAACGCATACATACCTCATCTGTTACTTAAGCCAAATATAAAAGATAATTATTTACGTAATATCTAAATTCAGAGATAAAACGTATGAAAAGACGATACACAATGCATACGATATTTAAATAATTTAAAATAAGAAATGATTGAATGAGATGGTTAAAGGAATGACGTCGTAATGCTAGAAAAAAATGTTATTTTTACTTATTTATTATGTGACAAATTGATAAATTTAATCGCCTGCTCTTAACAGGGGAAAATAGGGCTTGGATTAATTGTATTAAATGCTAGAAAAGGGGGGAAGGAGTGGATTTTGAATATTCCTAACCCTAACTCATCAAGAATCCAATATGGATGCCTCTATCCACTCCAGGTACAACCGCTTCATAAATTCGAGGACAGACGGATAGATAACTTAGATTTGGTTTGGTTTGGAGCGTTACGGTCTACTGTTTTGCACACGAGGGTTAATAAGACCCGGACCCACAGCTCAAAACCGATTCCGAACGGCTACAAACACCCATGCCCGCATTGGGAATCGAACCCTTGAACTCCGGTTTCTCTACCATTCGGCCATCATTCGGCCAGATAACTTAGACTATTATTATATAGAGGATGCTTTTCAAATACCTTTTTTTCACTAACAATAATTTTCGGGACTAATCTGAAGCATTGAAGCATTTGAGATTTTAAAAAGCTGTAAAGAATACCAAGACGTGTTACTAATTAGTGCATTATTACTTAAAAACGGAAAAAAAAGCAGTTGAAACTAATAATGTTTTATTGATTTGAAGGATTACGATCTACTGTTTTGCTACATTAGGGCTAATGAAACTGGGGCCGCCTTCTTAAAGCCATTTCCGAATGGCTGTGATCATCCATGCCAGCAGTGAGATTCGAACTCACATATTCCAGTATTAAAGAGCAACGCCCTACCCATTAGGTCATTTTTCAGATAAGCTGTTAATGAAAGTAGTGTCGATAATACCAAGTTTCTCGTAAAATTCAACATCATTGGATTGATATATAAAATATGATGATAAAATACCTGGATGATATCTGAATAACTAGATTTCTGATATGTTAAACTACAGTCTGAGATCGAATTCACTACTATAATAAATGTTTGGGGCTGTTCGAAATCATCTTTGAATGATAGGTACAGGTTCAATTAAACGTAGTGCATCAAATCATTAAGTGTAGAACTCCAAACAGAAGCTGATAATGAAAAGTCACCACAGTTCTCCAAGTAACCTGATAATAGCAAATACACATCATTTAAGTGCATCAATAAACATAACTTCGTGTCATTGGCACAATTTTATTTACTCCATCTTCCACCTAATACTGATATGCACTATAATTCAAAGGGTAACAACATTGCAAACTTCTTTCTTGTGCATTTATCATTCCTCTTTGAATACAAACAAACATTAAAAATACCCGCAATCAAACTCAAACTTCCAATTAATGACGCGAAAGAAAGTTTGTTTTCACTTGAAAGCTACTATCACGAGATGTTTAAATTGGAACAAAGCGTTTTCTATCGGATGAGAGTTAATCAACCTCATTGTTCTCGCATTCGTAAGTTTCGATCTCACAGGCCAGCCTGCTTAGCATAAACATCACGTCCAATTCATCATGTCTGTTTCCAATAAACCCGGTGCATTAGCTTCGCAGAAAAGTGGGATACTATTGCTGGTAGCAGGAGTTCAATATTCTGCCCCGAAGAGGCCGATCGTGAACGACTGAATCGGGGAAACGGTGCTGACACATCACGGTAGGTGCCTAGGCCGCAGGAAGTGTGCCAGATGATCTCCTTTGGCCTCCAATGCTAGTCCTTATTTGCCTAATACTGGGGAAAGATCGAAGCGGTCGTTACTCATTACCTAACACTCTTTTGCGTGTGTGGACTCATTCGCATGCAAACGTGATTACGAAAGAGCATAATCGGAGGTTAGAAATTAAAACTAAAATAAATGAATCCATTGACTGTGTTGTTGTCGATTTGCTGACTCCTCGATAAAACTCAGTAAACAGCGAAAAAACTTATTTATGAACTACATTCCTCCTATGTAATTCTAATTCATGTTTTTTTCTTATTGATATTACTGACAAGGATGTTTTACAATTTGTTATATTGAAGGTCAGAATACCTAAACAATTGCAAATACAGCTTGCGTGATCGAAAACAAAAATAACAACAAATATATATATTTTTTAAGGTTTTTCCTTGTAGCTTACTAATCGGAAAAATATAATTTTGATATCAAGTATAGTTTAATTTTTATACTATGTACCTATGACTAAAATCATCCCAATTGTACAAAGAAATATGTAGTGGGGTGGGGGGGTTAAAATCCTACTTAAGCTACATCTTCGATGCTCCTAGATTCTTGGTTCGAACTCTTCAAAACATATGCAAAGAAAATTTTTTTTTAAAAATTTCCAATGCAGCACGCTATACAGACATTATCCTAACGTCATACAAGGCTGCTAAGCTGTTACCCATTTAGCACCACCCGGAGAGTACGTGTAACTTAAGGTATGCCATGGACGCGGGTAACATTACCCCCCCCCCTGTGTCCTCGTAATTTAGAAACAGGGACCTAGAAGAAGACCCTCCAGGCTTAGCCTGCTTAAATTAAAATAACCACATCGATGGTACGCGATTTCGATCCTGGGTCTTCTAATACTGAAGCCCGTTGCGCTGACCACTGCGCCACAGATGCGTTATGAATTTAAATAGAAATAAAAAAATAGGTATGTATTACGGGAATAAAATAAATAAATAAAATAAATAGGTATGTATTAAGACATCGACTCGAGAGCAGTCTTCGATATCTACAAATGATAAGCTGATTCCAGTTGTATTCCTTAGTCATTTTTTAATTGTATAAAATCATTTTATCAAGATATATTTGTCCATCTGTTTTTTTAATGAGTTTAGATTTCTTCTTTCTCAAACACTAAGCCAATGTAACATTATTTTTAAAAAATTATTATTAAAGTTGTGCATAGAGAAAAGCAAAATTGCATAAATATTTGTTATTAGGCGTCAAATTTATTTTTTCTACTAGATATACTAACAAGCTTTTATTAAAGAGCTTAATTCTGGTTGCAAAACATTTCTTTAATAAAATTTAAATATGTCAGAAAGAGGATTTTTTTTAGTCTGATTCTTTTCGGCGGGGAAAATTTTCAAAACTACAACAATAAAAAGAAGATTTAATTTTTCAACAATTATATCTTTTGAAAATATTATAAATAGTTTTTATGAAGAAAAAAAAATAAAATAATGGATATTTCTCGAACTGCTGCCTTAAGCTCGAATTGAAAATATTTGCTCATTTGATTCAGGTAGAAACATGTTCTACAGAGAATGCTAATAAATGCAAAATACAATCTTTCTTTCCTACTTCTGAATTAGGGGATAACGGAAATCGGCAACGATACAAAGACCTTTATCTTTTATTCGGACTTTCCTATTCATTGACCCTAGCAGTAAAATTTTTGTTATTCTAAAGTGGCAACGATTAAAATCTAAAGACCCAAGCCTTCTCTTACTAACAGAAGTATTTTTGATAATAAATAACCAATCTCCTTCCCCCCTCCAAAAAAAATCAGAACTATTTTTAGGAGAAAAGAGTAAATGGTCTTCTTTCAGCAACCCTTTAACGGAGTTTAAATAATAAAAAAAATATACTTCTTCAACTAGATTATCTCAGATGTTTGTGATTAATTCTTTCTTTGAGTTCTGTTGGGAAGTCAAAATTAACAAATTAGACTCACAAACAAACTCTTTTAAAAAATAACTATTTCCAGTTGAAATACTTTTTTTTATTTAAATATATTAGAGAGGGTTTTTTTTAACTGTTTGATTGTTCTGGCAGAAAAAATGGAAAAACTACAACAAAGAAAAGAAGGCCTAATTTTTCAACAATTATATCTTTTGAAAATATTATAAATAGTTTTTATGAAGAAAAAAAATAAAATAATGGATATTTCTCGAACTGCTGCCTTAAGCTCGAATTGAAAATATTTGCTCATTTGATTCAGGTAGAAACATGTTCTACAGAGAATGCTAATAAATGCAAAATACAATCTTTCTTTCCTACTTCTGAATTAGGGGATAACGGAAATCGGCAACGATACAAAGACCTTTATCTTTTATTCGGACTTTCCTATTCATAGATCCTAACAGTAAAATTTTTGTTATTCTAACGTAGCAAGTATAAAAATCTAAAGATCCATGCCTTCACTTACTAACAGGAACTATTTTGATAATAAATAACCAATCTCCTTCCCCACTCCAAAAAAAGAGATATTTTTAGGGGAAAAGAGTAAATGGTCTTCTTAAAGCAATTCTTAAACGTAGTTTAAATAATAAAATATATTACTTCTTCAACTAGATTACCTCAGCTCTTTGTGGTTTCTTCTTTCTTTGAGTTCTGTTGACAAATCATAATTAACAAATTTGACACACAAACAAGCTTTTTTTAATTATTTCCGGTTGAAAAACATTTTTTTCAATTTATACTAAAGAGGGTTTATTTTGAATGTTTGATTATTCTAGTAGGAAAAAATGAAAAAACACAACAAAGAAGAGAAGGCCTAATTTTTCAACATTTATATCCTTTGAAAATATTATAAATAGTTTTTAAGACAAAAAAAATTATGCACATATCTCGAACTGCTGCCTTAAGCTCGAATAGAAAATATTTGATCATTTGATTCAAATGGAAACATGTTCTACAGAGAATGTTACTAAATGAAAAATACCATCTTTCTTTCCTACTTCTGAATTAAGGGATAACGGAAATCGGCAACGATACAAAGACCTTTATCTTTTATTCGGACTTTCATAGATCCTAACAGTAAAATTTTTGTTATTCTAACGTAGCAAGTATAAAAATCTAAAGATCCATGCCTTTACTTACTAACAGGAACTTAGATGTCCCACACCCACATCCAACTCAAGTGTTTATGGATGCGGAAGCCTAAGCGGGTGGGAAAACCTTTTCGACATTATTCATTTTAAAATTATACACTGAATTATTGACTTAGTGTGCAAAAAAATTATTACCACTATTTTTATTAAATATTTACAATTATTTCATAATTTAATTTGCATCCCAATATTTTTGCCAATCTTTATTTATGTTTTCTTTCATATATTTTTAGGAATTGATCCCGGGAGCTGTCTAGGTTTACAATTTATTGATTTAGTGGCGTTTTTTGCTAAAATATTTGTATATTTGTTACCAGTATTGCCTGTATGAGCTTTGATCCAATTTTTTTTAATTTCTCGGTTATTCATGTTTTTGCATTCTTTTTGTATCTTGGTAGCTAATTTTGCTTTCGGTACTAACTGTTCTAGGCTCCTAATTACGGAAAGACTATCAGTATATCAATATATATTGTCTTCACTCAAATGTTTTATCTGAGGGAATCAATTACTAACAGGGACTATTTTAATAATGCATAACCAATCTTCTCCCCACTCCAGAAAAAAAAGAAAAAGAGAGATTTTTAGTAGAAAAGAGTAAATGGTCTTCTTTCAGCAATTCTTTAATGGAGCTTAAATAATAAAAGATATACACTTCTTCAACTAGATTATCTCAGCTTTTTGGGGTTCTTTCTTTGGAGTTCTGTTGGGAAATCAAAATTAACAAATTAGACATGCAAAGAAGTTTTTTTTTTAATTATTTCTGGTTGAAATATATTTTTTTAATTTAAATATATTAAAGAGGGTTTATTTTGAATGTTTGATTATTCTAGTAGGAAAAATGGAAAAGCTACAACAAAGAAGAGAAGGCCTAATTTGTCAACATTTATATCTTTTGAAAATATTAAAAACAGTTTTTGACTTCTGAATTAGGGGATAACGGAAATCGGCAACGATGCAAGAACCTTTATCATTTATTCGGACTCTCTTATTCATTAATACTAACAGTAAAATTTTTGCTACTCTAACGTAGCAACAATCAAAATCTAAAGATTCATACCTTTATTTACTAACAGGGACTTAGATGATTCACATCCACATCCAACTCAAGGGTTTATGGATGCGGAAACCTAAGTGGGCGGGGAAAACCTTTCGACGTTATAAATTTTAAAATTATACACTGAATTATTGACTTAATATTTGAAACATTTTTATTATCACTATTTTTATTAAATATTTTCAATCATTTCATAATTTAATTTGTATAAATATTTTGTATGTCATAAATTATTTTGTATTTATTTTGTAATTGTTCTAGGCTCTTAATTACGAAAAGACTGACAGTATAGAAATATATATTGTCTTCACTCAATTGTTTTATCTTTTGAGGGATTCAATTGCTAACAGGGACTATTTTAATAATAAATAACCAATCTCCTCCCAACTCCAAAAAAAGAGGGATTTTTAGGAGAAAAGAGTAAACGGTCTTCATACATTAATTCTTCCACGGAATTTAAATAATAAAAGATATATACTTCTTCAACAAGAATATCTCAGCTTTTTGTAGTTCCTTCCTTCTTCGAGTTCTGTTGGAGAATCAAAATTAGAAAATCAGATACACAAACAAGCTTATTTAAAAAAAACTATTTCTGGTTGAAATACATTGTTTTAATTTAAATATATTAGTAGAGAGTTTTTTTATATAAATAGTTTTTTACTTCTGAATTAGGGTATAATGGAAATCAGCAACGATACAAGAACCTTTATCATTTATTCGGACTTCCCTATTCATAGATCCTAACAGCAAATTTTTGTTACGCTGACGTAGCAACAATCAAAATCTAAAGATCCATGCATTTACTTACTAACAGGGGCTTAGATTTAAATAACCCACACCCACATCTAACTTTATGGATGCGGAAGCCTAATTGTGTGGGGAAAACCTTTCGACATTATTCATTTTAAAATTATATACTGAATTATTAACTTAATATTTAAAAACTTTTTTATGATCACTATTTTTATTAAATATTTTCAATCATTTCATAATTTAATTTGTATAAAAGAGTAGTTTGAATTTAATATATTAAACATATCCTTTGACGTTTTAATGTGATTGCGATTATTATCTATTCTTTTAAAATATACGATCTGTGTTTCGTTTTCGTATTTTTTATTAAACAAAGGAACAAGATTACATCCTAATTGCATGTAATGCTTAGGGTTGACTGTCATTCCGCATTTACAATTTGATAATTCTAGTCTTCTAATTTTATGCAAGTAGGTTGGGAAACTTCCATGACCGGTAATGAAATAGTTTAAAATGTTACTTTCGAGTTGTAACTTTGGTTCAACTTTTGACATTATAGTATAGGTTGCTCTTCCTTTTTCATTTTTATCAAAATATTCTTGTCAATCTTTTTTATGTTTTCTTTCATATATTTTTTAAGTATTGATCCCGGGAGCTGTATATGTTTATAATTTATTGATTTAGTGGCGTTCTCTGCTAAAATATCTGCAAATTCGTTACCAGTATTCCCCGTATGAGCTTTGATCCTATTTATATTAATTTCTCGGTTATTCATGTTTTTGCATTCTTTTTGTATCTTGGTGGTTAATTTTGCTTTCGGTACTAATTGTTCTAGGCTCTTAATTACGACAGTATATAAATATATAATTGACAGTATAGAAATATATATTGTCTTCACTCAATTGTTTTATCTTTTGAGGGATTCAATTGCTAACAGGGACTATTTTAATAATAAATAACCAATCTCCTCCCAACTCCAAAAAAAGAGGGATTTTTAGGAGAAAAGAGTAAATGGTCTTTCACAGCAATTCTTTCACGAAATTTAAATAATAAAAGATATATACTTTTTCAACTAGATTATTTCAGCTTTTTGTGGTTCCTTCTTTCTTCGAGTTCTGTTGTGAAATCATAATTAACAAATTTGACACATAAACAAGCTTTTTTTAATAATTTCCGGTTGAAAACATTTTTTTTCATTTTAAATATATTAGAGAGGGTTTTTTTTAACTGTTTGATTGTTCTGGCAGAAAAAATGGAAAAACTACAACAAAGAAAAGAAGGCCTAATTTTTCAACATTTATATCCTTTGAAAATATCATACATAATTTTATGACCAAAAAAATAAAATTATGAATTTTTCTCGAACTGCTGCCTTAAGCTCAAGTTGAAAATATTTGCTCATTTGATTCAGATAGAAACATGTTCTACAGAGAATGCTAATAATTGCAAAATACCATCTTTCTTTCCTACTTCTGAATTTGAGGATAACGGAAATCGGCAACAAGAACCTTTATCATTTTTTCGGATTTTCCTATTCATTGATCCTAACAGTAAAATTTTTGTTATGCTAACGTAGCAAGTATAAAAATCTAAAGATCCATGCCTTCACTTACTAACAGGAACTATTTTGATAATAAATAACCAATCTCCTTCCCCACTCCAAAAAAAGAGATATTTTTAGGGGAAAAGAGTAAATGGTCTTCTTAAAGCAATTCTTAAACGTAGTTTAAATAATAAAATATATTACTTCTTCAACTAGATTACCTCAGCTCTTTGTGGTTTCTTCTTTCTTTGAGTTCTGTTGGAGAATCAGACAAATGAGAACAAATCAGATACACAAACAAGCTTATTTATAAAAACTATTTCCGGTTGAAATACTTTTTTTAATTTAAATATATTAGAGGGAGTTTATTTGAATGTTTGGTTGTCCTAGCAGGAAAAATGAAAAACTACAATAAAGAAGAGAGAGCCTAATTTTTCAACATTTATATCCTTTGAAAATATAATGAATAGTTTTTGCTACTAAAAAGATAAAATTATGGACATTTCTCGAACTACTGCCTTAAACTCAAATAGAAAATATTTGCTCATTTGATTTAAATGGAAACATGTTCTACAGAGAACGTTAATAAATGCAAAATAGAATCTGTATTTCCTACTTCTGACTTAGAGGATAACGGAAATCGGCAACGATACAAGAACATTTATCATTTATTACAATTGGTGACTTTAGTTTTCTAATTTTATGCAAGAATGGTTGGGAAACTTCCATTACCGGTAATGAAATAGTTTAAAATGTTATTTTCGAATAGTAACTTTGGTTCAACTTTTGACATTATAGTATACGTTGCTCTTCCCTTTTCATTTTTTCCCAATATTCTTGCCAATCTTTATGTTTTCTTTCATATATATTTTTAAGTATAATTTATTGATTTAGTGGCGTTCTCTGCTAAAATATCTGCAAATTCGTTACCAGTATTCCCCGTATGAGCTTTGATCCAAATTATATTAATTTTTTAGTTATTCATGTTCTTGCATTCTTTTTGTATCTTGTTGGTTAATTTTGCTTTCGGTACTAATTGTTTTAGACTCTTAATTACGAAAAGACTGACAGTATATAAATATATATTGTCTTCACTCAATTGTTTTATCTTTCTGAGGGAATCAATAACTAACAGGGAATTTTAATAATAAATAACCAATTTCCTCCTCACTCTAAAAAAAAGTAAATGGTCTTCTTACATCAATTCTTTCATGGAATTTAAATAATAAAAGATATATACTTCTTCAACTAGATCACCTCAGCTCTTTGTGGTTCCTTTTTTCTTTGAGTTCTGTTGGGAAACCAAAATTAACAAATTAGATACACAAACAAATTTTTAATTATTTCCGGTTGAAATGCATTTTTTTAAATTTATACTAAAGAGGGTTTATTTTGAATGTTTGATTATTCTAGTAGGAAAAAATGAAAAAACACAACAAAGAAGAGAAGGCCTAATTTTTCAACATTTATATCCTTTGAAAATATTATAAATAGTTTTTAAGACAAAAAAAATTATGCACATATCTCGAACTGCTGCCTTAAGCTCGAATAGAAAATATTTGATCATTTGATTCAAATGGAAACATGTTCTACAGAGAATGTTACTAAATGAAAAATACCATCTTTCTTTCCTACTTCTGAATTTGAGGATAACGGAAATCGGCAACAAGAACCTTTATCATTTTTTCGGATTTTCCTATTCATTGATCCTAACAGTAAAATTTTTGTTATGCTAACGTAGCAAGTATAAAAATCTAAAGATCCAAACCTTCACTTACTAACAGGAACTATTTTGTTAATAAATAACCAATCTCCTTCCCCACTCCAAAAAAGAGAGATATTTTTAGAGGAAAAGAGTAGTCTTCTTACAGCAATTCTTTAACGTAATTTAAACAATAAAAGATATGTACTTCTTCAACTATATTATTTCAGCTTTTTGTAGTTCCTTCTTTTTTTGAGTTCTGTTGGCAAATCATAATTAACAAATTTGACACATAAACAAGCTTTTTTTAATAATTTCCGGTTGAAAACATTTTTTTTCAATTTAAATATATTAGAGAGGGTTTTTTTTACTGTTTGATTGTTTTAGCAGGAAAAATGGAAAACTACAAAAAAGAAAAGAAGTCCTAATTTTTCAACATTTATATCCTTTGAAAATATTATAAATAATTTTTATGACGAAAAAAATAAAAGTATGGATATTTCTCGAATTGCTGCCTTAAGCTAGAATAGAAAATATTTGCTCATTTGATCCAGATAGAAACATGCTCTACAGAGAATGTTAATAATTGCAAAATACAATCTTTCTTTCCTACTTCTGAATTAGGGAATAATGGAAATCGGCAAAGATACAAGAACCTTTATTATTTATTCGGACTTTCCTATTCATTGATCCTAACAGTACAATTTTTATTGTGCTAACGTAGCAAGAATTAAAATCTAAAGATCCATGCCTTCACTTACTAACAGTAACTTTTTGGTAATAAATAACCAATCACCTTTCCCACTCCAAAAAAGAGCTGTTTTTAGTAGAAAAGAAAATGGTCTTCTTACAGCAATTCTTTAACATAATTTAGAAAATAAAAGATATACAGATTCAACTAGATTATCTCATATTTTTGTGGTTCCTTCTTTAAATTCTGTTGGGAAATCAAAATTAACAAATTTGACACACAAACAAGCTTTTTTTAATTATTTCCGGTTGAAAAACATTTTTTTCAATTTAAATATATTAGAAAGGTTTTTTTTTTACTGTTTCATTGTTCTAGCAAGAAAAGTGGAAAACTACAGTAAAGAAAAGAAGGCCTAATTTTTCAACATTTATATCCTTTGAAAATGTTTAGAATAGTTATTACGACGAAAAAAATAAAATTATAAATAATTTCTAAATTGCTCCAATCGAAAATACTTGTTAACTCGATTCTGACAGAAACATGTTCTATAGAGAAAGCTAGTAATTGCAAAGCATAACCTTTCTTTCCTTCTTCTGAATTAAGGAATGGTGGAATTCCATAATTATACAAGAACCTTCGTCATTTATTCAGACTTTCCTATTCATAAATTCTGACAGTGAAATTTGTGTTAAGCAAGAATTAAAACCCAAGCCTTCACTTAATAACTTTGTAATAAACAACCAGTTCCCCCTACCCCTTAAGTTACCAGTTCCCCTTTGTCAAGAAAGGGAGACAGAGATAGAGCTTAGAAGGTCTACTTTCAGCACTCCTTTAACAGAATTTAAATAATAAAAGAGTAGTACCCCTTAACCCTTTGACAGTTTCATTTTTTTTCAGAATTCGGTCAAAAAAATGTCACATTTTTTTATTGCATTTTTTTATTCATTTTGCCTTTTTAAGTAAAGATATGTTATCAAAATTAACATTTCTAATATTTTCAATCATTTATTACAACTTTTTTTTCTTTCTATGAAAGCATCACAGAACTGAAGTTTATATTTAGTCTCATCGATATCCAAATCAATTTTTGGAATTCCAGTGAAAGCAAATCCAGGAGGCGAATCCGAAGGATTATCACAATTAATTTTTAAAAAAAATTGTATTGCTTGACTGATTTCATCCGTACTACTATCAGAGTCACTACTATCCAGGTCATCTAGTAAACTTTCGCTACTATCATTTACAGATAATTCAGTTTCTGATTCCAAGTCACAGCTCGAATCACAAGAAAATAGCTCCATACGCTCTGAATTATCCATTATTTAAAAGTAAAAATATATTATTCAACTCTTACATCAATAAAATTATCAGGCAATTAGTAAAATATAACCAGAAAGCTATACACTGAAAGATAACAATTAGTCTTCTGATACAAAAAATGCGAAAAAAACCCGCACTTTTGAACCAATCAGAGTAGAAAATACAATAAACTGCAAACTATCATTTACTGGATAACTATCGCTATCTATACGAATAATTTGT
>CM063505.1:63565794-63570794 GCA_032207245.1 Pardosa pseudoannulata | reverse complement strand
ATAGTCACATAAATAATTAGTTTTTCTCCTCTGTCACATTCCAAATTCCTGTATTCAATAGTTACAGCAATTACAAGCAAGTAAATAGCACGTGTCAAACTTTTTTTTCAGCTTGGAAATATGATCTTAAGCAAAAACAGGACTTAAGGAATGTGAAAATATGACCATTCATAATTTATCTAATTGAAACCACATCTTATTAATGTAAATCATGCTAGCAGTGTAGGCTGAATTAATAGTTTCCACCGTTCCATTTCTAACTCAGACGTAAATAAGAAGAGCGAAATAGTCAATTATATATTTTTATTACCAGTTATTACTCATCATTATTTCTCCTCATTTCAAAGAACATAATTAAACATACAAATCCTAATTTATAAATCCCCGTTCAGCTCAATAATAAACTCATTTTTTTAATTCTGAAATGATTCCGGTCTATATGATTAATGATGTAAACCCTCTAACAAACCAACTAACAAAATTGATATGAGTTTGCAAATTGGTAAACATAATTAATTCTTTAAAGTAAATTAAAATTGTGCACAGTTCCCTTGAAAATGTCATTTGAGTCTTTCAGTAATTGGCATTTATAATTGGAAAATAAGGGAATAAACTGTAGACTTCTGAAAAGTATTTTCAGCATGATTCAACTTGAATTAAGAGGGACATGACTAATCTAAACTCGGCAATAGTTAATTGTAACATAAAACACAAAAATCGTGGCAAAATATCAGCAGATATTTTGTCACAACTTAAACATTGCAACAACAAACTACTCTTGTTGTTCTCTAGTTTATTTCTTCTCAAAACAATCAATTTCTATTAAACTCTAAACTACTTTTATCTCCGTGATATTTTTTTTAAACAGCGCGACCCAGATGAATAATTTGTGACGGTATTTGTAATGCTTCTCGAATCACTCTAACCAGGTAACTTCTGAAACAAGCATTGTTAACCATTTGGGTTTCAATATCCGAGATAAAATTTTGGGTTAAATAAAAATTTCATTTTTGTTTGACACTTAATTTGTTTTAAAAAGTCTCAGTTATGGGTCAACAGAACAATAATAATTAATTCTGATTTTCTTTTAAGTGTTACGGCCTTACATAAATGCTGATATGTATGCTAGACATTGCAATTTAGTAATATGTATTATATATCAACAGATCATAAGATTTCTTTTTTTTGACAAATATGTTTAATAGATAAAATTAATTTTAGCAACGCTTTAACGTTCACGTTAAAATTACAACTATTAAGCTATTTTTTAATTTTATCTCAGCTACTTAACACAACAAGCTTATACGTATCATATTTAGGTTTGGTTTGGAGTGATACGGTCTGCTGTTTGACTCACAAGGACTAATGAGACTGGGACCTACTTCTTAAAGCCTATTCTGAACATCCATGCCAGCAAGGGGATTCGAACCCGCCAACTCCAATACGAAAGAGCAGGGCTCTACCATTCTGTCAATGTTCGGCCATCCTACTCTGGGGGCAATTGGATAGCTATGGTACTTGAGTACAGATTCAAGATAAAGGGATTTTCAATCTCGCTATTCAGAAGAACATTTGAAGCCTTCCAGAACTGATGTTAAACTTCTCCTTTTGACACTACAGACCCTGGTAAGCCAAGGCATTCCAAAGAACATTTTTTCTATTTCAATCTCCACTTAGCAGTCTCCAGTGATTACTTTCAACTTCTTGAAATATTCCTTCCACACAATCGATCCATCTTAACCTAGGTCTACCCCTAGTTCTTTTTCTATTAAGTATATGGTTGAAAATCTTAAATGTCCATGAAGAGGGGTACCTCCGACAGATGTAGCCCTCAAACTTCAGGCGACTTATTTTGAAGAAATTACTTACATCTGCTTCCGTAAATAACACTTAAAATTGTAAATTAAGTCTTGATCATTAAACAGTAGATTCCAAATTAGTTATTCTCCTAAAATCAAAACGTTTACCATCAATTCTCAAAATAAGTTAATATTTATATATATTTGCAAGTTTTGATATATATTTTGCAAGTTGACTTATAAAAAGCATTTAAATACATAAAAACGAATAAGAATGTTATTTTAACACACTATATTATTTTAGAATTAAAGGGACTAATATTTTCTAGGCTGCATTAGAATAAACTAATGAAATCAAGTGAGGATCATTCATTGAATATTTTACAACTTGTTTAAATTGAAACAGTTGGTAAATTATCTATAAGTGCAATATGAGGTTACCACTAAATCATTTAAAGCAATCTTACACTTAAATGATTCTATACTTAATGAACGCTGTCTAAATAATGACAAGTAGGGAAACAAGATGAATTAATCGATGGCAATGCATATGAATTTGTTTTTAACGTGTGTGAATGCATGTTGGACTTGCATATGAGTGCTCTAAAATAAAAAGAAAGAGCTAATTGAGATACAGTATATCACGCTGATTTATCATGCAATATACCCTAATAATTCATCTTTTTCTTTGCTCGTGATGATAACTGAGAAAAGCCCCATAAATGGTGAATGATTAATAGCCGATGAGAAACGCTTCTACCAATAAGATCTGATACAATGCGGGAAAAGTCAAACTAATTTATAAACTTTGGAAGTGGACATTGAATGTAAGTATAGTTCAGGTTTTCATTCTCTCTTAATTTACTTTTTTGTATCAATGTCCGGCCGTTTCCGACTTAATGATGAAGCCTCCATATTTGACGCTGAGATTTTTGCAATATACAAAGCCCTTTGTTGGGTCAATGACATTACTTTTTTTTATCACACAACATTACTTTTTTTATTATAACTTCTGACTCTTTAAGTGCTCTTAATACAATTATTAAATACCAACTTTATAATGACTTAGTTATTAAAATACACAAGGAGATTTCTTCATTTACTTCTAATTTTGGTTTGGGTTTTTTTCCTTTTGAGTTGGACTA
This sequence comes from Pardosa pseudoannulata, assembly GCA_032207245.1. NCBI lineage: Eukaryota > Metazoa > Arthropoda > Arachnida > Araneae > Lycosidae > Pardosa > Pardosa pseudoannulata. The sequence continues at coordinate 63,567,850 of CM063505.1, read as the reverse complement.
GGGCCCATATTGATACCCTTAGTAACAAACTTTCAGATCAGGCTGCAAAGTCAGCTACTTGTTTTCTACGGATTGATTACACCTCCTTAATTTCTCCTCATCGGTTATGCATCCTTCTGTTTAATTCTTTAATTTCTACCTGGCAATCCCGTTGGGATTCCGCATAGGTAGGTAGGTTTACACATTCCGTCATTCCTAAAGTTTCCATACACCGCAATTTATCTAATCATTTTTTAGGTCCAATTAATCACCAATCATTGGTAAATTTCCGAAATATTACAACAGGTTCTTAAATAAGGAGGTGTCCTGTGGATGCGGTCTTCGTGCCGCTGATACCCTTGCCACTTCTCGTAATAAATGTAACTTTATATACACTGATTGAATCACTTAATACTCCTTTAGTACATTATCAATTCATTCTACAGTTCTCCATTCTTCATGGATGACATGGTCAAACTGAGAAGTATAGAAATGTTTTTATAAACTTTAATCTCGAAATTCGTGTTTTAAGAAAATTCAGCTTTGTTTCAATTTCAAATTCTAATGTGAAGAAAATGTCTAAACTAAAAGTACAAGATTAAAAGTGACGCATAATTTCACCACGAAGGACATGTTACAAATCTAGATGTAATGAACTTATATGAACCATTACACACTTCAGAAATATTCATTCGATGCTGGTAGTGAGGATGAATCATCTGTAGAAATTCAAACAGAGACGAGAATTTTGAACCAAGTGTTTCTTTAGTTTTTGTCAAATCTCATATTCTTCCACTTAATTTTTTTTCATTTTTCCGTCTCTGGAAGCCATTACATTCTTATAATCTGTGTGTTCATTCATCCATGAAATTGTTTCGGGACGAGGCCTATATAAGGGATTGATTCTCTTTCTCCTAGCTAAGTCGTATAGCATTAGGCTACTCTTGTTTTAATCACTGTAGCCCGTACATTTCTATGATGTCCCTGTGTTGGATGCCCTCAAACTTTCAGAAAATCCAAACTGCTCAAAACAAAGCTCTCCATCATATTCGCAGGGCTCTCTGGTATCGCAATAATAATGATTTCCTACACACTGATCTTATTGCTCATCCAATTATGCAAACTATTAAAAATCATGCCATTATGTTTTCTAAAAGTCTGATACTTGTAGATAGCATTAAGCTACTGTTGTTTTAAGCATTGTAGCCCGTATATTTCTATAATGACCCTGTGTCAGATGCCCTCAAACTTGCAGAAAATCCAAACTGCTCAAAACAAAGCTCTCCATCTTATTCGCAGGGCTCTCTGGTATCGCGATAATAATGATTTCCTACACACTGATCTTATTGCTCATCCAATTATGCAAACTATTAAAAATCATGCCATTAGGTTTTCTAAAAGTCTGATACTTGTAGATAGCATTAGGCTACTGTTGTTTTAAGCATTGTAGCCCGTATATTTCTATGATGTCCCTGTGTCAGATGCCCTCAAACTTGCAGAAAATCCAAACTGCTCAAAACAAAGCTCTCCATCTTATTCGCAGGGCTCTCTGGTATCGCGATAATAATGATTTTCTACACACTGATCTTATTGCTCATCCAATTATGCAAACTATTAAAAATCATGCCATTAGGTTTTGTAAAAGCCTGATACTTGTAGATAATAAAGAGGTATATAGCATTAGGCTACTGTTGTTTTAAACATTGTATCCTGTATATTTTTATGCTGTCACTGTGTCAGATGCCTTTAAACTTGCAGAAAATCCAAACTGCTCAAAACAAAGCTCTCCATCATATTCGCAGGGCTCTCTGGTATCGCAATAATAATGATTTCCTACACACTGATCTTATTGCTCATCCAATTATGCAAACTATTAAAAATCATGCCATTAGGTTTTGTAAAAGTCTGATATTTCTAGATAATGAAGAAGTAGATAACTTTCCAGACTACAACCCTAGGGAATTCTCAATTGATGTGCATGTATACAAAAGGTCGTTCTTTCTTTATGAGGGAATTTTGCATTTATACTTTTCATTATAATTTTAAAGTATTTGACTTTTTCAGTATTATGGTCACC
>CM063505.1:63395794-63560794 GCA_032207245.1 Pardosa pseudoannulata | reverse complement strand
TATACGTGGGGTGAGAAATAAATGGACCAAGAAAGGGTTAAAGGCGATGTGTTCCTTTGAATGTGTAGTAAAAAGTTTAATCACGAGTGAAAGTAATTTTAGAAATAAATCTATTATGCATTTTATTACAAATATAATACCCGAAAATTTACGTCGTTCCGTTGTCAAGAGAAATCTTTTCTAAAATATTTAAACTGCTTCGTTTGCAATTAAAAATGAAACTATTAAAGTCCTATTCTCAATAAGGTATTAAAGTAATAGCAATAAAATGTGAAATTATCACAGTTAAATCTAGTTTAAGCATTTTGAAAATTACTCTAGTAGTTTCTGTTCAGACAGTTGTTGAATGGGTAGGTCACTGTTTTCATGTAATCAAGTTATGAAATCCGTGGGTTCAAATCCCACTACTGGCATAAATGTTCATGATCATTCGAAATATTCTTTAAGGAAGTAGTCACTGCGATGTAATTTGTGCCCGTATCGCAAAAAAACTAATTAAACTGTGTTTGACTGTAGCATGGCAAACCAAATCAACAGTTTGAGTAAAAACTTTTAATTATTGCTAATAGATGTTGCTTCCATTGGCGGCAAGCCGAATAATGGCCGAGTGGGTAGAAAGCTGCTTTCGACCATAGTTCGTAAATTCATACTCCACTACTGGCGTGGATGTTCGTAGACGTTCGAAATCGGCTTTCAGCTGTAGAGCCCAGTCTCATTAACCCTCGTTCAGCAAAACAGTAGAGTGTATCCCTCCAATTTAATCAACCATTTGAAATAAAACTAAAAACAAAGTATCAAAATAAAAACTGAAAGTTAGGCAATCTAATTATAGGAGAGCAGAATGGTTGGAACACTGACTGACACAATCATATTATATACCCTTTAGTCTAGTTGAAGGTATGGTTTGGTTTGGAGTGCTACGGTCTCCTTTTTGCAACACGAGGACTAATGAGACCGGAACCTACACCTTAAAGCCTATTCCAAATGGCTACGAACATCCATGCCTCAGTGGTATTCGAACCGATGAACTCTGGTTCCGAAGGCCAGCACCCTAACCAATCGGCCATCGTTCGGCTAGTTGACTGTATACCTTAAATAATAATAGCCTAAGTTATCCGTCCGTCTGTCCTCGATTTTATGAAGCAGTTGGCCCTGGAATGGATAGAGGCATCCACATTGGATTCTTGATGAGTTAGGGTTAGCAAAATTCAAAGCGAGTAAAGTTTTTCTCCTAAACTACCGATCGGATTGGTATAAGCATGCTTCATATCACAGCGAACAATACTGTCGTCTTCAAAACGTTCGAATTCAACCCCTTCCCACCTTTTCGAGCGTTTAATGTTATTATTTCAAGCCCTATTTTCCCCGGTTAAGAGCGGTCGATTAAATTTATCAATTTATCACATTATAAGTAGATGAAAATAAACTTTTTTCTAGCATTATGACGTCATTCTTTTAACCAGATCATTTAATCATTTCTTACTTTAAATTATTTAAATATCGTCCGCATTATTTTCATTCGTTTTATCGCTGAACTTAGATATTACGTAAATAATTTTCTTTTATATTTGAATTAAATAATAGAGTAGGTACATATGTGATAATTTTAAATTTGGTCATCGATAATTTTTTGTTGCCATGGAAATTTTTTCACCGTTATTAACAACAAATTCTTTTCATAAAAGTCTAGGAGTTTATTTCATGGACTAATAAATATATAGATTTTAAGTTATATATCTTTAAAAATTAAGAAGTTCATTCGTTTGTGTGTTTGTGTGTTTTTGCCACACAGTTTGCAATCGATTCTCTAAATTTTGAACATCCTTCATATATTCCGCGAAATAATCACTGTCAATATTAAAACCTCTACAGTCCGTAATATGACAAGATAAATTAAAGTTGGCAACTAACATTTGTTCAGTAAAGATAAACAAATTATTGAACGTGTACCAGATAATTCTCAGCCAAAATCAAACCATTTTATTACCTGCATCATAAGATACTTTATAATTCTGAAAAAAATTAAAAATTTTATTGATCCCGTCATATGACGGGCGGTATGCTAGTGTGTGTATAAAATTCAGTCTACTGCACTGTCTATTTTGTTTAATTTGCAGCGCCTCGAACCCATTCAAGACTCTTTGTCCTTGAGGGTCCTTGAACTTTATTTAAAAGGATCATGCAGAACAAATTAATTTTCCGTATGATCTAGAATTCCAGTTAAACTATAACAATTCTTAAAATGAGTTTGATAAAATGATTTTCACATAATGAGAAATCGAGAGAGTTACAGACAAAAAGAAATTAGAACTTTCACCACGAACAAAGTCTATTTTTTTCGTACACTGTAAGAAAGTGCATTTCATTGTGATCAAGAAAAATAAAAAGAATAATGTTTATCTAAAATTAGACAGCTGTAATGAAATGCAAATCCAACACAGCATCTGATCTTGGTCTAGAAACTTCGAAACTTCGGGGCTACAGTTACCGTTTTAATAATCTACAAATATGTACGCTGTTACGCGGTAAACACGAACACTGGACTTGACAGTCATTAACCTTAGCAATAGAAGGAAATATCTCACATGTTTATGACACGCCATCATTACGTCATTTATCTCTGAGAGGCTAATTATTCACTGTTTATTATTCCGTGTTTAATGACACTATTGAAAATGCAGTGCAAGTATGGAAAGGGCGTGTAGCGGTGTTTTGTGGTTATCCGCTTTCCTTTCTCTGTCTTTCTGACGGAAAGTAAGAGAGAATGGTGTATCCAGCGATTACTTTCCGAATACGCCAGTCGAAAAAAAACATTGTGCCTTGCCCACACAACCAAAGACATAACTTTGGTCGTTGAACTTGAGTCTATTACAGATACCAGAATACGTGATCAAGTAAGAAAATACCCTTGAAACCTGTTACGCATATTATTCCTTGCTGAAAGAGGTTCAAGGCATTTATTTTTTTCTCTCTCTCTGCGGCCAAACTTGCTATGAATATGTGCTACCAAAGAAGAAAGACTTTCACATTTAATTCTCGTGGACAAACAGGACGAGTGAAAGGCCGTAATAGTGTCACCTTTTCTTATTTCCTTCACAGCACGTAATGAACGCTTTAAACCTACAAATTAAATCAGAGAGAACTGTATTTAGGAAATGAAAAAGTTTCGACGGTTGGCTATGTTATGAAGGCTGAAAAAAAGGCCATCGATTATTTTTAAAAGTTGACTGTAAACATTCTTTTAGGAACGGAAAGCATTGGAGTTGAAACTCAATTTCCGTGTTCTTATAGATAGTTATGCAGTAATACAAGTCATATAAAACGATTGTAAGGACAGGTTTAATTTTAAACGTAGATCTAAAACCCTAGAAGTGACATATTTCTCAAACTAACATTACATGACATTCGTTGTATGCTGTTTAATTTCGATTATTATACTAATTATTCTCTAGATATTTGTTTCATGAAATATTTTTTTCAATCAACCACTCGTCATTTTCACAACCTTCTATCATATTCTGGATGGGAACCTGGAGCTCAACCTCCAAGACGCGATATTTATTTTATTTCAAAATTAATAATAATTCAATCTTAATAAGTTTTTAAAATACATTTAAAAAGCAGCAAATAAATAAGTAAATAAAACTAGAAGTAAAATAAAGAAGTTGAGTTTAAAAATCATTCATGAAAGAATGCAGAAAAATTAACAATAAGCAATAAAGGATAATATCCTGATTCATTGTAATGATAATAGAACACGTTTGGTCCTCTAGTAAAGCTATAAGAATATACTCTTTACCCTTTTAAATAAATGCAAATACTGAGAATCAAATTTAAATAACTCTGAAAACACTAAATTAAACTAAACCTCGGAGAAACAGCCCCTAGGGCCTACTGAGGTAATCTCCGTTTCGTAGACCAAGGGCTCTGGAGTGCAAAACATATGTTCCGGTTAGGCGGTCTACTTTACGCAGAACCCCCAGTGTTTAGTTCCCAAGCATGTGTGGTCCTTAGTTTGTCTACCCACTGAAGGAATGAAAAGCTGTGTCAACCTTGCTCAGCCTAAGGATCGAACCTCGGATTGGAAGCTCGAAGCGTTACCACAGCTCCACTGGGCTTACTCTGAAAATACATAAGGCAAATTGAGAAGCTTCTGTAGCTAACCAAATGGAATAAGTGATGCTATTTTTGTAGTTTAATAACAGTTTGCAATATGAAAGGAAAGTTACTAATACTGTAAGGAATTAACGGTAGTTTTAAAATCTCATACTAATTTCATAAGGTCCTATTTTTTGGGGGGGGCGAGAGTTGAAACTTAATCTTAAAAATTTAATAATACGTGTTAAAGGTACTAATTATGCAATAATATTTATTATAAGTTTAGTTCTATAGATATCAGTCTAATTTTAAATAGTTATCCAGTATTGTTTTACTAGCTACAGTGAAACAATTTATGAAATTACAATTGGCCAAATAAAATAAAAAAATCCATATTTTTAAAAAAATAATAATTTTTTGCTAAGAATTTTTCTTTTTAGGTGATGTTTTAAAATTCTTGCAAAAAAAGCATTCTTCATCTGCAACGAAACTGTACAAAATAATTTTGACACATTTAAGACTGGCGTTAAGAAAATACAATAGTAATTTCTAATTTCTATATTTTTCAAAACGTAGTTTTGTTTTTCAAAACGTAGTTTTATATCTGAATTAGTGTTTAAATCTGATTTCTTTCACTTTAATTATTAGTTATACATTAATTACATTTTCTATTATCAATACTTTTACAATAAGCCGAAATGATATTTTTCATGTTTTAAAGAATTCAATCTTTAATAGGTTAAGATAATCATGAATGAAATTTAAAAATAATAACTGTATCTACTGTAATTTAAAGTGAACAGCGTTATCAGAATCTCGATTTTCCTAGACATATCCCATTATTGATTTAATCTTTTAATAGATGATATAATATGTAAAATAAAAATTAATTCAATATTGAAACATTTTATTGTGAAACGTGATACGTATATTCCTGATCTCTTTGAATAAGCGTCTCATTAGTTGATTTCACTTCTCCGGAAACAAGTTAAGTTTATCAAATAAAATATTTTGAGAACTAAAAAAATTACTTTTTTCCAATAAATATTAGAAACTTCATAAGAAATAATTCTTTAAGAATTAATGCTATGGGATTGCATTTAGTTATTGCAATAGTTAAATTATTTCTTCAGAGTAAGAAGTTTAACGAAATGGGATCAAGAGAATCTTAATAAAGTTTTAAAATACATTTAAAAAGCAGGAAATAAATAAGTAAATGAAACTAGAAGTAAAATAAAGAAGTTGAATGTAAAAATCATTCATGGAAGAATGCAGAAAAATTAACAATAGCTAATAAAGGATAATATCTAGATTCATTGTAATTGATAATAGAAAAAAAAACACGTTTGGTCCTCTAGTAAAGATATAATAATTATACTCTTTCCCCTTTTGTTCTTCTTCTTCTTATGAAGTTTCTTATGAAGTTTTCTAATATTTATTTCCAATAAATATTAGAAACTTCATAAGAAATAATTCTTTACGAATTAATGCTCTGGGATTGCATTTAGTTATTGCAATAGTTAAATTATTTCTTCAGCGTAAGAAGTTTAACGAAATGGGATCAAGAGAATCTTAATAAAGTTTTAAAATACATTCATTATATTTTCTATTATCAATACTTTTACAATAAGTCGAAATGATATTTTTCATGTTTTAAAGAACTTGGGGCAGTCTTTAATAAGTTAAGATAATCATAAATGGAATTTTAAAATAATAACTGTATCTACTGTAATTTGAAGTGAACAGCGTTTTCCGAATCTCGATTTTCCTAGACATATCCCATTACTGATTTAATCTTTTAATAGATGGTATAATGTGTAAAATAAAAATTAATTTAATATTGAAACATTTGTGTGTCTGTGAAACATGATGCGTATATTCCTGGCCTCTTTGAATAAGCGTTTCATTACTTGATTTCACTTCTAAGTTTATGAAATGAAATACTTTGAGAACTAAAAAAATTATTTATTTCCAATAAATATTAGAAACTTCATAAGAAATAATTCTTTAAGAATTAATGCTCTGGGATTGCATTTAGTTATTGCAATAGTTAAATTATTTCTTCAGCGTAAGAAGTTTAACTAAATGGGATAAAGAGAATCTTAATAAAGTTTTAAAATACATTCATTATATTTTCTATTATCAATACTTTTACAATAAGTCGAAATGATATTTTTTTGTGTTTTTAAGAACTTGGAGCAGTCTTTAATAAGTTAAGATAATCATAAATGGAATTTTAAAATAATAACTGTATCTACTGTAATCTAAAGTGAACAGCGTTTTCAGAATCTCGATTTTCCTAGACATATCCCATTACTGATTTAATCTTTTAATAGATGATAAAATGTGTAAAATAAAAAGTAATTTAATACTGAAACATTTTTTTGTGAAACATGATGCGTATATTCCTGGCCTCTTTCAATAAGCGTTTCATTACTTCATTTCACTTCTAAGTTTATCAAATGAAATACTTTGAGAACTAAAAAAATTATTTATTTCCAATAAATATTAGAAACTTCATAAGAAATAATTCTTTAAGTATTAATGCTCTGGGATTGCATTTAGTTATTACCATAGTTAAATTATTTCTTCAAAGTAAGAAGTTTAACGAAATGGGATCAAGGGAATCTTAATAAAGTTTTAAAATATATTCATTATATTTTCTATTATCAATACTTTTTACAATAAGCCGAAATGATATTTTTGTGTTCTAAAGAACTTAGGAGCAGTCTTTAATAAGTTAAGATAATCATGAATGAAATTTTAAAATAATAACTGTATCTGCTGTAATTTAAAGTGAACAACATTTTCAGTATATTGATTTTACTAGACATATCCCATTACTGATTTAATCTTTTAATAGATGATAAAATGTGTAAAATAAAAAGTAATTTAATACTGAAACATTTTTTTGTGAAACATGATGCGTATATTCCTGGCCTCTTTCAATAAGCGTTTCATTACTTGATTTCACTTCTAAGTTTATGAAATGAAATACTTTGAGAACTAAAAAAAATTATTTATTTCCAATAAATATTAGAAACTTCATAAGAAATAATTCGTTACGAATTAATTCTCTGGGATTTCATTTAGTTATTGTCATAGTTAAATTATTTCTTCAGAGTAAGAAGTTTAACGAAATGGGGTGAAGAGAATCTTAAAAAAGTTTTGAAATGCATTTAAAAAGCAGTAAATAAATAAGTAAATGAAATAGAAGTAAAATAAAGAAGTTGAGTTTAAAAATCATTCATGAAAGAATGCAGAAAAATTAACAATGGGTAATAAAGGCTAATATCTAGATTCATTTTAATGATAATAGAACACGTTTGGTCTTCTAGTAAAGCTATAATAATATACTCTTTCCCCTTTTGTTCTTCTTCTTATGAAGTTTCTTTAGAAGTTTCTAATATTTATTTCCAATAAATATTAGACACTTCATAAGAAATAATTCTTTACGATTTAATGCCCTGGGATTGCATTTAATTATTGCAATAGTTCAATTATTTCTTCAGCGTAAGTTTAACGAAATGGAATCAAGAGAATCTTAATAAGTTATTAAAATACATTTAAAAAGCAGTAAATAAATAAGTAAATGAAACTAGAAGTAAAATAAAGAAGTTGAATTTAAAAATCATTCATGGAAGAATGCAGAAAAATTAACAATAGCTAATAAAGGATAATATCTAGATTCATTGTAATGATAATAGAACACGTTTGGTCCTCTAGTAAAGCTATAATAATATACTCTTTCCAATTTTTTCCCCTATCTGTCAATTTGATTATCCAATAAACTTACAGGAGAATGATCGGCGTAACCTTTCTTCTGTATCATTTATGGATTCGGTAGCAGGAAAGTGGTTACTTTCTTTTTCCCCCTTCGCTTTACGCCAAGATAATGTTAATAATTCAGAGTTCAATGTTATTGAGGTCAGGATATAAGTTGGGAACTGAAACTCTCATAGAGTATGGCCGAAATTGAAGAACGGTACCGAACATGATAGCTGAAAATCATGAAGGAAATTGCCAATGGCTGAATTATAAGTCTTAATATTCGAGTTAAAGAGTTGGTGTATTAAAACTCATACGAATAAGAACAGTGCTAGCGTCGGGCCACAATAAATTCGGGTGTTAAAATGACGGTTCTGGATATATTTTGCAGCATGGTGGTCTATTACCCGTATCTATTTTTTCAGATGCATTTTTCAATTACTGTATGGCATGCTTGGATTTTCTTCGGTGAATAGTGACGATGTATGATTCTCCTCTTTTATGTTTTAGTATCAGATTCTTCATATTCCAGATGTTATGAGTTTATCGCTATTGCGAAACATCGAAAGAAACCATGTAGAGAAACAACCTTCAAAGCTATGAATACAATCTAAATGAGATTTGACTTTTCTTCTTTCGTATAAAATGTACCTTAAAGTGTTGATATGAAGGACTCCTGCTGAAGTCGCGCATTTCGTCTGTGTTCTCTTTTGCGGAGTAAGTCATTTCGCAAAATATTTCGAGGATTGTATCCCGAAAGGTAACACTATGTAAAATACTATACCTAGTTTTTGTAGTGTGATTTTCATTTGCAAAATATTTCGAAGATTGCATTCAGTAAGGTAATCCTATGTGAAATACTATAATAACTTTTTATGTTGATTTTCATTTACAGAATTCTTCAAACATGGCATTTGTGTAAGTTTTCTATGTGATTACAGTCTAATATTTCAAACATTGGCAAAATATTTGGTAAGGTATTCCTATGTGAAATACTATGTCTAGTTTTTGAATGGGATTTTCATTTGCAAAATATTTCGAAGATTGCATTCAGTAAGGTAATCCTATGTGAAATACTATGTCTAGTTTTTGAATGTGATTTTCTTTTGCAAAATATTTCGAAGATTGCATTCAGTAAGGTAATCCTACGTAAAACACTATGTCTAGTTTTTTTAATGTGATTTTCATTTGCAAAATATTTCAAAGATTGCACTCAGTAAGGTAATCCTATGTAAAATACTATGTCTAGTTTTTTTAATGTGATTTTCATTTGCAAAATATTTTGAAGATTGCATTCAGTAAGGTAATCCTATGTAAAATACTATATCTATTTTTTAATGTGATTTTCATTTGCAAAATATTTCGAAGATTGCATTCAGTAAGGTAATCCTATGTGAAATACTATGTCTAGTTTTTGAATGTGATTTTCTTTTGCAAAATATTTTGAAGATTGCATTCAGTAAGGTAATCCTATGTAAAATACTACATCTATTTTTTTAATGTCATTTTCATTTGCAAAATATTTCGAAGATTGCATTCAGTAAGGTATTCCTATGTGAAATAGTATGCCTAGTTTTTGAATGTGATTTTCTTTTGCAAAATATTTCGAAGATTGTATTCGGTAAAGTAATCCTATGTGAAATACTATATCTAGTTTTTGAATGTGATTTTCTTTTGCAAAATAGTTTGACGATTGCATTCAGTAATCAAATTATTAAAAATTAGTTTGGAGAGTTTCACAACCAAGACTCATTTCATTTGCAAAATATTTCGAAGATTGCATTCAGTAAGGTATTCCTATGTGAAATACTATGTCTAGTTTTTGAATGTGATTTTCTTTTGCAAAATATTTCGAAGATTGCATTCAGTAAGGTAATCCTATGTGAAATACTATGTCTAGTTTTTGAATGTGATTTTCATTTGCAAAATATTTTGAAGATTGCATTCAGTAAGGTAATCCTATGTGAAATACTATGTCTAGTTTTTGAATGGGATTTTCATTTGCAAAATATTTCGAAGATTGCATTCAGTAAGGTATTCCTATCTGAAATACTATATCTAGTTTTTGAATGTGATTTTCTTTTGCAAAATAGTTTGACGATTGCATTCAGTGAAGTAACCTTACGTAAAATATTTTGCATTTTTTAGTTCACATTGAAATTCTTATGTTTTTACAATAAAAATTATTAGTTTTCATTAATTAGTTCGTAGAATATTTAATATTAGTGTATAATTTAAAGTTACTTTATTAAAATATAATTATTAGGTGTTTCAAAATTATTCATTTAAGCAATTTATCTTTTAAATAAAGTTTCGTATCATACTTCTTCTGAAATTCAACTCTTTATTACTCAACTTTCTTTTATTTACTTTATTATACTTGTCTTTAAAAGACAACTTTGCTCGCTATTGTACCAAATGCAACTAGAAAATATATAAATTTATTCATGTAATTTTTATGATTGATCAAAATGTTCAAAATTAGTTTAATATGTTTATTTATAGGAGTATAATTTTTTATCCTTATATATATATATACAGTATTTAAAATATTCAGCTCTAAAAAAACATATCTACAAAAAAAACTGCTTCCAATTTTTCAAAAATAACTGATTGTACTTCAACGGGTTTAATTAATGTGTCAAACATGTGACAAAGTTTTAAAGATAAAAAGAATAAAGGATAATTTATCGAAGTCCGGCTTGATTCGAACATAAAAAATTATATGATAGGAAGAAAATAAATTAAACAATATTAAATTGATTAACTATATATCAATAACTGTTCTTTCCACGTATTTTGATGTTTACATTTTTGCTTCAGGATTTAGAGACTTGTGTTATGCTCATTTTTGTAGTTATATATTGAGAACTAGTATATAACCCGTCATATGACGGGATCAGTAAAATTTTTAATTTTTCAGAATTTTAAAGTACCCTCTGAGGCAGGTAAAAAATGTTTTGTTTTTTGGCTGCGAATTATCTTTCAACAAAAATAATCGATTGAAACTATCTCATATGTGCCTAATCTATTATATAAACCAAATATAAAAGAAAATTATGTGCGTAATAACTAGTAGAGACCGGTTTAAATTAGTTCTGTTATACAAAAAATAATCTAAAATAAATGATTAAATGATATGGTTAAATGAATGACGTCATAATGCTAGAAAAAAATTGTTATTTTTACCTCTATCTGAAATTAGAAAAAGCTTCTAACCTTAAAATGGGACTTGATATTCTAGTTATCGTTGCTTGCTTGCTATTTTTGATTAAAAGGCTTATTCATGCCAATTTATATGAGAATTTTATCTGAATAATTATACTAAACAATCTATTTAATATAATCATCTGTATAAATTTACCATTCCAGGACCAACCACTTCATAAATTAAAGGACAGACGGACAGATAACTTAGTCTATTATTACATTACGAGAAGAAAGTTGAAGAATAGAAAACATGAAGTGTTTATACATCCAGGGACATTCGTACAACAATAAGTGACTTTATTAAAATAAAAATAATAATAACCATAAAAAGTTGAAAAATAGTAAAATTAAATCTAAATAGTCGAATCTATATGGCCTTTCAGACATTAAATTAATTAGATATTTAAAAAAAGTTAAATTAGATCTGTTGTACAAAAATTTTTCTCTTACAACAACAATCAAACGAAAGTAGAGGAGTTCATCGTTGCTAATTTTGATTAAAAGTGTCTGAATTCTGACGCTAAATTTAAATATTACTTTCTGCCCTCGTCTCCAATTTTGCATATTGTTTATAAAAGACTTTGAATTTTGCTAACCCTAACTCATAAAAAATTCAATATGGATGCTTGAATCCATTCAAGGTACAACCGCTTCATAAATTCGCGGACGGACGGATATATGAACAAACCACTTAGGCTATTATTATATAGGGAATTAGTTTCTTGGTCTTGGTATGCATAACTAATGATGTCACGTTCTGTTGGAAACTCTTTTGAGGGTTATTTTCATTTGAAATAAAATGTAACATTTTAAATTAAGATTTACGTATTTGTTTTATGCGATCAGATATGAAAATGAATTTTTCATTTACGAATTCAAAAGTAACTAAATTTAGAAAATTTTAAAAATTTGGTGATATTTATCACCTTTATCATCATAATTGACACAACAGCCCATGTTGGGCAAGATCTTCTGCTGGATACTCTTCAATGTGAGCCATCTCTTCGCTCTCGTCTGTCAGTTATTTACCCTCATTGCTTTAAAATCTGATATAATTGAATCAGTTCAACTAAGTTTGGGCCTCTTTCTCTTACGGGACTCAAAACCCACGTAAATGAAAACTTCCTCCACCGTATTTCCCTCTTTCACTCTTATGATATGAGCAGGCTCAGTTCATTTTGTTAATTTTAATATTTTTGTATTATATAGGACTCTAAAGGTTCTACAAATTACCGAATTCATACGACCTCGCTAAATGTCATTTCGTTTCACACCACCAACGCTTCTTTTCAGGTCCGTCCTTTCAAAGACTGCAATCTCGTATTCTCCATTCTCACTAGGCTGAACGATGGCCGAATGGTAGAGTGCTGCTCTTCGGAACCAGTTTTCGAATCCCGCTGCCATGGATGTTTGTAGCCGTTCAGAATCGCTTTACTGTAGGTCCCGGTCTCATTAGCCCTCGTGTGCAACAGTAGACCGTAGCGCTCCATACCAAACCATTCTCACTTAGAGAACAAGCTTCCAAGCCGTACATTGGGACTAGCCTAAAGAGAGTTTTATATACAAGTAATTTTGTTTTTCTGGAGATAAAACAGGCTTTCAAAAAAGAACGAATCCAAAGAACGCTTAGTTAGCCAATGAGATGCTTCACAGAGTGCATTTGGCACAGAACTTCCTGGGCCTAGCCATCTAGTTTTGCGATACGTACGATTTAGGCAAACAACTAATAGAATTGAATTGGCTGTGATTGGGTTAGGGGAAATAAAACTGGGAAATCGATGCTTGAGTTTGGGCACAATATAATAACACGATAATTAAGAGTAATAAGGGGGAGATGAAGTGATCAAGTAAATAAAACATAAGTTAATCTTTATCTAGCAAAAGCTATTGCTGAATGAGCTTAAGTACAGAAAGGTAACACTGGAATTTTTTTGTGTGTGTGAAGAAAACGAAAAGCAGAAGGTAGCAGGGGTACAGGATCATGGACAGTAACATCCAAGCAAGGCTAGGAGAAATCTAGCCGGATCCAAACGAGAAATTCTAGACCAATAGAATTGGAGAACGATCTGACCAATGACAATCTTAATAAAGGGACCCACCAAAGTGTAACCTTAGCAATAGATGCTGCAGGAGAGTTAAGTTAAGAGAGCAGAGAGGGGGTAACAGGCATTGCAGTGGGGCAGGATTCTGGGAGAACCAATGAGATGCGATACCAGATTTCAGAAATAATGTTTAAAAAAAATGGTGATATTTACAATTTTTCCAAAACATTAAAAACGACTGAATGGAAATTTTCTTATCTTAAAAATAACCCGACCCTTACTTCCAGAGTGTACGATTTCTCCATCGATACCAATATAAGAAAATGCATTAACAATGTATTCTGAATAAAAAATAAGAGATTTGAAAAAAAACAATTTTACAATCCTCTTAATCCACACAAAATACAGTTTCTTTAAATATAGTCTTTTAAATTAATTTTACAATTTACACTAAATCACAAAGTGATGAAAACACATCAGTATTAATTTGGATTAAGTGAATGTTTCAGATTTAGTATGAATGTTATGTGTTTCCTTTGTGTTTTCAGAAAATAATTTTAAAAAAATTTTTAAAATTTTTCCTCAAAATTCGATGAAATTTGTTTAGTTAATCTTAGATAACCATGCAAGCACGCAAGCTGCAGCGATTTCTCATCAACCACAAGATCCATATTAGAAAAAGATGTAACAATGTATTCTGAATAAAAAAAAATAATTCGGATTTCTATAGGGAAAATTGCCTAAGTTAATCGGAGAACTATTACAAAGAAATTAAAAAGACCCGCATCCCAATACATACATTATTTCTTACGTTATCCTAATACATACCATATTTTTCACAGACACAAAAAGCTAATCATTTTATTTATATAGATTGTGAAATTGTGTTTATGTAAAATTACCAATGTGTAGAAATATTCTAATTTGAATTAATCATCCATCACTTGACTTGTGATCAAGAAAAATATTTTCTTGATCAAAAGTCAAGTTTAAGGCATCCGACTAGGTTTAAATGACAGTTTTGAGTGAAAAATTAGAAATATTTTTTATCGATTTCTTGAAAGACCATAATGTTTCTATAAGCTTTCCAAAACAGTTTTCTTTTGTCTTTGTGATCTGGGAATTAGAAGTTGTGTTAATTTTCGTTTATAAAATAAACTTTTGCAGATTATTTTAATTTAATTCCAACATCTAAAATGGGAGATTTATAAGTGGATACAATAAACACTTTACATTTCTGAAATACAAAACTTTAAATTGATTAACTATATATCAATAACCGTTCTTTCCACGTATTTTGATGTTTACATTTTCGCTTCAGGATTTAGAGACTTGTGTTCTGCTCATTTTTGTAGTTATTTATTAAGAACTAGCATATAGCCCGTCATATGACGAGATCAGTAAAATTTTTAATTTTCCAGAATTGTAAAGTACCCTATGAGGCAGGTAGAAAAATGGTTTGTTTTTTGGCTGAGAATTATCTTTCAATAAAATTACTCAATTAAAACTATCACATATGTGCCTAATCTATTATTTAAGCCAAATATAAAAGAAAATTATTTACTTAATATCTAAGTTAGTGATAAAACGTATGGGAATAATGCAGAAGATATTTAAATAATCTAAAATAAATGATTGAATGAGATGGTTAAAGGAATGTCGTCTTAATGCTAGAAAAAAATTGTTATTTTTACCTATTTATTATGGGATAAATTAATAAATTTAATCACCTCTTAAAATGGGGCTTGATATAGTGGCCTTAAACGCTCGAAAAGGGGGGCGGAGTGGATTTCGAACATTTTAAAGATGATAGTATTTTTCGCTGTGACACTTAAGCTTTCCAAAACAGTTTTTCTTTTGTCTTTGTGATCTGGGAATTAGAAGTTACGTCAATTTTCCTTTATAAAATAAACTCTTGCAGATGATTTTAGTTTAGTTCCAACTACTAAAATGGGAGATTTTTAAGTGGATACAATAAGCACTTTACAAAACAATTCTGAAATAAAAAACTTTAAATGTATTATCCAAGAAACTGTGTTTGGACCTTTTAGTATTCAAGAATAACGTGATAACAAATAAAGACTTTATTACAACAAAATGAAACATATAACACATAATTTACATAATACAAGTGAATATAATGAATTAAAAGATTGATTATAAAAACCATTTCTGAAAAATTATGGTTGTTTTTATAAAATATTTTTTCATAATTTTTTTAAAGAAAAGAGCAGAATTATTGCTTCTGTGATGAATGAATGCCCCATAAATTTTATTATAGGTTTTAAATATAGTTTCATTACGTTCTTTGGGTAAAATGTGTATGTAATTAATCAAAAAAAATATTTTTTCGATACTATATTTTGTCTCCTAACGTTAGCGGTAAGTATAAATATTTGCCAGATTTTTTTCCACATATGTACAAATCTTTTTTTTGCAGAATTTTTAAAAGCTTTTCATTTTTATATGTTTTTATACATGCAAATGCTATACAGGAATATTAAAACAAAAGTTTCTGTAGATAAAAATCAGAATACTATATCTTACTGTGACTCCTTAAATACATTTTCTTAAGTGAGAAACTTTCCACATTAATAAATTACGGGCTAAAGTAATGAATACAGGAAAAAAAATGTCATGTATTTTAACAACTTATATATATTTGCCTCAAATACCAAGTAAAGTTCATTGATATTTAATATATATGATTTATCGAAGTCCGGCTGATTCGAACAAGTGCCGAATCTATATAACCTTTCAGTACACAAGTTCTGTTTGTATATATATATATATGTATATATATATATGTATATATATATGTAGAAATACACATTATTTTTAGAGACTGTGTTTTAATCTAGTCACCTTTGCTTGTTTGATTTTTTTTATATATATATATATATATTATTTGCTGACAATATCTAGTAAAGTTCACCTTTATTTATATATATATGTATATATATATGTATATATATATATATGTATATATATATATATATATACATATATATATATATATATTTAATCTAACCGATATGTAGTTTATTTTAAAATATATATATATATATATATATATGTATATATATATATAATAGTTTTTTATTTAAAGTATTCAGCTGCATAAATTTATTAAATATATATATGTATATATATATATGTATATATATGTTAAATTAGTTCTGTTGTACAAAAATTTTTCTGTTATCATTTGTGGAAATATATATATATATTTCCAATTTTATATATGTTGTCTATAAAAGACTCGTTTTCGAATGAGAATATTTGAATATATACATATATACAACTACAGTGGACTCTGCTTAATGTAATCGCGGTTAATGTTATGAATCGCTCTTTGTTATCGAAATCACTTGGTCCCGATTTCCTCTATTCATTTGTATGTTAAAATTATCGCTTTATGTGATCGTTACATCGGTTATTGGGATCAGTTTTTGAACCTCATTTTAACTGGCAAAGGAATATTCGCAATATATTCAGAAGGAACCCATTCTTTTCTTTTCCTTCGCAGTTGTTGGCAAAAATGGCTTTGAACTTGAGTGGATGAATAAAAAGTATGTTATTAAAGATTGTAATTTTGAACAAGATATAAAAATGCAATCCAATAATTATAAAACTTCTATATATTATAGCCCCTATTGTTTTTACTTGACCGGACTACTGGGCAAGGAGAGGCCTAACCAGCTATCAGTAATAACAAACGATGCAGTCTGGCCACATTGAAGAAAACGGCACAACTCTAATTAAAACTTTAACTAAAACGGACATCTTTACTAGTCAACGACAGTCAAGAGAAAGACACAAAAATCACTCTGCTCGAACAGTGGTGCACCCAAGAGCGAAGACAGAAAGAATTTTCCCAATGGACAACAAACTTAGTCAGCTAATTAAACTGTTAAGATTATAATAAGAGATTTGAAAAAAAATTTTCAATTTTACAACTCCTCTTCAACCTCCACTCAAAATACGTGTTCTGCAAAGATCGGTCGATTTACTTGAAAAATTGAAATAAAAATTAATATATATATATATTGGAGACAACTGATTTGAGGGAGGCTCCTATATAAAATTTATTAAACAGACGAGTAAACTTATTATTTTGTCATTGTATATAATATTTACATAAATAAATATGTATATTATAATGATAATATATAGTATATCATCATATGTTTATATAATTTATCATAATGCATTCATAATTATATTATAATATAATTATGAATATTATATTATGTAATATTAATTTATAATACATATATTATATACAATAATTAATTAATAATTATTATATTATAATAATTATCTAGTTTTATATATGATAACAAATTTAATATATATAATTCGGAAGTATATTTTATAATCCTCCAAAGAATAAATATTATAATTTATAATCTCGCCAGATTTCAAACGCCACGCTGCAAGCACGCCACGCACGCAAGCTGCAAGCACGCCAATTTCGCCAAATGTGGTTGAAGCACCAACAAGATCCATGATTAAAAACAGGAGAGTGGGCTAAGAAGAGGAGTTGAAAAACCCGGAGCCATTTGCCGGCAGCATCTTTAAAACTTGTTGAATAGACAGAAAATTAACATCTATTGAACAGAAAGCTTTGGGAAATGTATCGATAGAATTTTAAGTCGAGGACGCTCCTTTGATTAACACATTTAGGGGCTGGGAAAAAGAGTTTAAGGAATTAGAATGGGAGAGAGGAGGTTTTTAAGGAAATATTAAATATAAATAGTTTTAATATATTACATAAATATGTATAGGAGAGTGTGAACTAATAGTAGGAATTTAAAAGAAAGAGAAAGAAATAAAATAGACGTACAAGGAAATCATGGATTATCATCAGATTTTTTGTTTAAAATTTTAAATTTCTACTCATAATTTTATTACTGACAGTTAGTAACTGAAGCTTCACTTTTTGTATTACATAAAACTGCTTTTGCTGACATACAGTTAATGAGAAAAACAATTATTTTAATTAAGTAATGCTTCAAAAACATAACTAAAAAATGTGTTTATGTTACAGTAATAACATGTTCAGCAATGAAAATTAGAAACATCAACCTTTTGAGCCACGCTAACAACTCAAACTCGAAAAACTAGCACCTGAATTGCTTTTCTTTTGTAATCAACAATCCGTCACGAGTAAATTATGTTAGAAACAAATGCCCACTAATATCGCAATTATGTATTTTATCAAGCTAATAATAACTGTATTCGAGATTAGTTGCATTTTAATTATTTACATGATTCTCCATCACGCTACCATCAGGTTTGAATATTATCAACATAACTTATTTTTAACTGTTTAAATAGGCCAGGCAACACTTCGATGAACATTTAACCACAAAGCAGTCGGATAGTAGCCAAAATTACATTTGAATAATTAAGCCTTAATCTGGAGCATATAAGGAAAAAATAATTGTCATTCTTTTGTTATTGTTTTTCCAATGACACTGACGATGGACAGTAAAATTAAATGCTGTTTCTTAGTACTTAATGGATGATGCTTTCCACTTTTACTTTTTAGCGAGAAATTCAATATTATCTCCATAAACCGTATATAAAAAGGATGCAAACATATATAATTAAGGGTATCAAACTTCAGTATTATTACTTTGGACAGTTGCTTTATGAGTTAGCTTCTGTTTTGAATATGCGCACAATTGATTATTATAAATCATGTCTGAAACATAGGCCTTGATTAAAATTAAATTTAAAAGCATATAAAATAAAATATTCCATTCTTTTATGGTTATTACAAAAATGTAAAAAAAAAACCCGCTGTGTTCATTAATGGCGATTGGGGATCGTACAATAGGTTCGGGGTCGTAATGTCCTCCAAGTTCCCAAATGATACCTCTGGAGGTGACAGAACAAGCTTGGGGGTCTTCTTATTGATCCCTGTTCCTAAATTACGAGAATCACTCTAAGAAGTCCAACTTCTCGAGGCAATGGCAACCATTTTTTCATGACAATTCATATAACTTCTAAATAGACACGATACCAACCAATAAAATAACAAAAATATAAGCATTTATAACCGTATTAGAAGTTTTAAAATAATATCACCTCATTACGGCCTACACAGGTGAGTATTTTCAAGTCAGCTACGAAAGTTCGTTGAGATTTCGTCAATCACTTTAGCCTAACTTTGAAGGATCATATCACTTTTTTAGCTAGATTATCATCAGATGCAAGCTGTCTATACCAGGTGATTCATTACCAGTCCAACAAACTTGCAAGATGTGTAACGCAAGAAAGTCGATTCGGATTTGCATAGCTATTCAGGGTTAGAAATGGTTCCGTCACATGATAGAAGGCGCTGGATGAAAACAGTGATCATGTAGAAAGTTAGCATTTGTGAACTAGTTTATTATAGCTCAATACATGGTTTTATGTAAATATACATATTAATAAATTATTATTAATACTTTATAAGATTCTAATAACCTTAATATGACACTAAAATGTAAAAATGAAATGAAAAGCGCCATCTGCTGTGTGACGAAAGTATTTTCTACTCTTCATTGTTCTGTGATTCTGATTAGTCTTTATGTCTCCTACATCTCCTGCAAGTTTGTCGCACTATCAGTGAATCACCCTGTATATCACTTAAACTTAATTTTTATGAGATCAATCCTTCAAGGTATAAAAGGTATCCAAATTAAAGTTTGAAAATGCCGGATTCTGAAAGTGATGTTTATCATCCACATACTGGCAAAATACCAACCTATAATGAAGGTGAATGTTTCGAAGAATACCTTCTTCAAATTGAATTTTATTTTGAAGCGAACAGAATAAAAAGCGATGCTGATAAAAGAGCTACTCTGATGACGTGTATTGGAAAGAAAGTATTTTCCACCTTGCGAAACCTCGTACAACCTAAAAGTTTGAAAGAGACTTCTTATGATGAAATAATTAAAGTGTTAACTAACCACTTCGCACCGCAAACATCAGTAATTATGCAAAGATTCAAATTTTATAATTTGAAACAAAATACGGAAGATATTGCGGCCTTCATCGTGAGAATTAAAGAACAAGCAAGTAAGTGTTCTTTTGGACAATTTTTAGATGATGCAATTCGCGATAAGTTAGTTTGTGGTTTAGCAGATCAGTAGATTCAAAATAGATTGTTAAGTGAGGGTAAACTCGACTTCGGCAAAACAAATTAATAACAAACAAATTAATTTAATAAAAAAATTTTGTTTGTATTAAAATTAATACAAATAAATTAATTTAAACTTAAATCATTCATTAATGGCATTTTTATGCACATTCTTTAACGACAAAATAGTAAAAAAACTGTCTTCTACCTATAAAGTTTGCTGAAGTTCGAATTTCAGCGGTACTGAATTTTTACGAATCTCTAGTCTTCCATTGTATTGAGTAGGACCACTAGAATTGGACATTTAACTTTAAGCTTTCAAACCCTGCTGTTAGTAATTTATTAGTTTGGGTGAGGTTTTTATAGGCTTTAAAGTTCTTGTCGACATTTTAAAGGAGTGTAACGTTAGATGATTTGTTAGGATTTTGTTTTGATATTAAATATTCTAGACATAGTTACTTATGTAATTAGGGGAACTCTGACCTTTTACAAAAGTTTCAACTCTATGGCCTACTTTGTTCGATTATGTAACATGAAGAAAGTGTCCGAAGTAGGTCACACGCAATTATTCCCATAATTAAGTACCTTTCCAGGTAAGTACCAAAATTTCTGCTGCATACACATTACATATAAGTTTCGTCTAAAATGTACTAGAATTTCATGAACAAATCTGAAGGTTTATTAAATAGAGTATTAAAATTTTTACATTATGAATTACTTCATAAAATGTCCCAATCAAAAAGTGCATTGGAAATAAAATTGAACGCTCGTTTGTCTTTAATGCACTGAAGAAAACTGTTTAGATGAATATTTTTATTATTCTTGGTTGTTTCCATGAGACCCAGTGGCGTGAGAAAGCCAGTGCGGCTGTAAAATATTTTGGCTCTAATATTTCCCCTTTACATCATATTTTGTGATTGGTTACTATAGTTACTAGTAGTGATTATTATATTATTTATGTTTTCTAAAATTTTGTGTTTCAAAAAATGGAAACGTTATTGGTTTGTTTTATTTCAGAGTTTAGAATTTTTTTTCTGAAGTTGATGTTATAATAAAAATGGCGTTTATTTGTCGGTAAAAGAAAGTTTTTTATTTAAAGTAAAAAAGAGATATTTTAGCTACTACACACAAAATATTTGATCCATTAGGAACAGCCTGCCCAGTAAAGCTTATTCCGAAACTTTTACTTTAAAACCTATGGAAAGGAAAATTATCTTGGGATCAAGAAGTTGACTCAAATTCCAAGATACAGTTTTGTAAATGGCTGAATGATTTGAAATGTCTGGAGAAATTAAAAATACCAAAATGGTTAAACTGTGATCTTGAGACTGAAAATGTTTCTCTTTACTTCTTCTGCGATGCAAGTAAGCTTGCATATTCATCTGTGGCTTTTATTCGAGTACAGACAAAAGATTCTATTCAAGTTCATTTGTTGTAGAAAGAGAGTAATTTGTTTTAACAGAGGCGGTACAGTCCGCATCGGGTACCGGCTCTGAGGGGCTGACACGACTTTCTACCTTAGCCATTTTGTCAGTGAAAACAGTGAATCTAACGGTATTGATTTTGAGGACATAATGTCAAGGTACTACTGAAGAATAGGATTCCCCTTGGCAAATTTGGCGAAATTATTGGCGATGTTTACTAAAACACAAAGGTATTTCTTCCGAACAACATTGTATCCCTTGCTCTTCGGGCGACTTTAATGGGTGTAGATTGCGTCATTGTAATAGGATGATATATATTTTCTTAATAAACCAAAACCACTGAGAAAGGGGGCATTTATATTTATGGGCAATTAATCCCTTAACAGTTTACAACACCAACAGCTCCAAATTATTAAAAATTAGCGATAGTGAACCTTTAATGGTTCATTATATCTAATATTTTTAAGCTTTACGCGCATTTAATATATAATAAATGGGTTCCACAAGAAGAGCTGGATACAAATGCAATATAAATTAAAATGCAGATACAGATTGTCTCGACATTTCGAGATCAGGAGAAAATGTTAG
Source organism: Pardosa pseudoannulata (assembly GCA_032207245.1). Classification (NCBI taxonomy): domain Eukaryota; kingdom Metazoa; phylum Arthropoda; class Arachnida; order Araneae; family Lycosidae; genus Pardosa; species Pardosa pseudoannulata. Next base: position 63,538,529 of record CM063505.1, on the reverse strand, counting down.
GCTACCACTCTCAGAGATTTATTGCCAAGTAAGCGGAGGCACCCTTTTCTTCAGTCAAGCCTAATGTCAAAATCTGCAGAGCAAAAGTTAGAAAAGAGAGATTATAAGTATTAATATAATACAGTTAAGATTCTAAGTTTTAAAATATTGTAGTTTGTTGAATTAGACTCTACAGAACGAAAACCATAAACAACTGAGTTTTATTAAATTGTATTAAAATAATAATAATAATAGAACCATGTACTATATAACATTAAACCAATCTATTAATAAAAATGTACTTTACTTTTTTATTTGAAAATAATTGTTTACAAAATAATTAGTATTTTGCCCTATATTAATCAACTTCATAAAAAATTTACTATCTAAAGGATTTTTTTATATTTATTTGGATGGACATGAGAACGACAAATTTAAATTCCGTACCAGCTACTACCAGACTTTGCTATGCCACTGCGGCAAGTTTTAGAACTGTGGGAATATGGTAATATACCGTCAATTTCGCAACGAAATACAACTTCCCATTGGTCCACTTTGGTTCTTAACAGTTTTTTCCTTGCAAAACATCTATCACCCTCGCAGACAAAGCAGCATACGCACAATTTCTCAGAATTTAATTTATTTTTGTAAAAATTTTCCTAATAATTTCCTGGTTCTGGCACTACTAAGTGTATTGATTAATGTAAAGAAAAATAAATTATCGCAAATTTTTTAGACAGATATCAATACATCGGAATGAAAAGTAACATAATCGATATAAAAATTATTATATTAATTAGAATGAGACAAATATAGACTCCATATCGGGTGTTACCAAGCTTGGATATGCCGCTGTGGCACTCAGTTTGGGAATCGCAATAATACGGTACTGTACCGTCAATTTCTCAATGGCTTATTACTTCCCACTGGTCATTTTCGGTCGTAAAAGATTACTGCTGGGAAAACCGCGATCACAGTCAATACGTACAATAAGGCGATTTCACGCATCAGGGCACATATTAATTTATGACAATTCTGACTTTAGTTTTAAACGGAAGGGCAGGTTATTGTTTGTCTATTGGCTGTTGTAAATATGAAAATGTATGGGAAGGGAATTATAGTAGTTCGTGACGTTGCGACAAATTGCTCTATAATTTCTCTGATTTTACGTCATAAAACGGATCAGTAACGCTATACATAAATTCATTGTATCTTGAAAAATATATGTGCAAACACACTGTACCTTTTAATTTATACTTTAAGTTTTTACCAGGTTTAAATTTGTTGGGAAAGTAAATACTGAAATATACTTAATTTACGCTTCAGTATTTACCAGACGAATTTAACCTAAAGTAATTTTGTAAATAACAACTAGGAAAATAAAAAAATAATTACGACATAAGCTTTTATTTTTCTTTTACAAAACTACATACCTCGTATGACAACACAATTCGAAAACAGTATAGCAATCAATAATTTTTAAATTACTGTTTTATGGCAGCAAATTATCTCTGCTATCTGGTTTGACATAACAATAGGGTACCCCTGCCTACTTGGCGATAAAGCTCTAAGCATGGTATCCTAACATTTTCATCTGATCTTTCTGTTTCTTAACAATTTGCATCTATATTTTAATTTATATTATATTTGTTTTCAGCTCTCCTTGTGCAACTCTTTTCATATATATTAAATGCGCGTAATGCTTAAGAAACTTAGATGTAGTGAATAATTAATAGTTCACTATGACTATTTTTTAATAATTTGGAGCTGTTGGCTTTGTAAACTGTTGACGGATTAATTGCCTATAAATATAAATGCCAGGTTTCTAAGTGGTTTGGGTTAATTAATTAAAAGTATACAACTCTATAACAATAGCTCACTCTGCATCAATTAAAGTCGCCAAAAAAAGAAAGGGATACAATGTTCTGATGAAATACCTTTTGTGTTTTAGTAAAAATCACTTTGTCAAGGATTACCTTATTAAGTATTACCCTTTTATCTTTTATGGCCAACATGTTCAAGCCTTCATCTGGATTATAGGGTAGAATCCCAGTTCCGGGGGCCAGCCGCCATGTTTTTGGCTCTATTTTTGTACAAGTGATCGCCAAATTGTCGCCAAGTGATGTTTACAATTTGTGCTTCGTTTTGTATTAAGTTTATACCCAATTTCAAAGCATATTTTGAACAAAAAAAGGTTTGAAATTTTGTTAAGATGAATACAAATTTAAAAAAAAAATAGAAAATAAAAAATAGAGCAAGGTTTGCCAGAAAACTGGGTTCTAGAATTTGGCGACATCGCCCACGCTTGGCGTGCCCACTGAACTTGGTTCGGAGGGCCCCCTGAACTGGGATTTAGCCGAAATGCTTTTACTCTTTTCATGGTTGAAAACTATCTTTCAATAATAACCGTAGAAACTAGAAATGTGCACAAATTTTAATAAGTTTTAAAAATTCATGCGCGGAAAATATTTAGAAGAGGGTCCAGATCCCCTGGACGCTTTATATATATGTCCTTGAGTAGAGATGTATTATGCATTTCGATATAATACTCTAACAAATCTAGCTAAAATTAAATGGCATTAACTGGTTCAAAATAGTAACAAGCGATAATATACGCAATGTTTTCAGACACCTGGTGTCCCAAAAATTTTCCATTCTTTAAGTAATTCTCAGTATTTCTAAAGAGAACTAAAATCATAGTTCATTTTCATGATCTAATTTGTAGCTTCTACTTAAAAAGAATAATTCTTTTTTTATAGATATACAATTGAAGCAAAATAAAAAATATAAACATACAAAGCGCGTGTTAAACTCTCGTTTTCGTTTGAGGATTAAGTTGAAACATTATATATAACTCAGAAAAAAAAGGAGGAAAAAGAACAGGGGATTTAGTGTAAAAGACATCAGGCTGTCCCAGCTGTCATGAGCCGTTATCTTTACAATTATTTAACATATTATCATGAGGTCAAATGGCTTGAACCTTGTCTCTGGTTTAAACAGCTGAGGATGAATTGTTCGGACAAATGCAAGAAACAAACCTAATCATTAATCATCTCCACCCTATGAGAATGTTCAGGTGTGACCTTCCTCGTGCACTTTCTCCATGTTACATAATTGAACAAAGTAGGACATGAAATTAAACCTTTTATATATAAAAGTTCAAAGTTCATTCCTTTACACAAATAACGATGTCTGGAATACTTAATTACAAAACGAAACCCTAAAGATTCAATTAATTTTATTGTTTAGAAATTGAAAGCTTTGTGTCGTAATCATCTTTATGATCATATTATAAAGACTGAAAAGAATTGCTAAGGTGGAAATCCAAAATGAGGGCTTTTTTATATGAAAAACAAGACTTGTAATACGTTAATTCATGCTGTAATTAACGCTTTAGAGTTTTCCAGTTAAAACGTGGCTATAAAGTTCTACAACCCCGTTATGGCAGATAATATTGAATAAATGCTGAACGGTAACACTATTCAACAATGAAAATTTTGCAGAACTTAAAAAAATGCCCATCTTTTACAGATTTCGGGTTTCTCAGGGTTCTTAATTAAACTTGTCTGATAAATTCACTGACTTTCCCTAACCAAAACTCATAAATCACAAAATTTACTGATCAGCTGACACGCATTTTAAACTCACCTATAATTAAATTTAAAAGTGGTAATAACTGTTATCAGTATTAACAAAGTTATTAATTTGAAAGCTTTATTAACCTTAAACGTAGTATATTCTAATAGGTTTTTAGACTAATTTTAATAAAAAATTAACACAAAATAAACTTACCGCATGCAGTAAGTAGAAAAAAATGACGATATCTGCGGTCCTTCGTCACATTTGCCGGTATACATCGTGAAACAGCATAATATTATGCAAGATCAGTTCGGAGCTCTCTGATTTCGAGAAAGGTTTTCGAGTATCACAAATGTGAACAACTTAAGGGATATTCTACGATCTGGCTCGACAGGGCCTGATTAAGAATGGGAGGTGAGCGGTGATTGTCGGAATGTGCCCGAGTCGGAAGATCAAAAAACTGGGAGATAGAGACCGACGAGTACTGTCTAGAGAAATTCGTAGACGCACCCAACCGATTATAAGGAGTTTCAACAGGCATCCGGGATTTTTTTTCTTGTACTATCCTTACTACTGCTTTGGTTTTAATGTCTTTAGTATGCATAAGCCTTTGATCACAATAACCATGTGCTCGGTTAATTTAAAGCACATCGAAATTTAATCAGTGGAAACAATCTTTGGAGGAACGATCAAGGTTCATTTATCGTTCGGATGGCATTTCTGGGCGTCTGCCAAAATTTCTGCCAGAATATTGTGCCAACAGTCAAGTTCGTTATTATGATTTGTGTGTTCTTTTGTATATACCATTGGTAATTCATTAGCTCAACGCCATGAATTCACTATTTTATGACAATGTGCTTCCTACGTTGTGGTTTTAATTACCCCTGTTACTTTCAGGACGACAATGCCAGTTGTCTTAAGTTTTAACAAATTATTGTACTAGGCAGGAGTTCATGATGGACTGTCCTGAGAGCCCAGACCTATTTATTTCAGAACCCTGTGACGTTTTTACCTGAATTAAGTGCACTACCCTCAAAATCGGTGAAGGAACTTGTATTCTACTCCAAGACCGATTGCAATACCACTAGCTGTAATACAAAGACTTGTGGAAAGTATGTACCGGAGGGTTCACGATATAATTGCCTCTCCTGGAAGCTTTACCAACTATTGATTTTGAATAAAGTTAGTTTTTCTTTTCCATCACAGGTGTCCAAATACTTATTGGTAGACAGTGTAGCATGCAGCTTAAAGAAAATAAATCTAGATCCTTTTCACGGACTTTTAGAAAATAGCGATAATTTCAATTAAAAAACTTTTGATAAATATTCTATATTTTCCCTGACTTTCTCTGACCTTATTGCAATTTTTTGATTTTCGAGATTGCTGGCAACCCTGCGGCTGAAAAAAAATGCGTTTAAAATTTTCTCTTGGTAATCATAAAACATTGTCGAATCAATTAGGACGCCATAGATTTAATTGCAAAGTGAGAAAGACTAAAATTTTAATATCACTAGCGAGGAAAAAAATAACAAATAAATAATTTCTAATATTATATTTTATCTCAAAGGGTTGTTTAGGAGCACTACGGTCTACTTTTTGCAACACGAGGGCTAATGAGACCGGGAACCTACTGCTCAAAGCCGATTCCGAACGGCTACGAACAGCCATATATCCATGCCACAGTGTGACTCGAACCCACGAACTCCGGTTCCGACGGTCAGTTCCCTAACCATTCGGCCATTGTTCGGCTTTTTTCGCAAAGGATAGCCCACATTACTTACTTCATATATTGAAGTCAATTATAAAAAAGCTTGCTTCAATTATAAAAAAAAGTACTAGAAAAGCTTAGAGGAGGGTGGACAGAGGCGGTATCTTTAAGATTTTTCACCATCTCAAAAATGTCAATGAATGGGTAGAGCGCTGCCTTTCGATATCATAGTTCGTGGATTCGAATCCCAATGGTGGAATGGATAGTCGTAGCTATTCGGAATCGACTTTAAACAGTAGAACCCGGTCTCATTAGTCCTTATTGGGTTAATTTCCGTATCTGATTATTTATTTCTTTATTTGGTTCACCTGTGCCTACTTTATCTTATGCAGACTTAATCATGGTAAATGTGAATCAATTATCAATGTTAATGTTCATTTTTCTATAAGTTATTCATAGATTTGTTTGTTAGCTGTTTTAATCATTCACAAATTGCAGAGCTGGTTTCTCTGCCGGTATATGTACTGCTTGTATTTTGTGTTGTAACCGGTTGGTGAAGAAGTATTATAATAAAAGTTTTTAGCTAGTGTTTCTCGCTGCCTTCCTTTCATGAGTATCATTAAATGCAGGTGTAATCTGCATTTTTTATTTCTTTGTATTTTGTTTAACGAATAGTTCTTGTGTAGCAAAACAGTAGATCATAGAGCTCCAAACCAACCAACTGACCACAAATTTCAGATCTGGAACTCTACGAGTATGAAAGTGGCAATTCAGAAATTTCGTGCAGCACTAATTTAATTATGGAATATACCTACATTTATCACAGATTCTGCCCAGGCTCATGAGAATATATAATGAAAATTTATAAGAATAGTTATTTGAAAGAGTTGCACATTGATCATTATAAGATAAATAGAATGAATATAAAACGGTCTCATCTAAACTACATATTTTCAAATGTTAAAATAAGATAAACTTTTCTTCGTGTAGTTTGTAAATTTTTCTGTTTTAATCCTAAATCGGTTTAATTCGATTTTAATCATAAATGTTTTTGTTGAAAGATGTTACTATTGTTACGACAGCAAGATAACTTTCTAAGATTTACTTTGAAGCACTGAATATAATCACTACACATCCTTTCATTTAAATAAAAAAGATTAATTGAACATCAGAGTTATTTTCAGCTTTTCATGGTTTATTATCTCAGTACAAAACGTCTCAGACGTATGGATAGCGTTCTAGGGTTAAGCGAACAAAAGAGAAAAAATTAAATATGACTAGTGTCAATCGAACACATTCGACTTAAACACTACAAACGCTACTTTCTATTTGGTATTCAAATAATACTATATGATAACAAAGACGCTAATTATAAAAGGATAAACAGTAGCAGGAGAGGAAAATAAACTGTTCTACAAACAGATAAAGATTTATGATCAAGTCAGGATCAGTAACCTGAAGTTTCAAAGTAGATGATCTATAAAGCATAGGTGACAGATCAGTAGGTGATCACGAATAAAATGATTGTTTATCAAGGAGTTAAATGAACTTTGTATGCCCAAATTTCGCTTCGACTGAACTTCGATGCTTAATTTTTACATTAAGAGGATGTGACTCCTTGAATAGGAACAATATATAAACAATTTGTTCAAGGAAATAGTTTGAAAGTAAAGTTATAAATCGTGAATACCTCTGAATCAATTAGGAAGCTGTTGTTTAGGCTTTGCGAAAATGGTCTAAAGTCGAATAAACCTACCCAGGTTTTTTGTTTTGTTTTGTTTTGTTTTCTCGGACGAAAGTGCTTGAAAAAATCCTTGTTTTTAAGAAAGTGGATTTTTTGACAATTCCCTCTACATCCTAAATTCCTGATTTCAGACTAGATTAAGCTTTTGAGACTATAAGTAAAATACCTAAATGGCTATAATTCAGAAATCAACTTTGGTAGAAAATAGTTTAATAGATTTATTCAAGACATTTTGAAACCTTTCTTATTTTGGTTTAACCATTCAAATTTGATAACTAACCTACATCGGTAAGCGGTAGCTCAATCGACAAAGGTGTCAATCTCATAACCAGAGGGTTGTGTGTTCAGGGTTCGAGTTGGCAATGATCCGCCACATTCCTCAATGGAGGATGTGGCGCGTAACATGGTTCGTAGTCCCAATGTCTTCCAAGTTCAAACGATACCTCTGGAGGTGGCAGGCGAAGTCTGGGAGTATTCTGCTTGGTCCTTGTTTCTAAATAATTAACTCGAAAGCTTGTTAAAGAATTGACTTGTAAAAGAGACTGCTTATCCAATATTTTGGGAAGTTCTCGAACCTTCCAACAACCAGTATTTCAAGATGATAATGTACCTTGTCATGCAACGACTGCAGTAAATTTAATGTGATTTCTATTGTTGGATTTACGTATTCATATGCATGAGCACCTAGAAATCAGCACGTATCATTTTTTCACTTTAGGTTAAAACTAATAAAGAATATCTTCGGATTTCTTCATTACCAAAGCAGCCTGAAAAGAATCCAGATCTTAATCACACAGAAAATGGCCTTTATTGGGGAAAGAGTTATTTAATTTAAAGCTTCAAACTTTGCTAGAACTGGAGAAAAAATATTTACAATGTTTGGTACAATGAATGAAATTTCTAAAGCTTATATTAAAAAATGTATAATACTATGGCGTTACACATTAGATTCTAATTAAGAAAGTAGATAAAATAACCCAGTACTAAATATAGGTAGAGAGAGAGAGAGAGATGGATATATAAACGAAATAGTTTCTATTTCGTGCATTAAACCACAATACTGAGTTATGCTTATTATATTATCTTTCAAAATAAAATTTTTCCTTTACTTTATTACTAAGCATTTAGTAAAAAGCAATGAAGAAAATTACAGAATTCTAAATGTACATAGGTATTGTTTTTCATTTGTTATTATGTAAGTTAATTATTTAAGAACTGTTGATAATAATTGTCTGATTAACTGATGGATATAACTTTCTCTAACTTGACAAAACTAACATTTATTTTAGACAGAAGAAAAAAAGAGACACCTGCCTTTTTAAGGAGTGTAAGAATAAATGAAAACATGCGTGTGAAAACATGCATGCATTAATCCAATGTTAATGTAAAATTGAATATACTATTTATCCTCGACATATAACTCACTTGAAACTTAAATCAAATATTAACTTTCAACACAATACTTTTACTTGCATCGATGCTGTATATTTTGAAAATTTTATTTTGGAATGATTAAAACTGAGAATATAAAAAACCCTAAGTATACGAATACTGATATTTTCTGACTCAATCCCAATACCAACTTAAAATACAGAACAATAGTCTATCTTCCCTTAATGTATTTTAGACAAAATAGGAAGTTATTTTTTCTCATAGAAGGAAGGCGGAGTTGCTAAACTCCATTGTCCACCTAGTCCTAGAAGCCCTTTAAGAGAAGATAATAATCTTGTCTTAAAGGGAGCAGACGCTATTTAGGAGGTAGTGATCTTCATACTCAAGAATACGATAATGATAGGAATCAGTGGCCAATTTAGTCTGTAACGGTCTGTAACGGTCATATTGGAATCATCTCGCTTAATGTTGATTTAAGGGAAAATAAAATTCTTTTTGGCCATCTCGCATTTAAAAATTTTTTTTCAAAAATTATACCACGTGATAGAAAAGCAAATACTCTAGGATACTATATTTTCCTTTTTAAAAAAATGCACATTTATTAAATATCTTTATTTGCGTTTAAAAAAAGAGTATACTGAAATTTCTCTCAAATAATGAAAATTAAAACATATTGTTACGAATGCTGTAAACATGTAATTTGTATGGTATCTCACCAAACTTACGAGATATTGGCGACTTGGCGACATTTGTTGCCAACCCCCCTTTTTCTGGATTTTACTAGAAGCTTGTGGAAATTTCCAGAAAGCTGAAAGTTATATAAAGGGGCCATGAGTTATTGGTCTAGGAAGTTTGATTTGGATCTGACACTATTTCTCCTAGTCTGCAAGGATAAAATTTTTGTCTTCGATCCTGTAGCCTTGCTACCCTTGCCCTAGTACTTCTTTTTAGGGGAAAAAAATTAGTTACACAAGTGTAACCTTTCAGTGATTAATATGTCTCTCCCGACCATAAATCGGCTAGACACTGTCTACCTGGCATCGCGTATGCTGTACTCCTCTCTCCCATTTACTCTTAATTTTGTTTATGTGTTACGTTTTCTGCCCAAACTCAAGCAACCATTGCCTAGTTTTTATATTTTCCACTACCCATTCATAGCCAATTCAATTCTATTAGTTGTTTGCCCAAATCGTACGTATCACAGGACTAGAGGGCTAGGCCCACGAAGTTCTGTGCCAAATTATCTCTGTGAAGCTCATAAAAAAGGGGTAATTCTATTGGTCCTCTCTGGATCCTGCCCCACTGCTATGATTTTCTTCCCCCCTTAACGTTCTTACTATTCCAAATTCTGAAGCAGCGCTTCTCGCGGCCACATCTTGGTGGGTCATTTACTAAGATTGCCATTGGTCCTCACCACAAATTTGATTCGCTGAGATTTTCTCTTCTGAATCTCCTTTTAAATCACTGTTTCATATGTGTATCTTCATCTTAATGTTTCTTGAGACTTGTGCTCTCTTAATACTTCATTTAAAAAAAAAAAAAAATCTCACATATATTTCAATTTAACTGCTCAATTCATATTCACTACTAGTGTATCCCTAGCTTACAAGTAATCCATCCATAACTGGATTTCTCATTTTATCATTTTTGTCTTGCCTCTTACATTGTATTCACCCTGCCCAAGCTCAAGTACCCCTTCCCGTTTTTAATATCTTTTTATGCCATGTTAGAGCCAAATAAATCCATAGTGCTGTTCTGCCAAACTCCTATGTATTACAGAACTAGAGGGCCCGATTCAGGCAGTTCTGTAACAACTGCATCCTGTTATAAAAAAAGGTCAGTTTTCGCTCCGATCTGGTGAAAGTAGGACCTGTGTTAATGCTCTCCGTACTGCTCTGAAAAAGTTCGCCAAAAGGCTGCCAAGTTTATCGCCATCCATTGTAATTGTGATTCATTTGGCGTATTAATAAATTGTTACTGTTTTTGTCTTAGCCAAAGTCTATTCAATCAACGAACTTTATGTGAGAATTTCGCAACAATATGTTCTCGGTGTTTTTTTTTTTAAAGGGAAAGATACTATCCTAGAAAATTTGCTGTTCTACCATGTGGTAGAATTTATTTAAAAAATTCATAAAATACGACGCGGCCAGGGGGGAATTTTATTTTGTCCATAAGTTAACATCGATTTTGGTTTAGATCACTATGGTCTACTTTTCTACAACACACGGGTTAATGAGACCAGGGACTACTGCTTAAAGCCGATACCAAGCAGCTACGAACATCCATGCAACAGTGGGATTCGAATCCATAAACTCTAGTTTCGAAGATCAACACTCTAATCATTCAGCTACCGTTCTGCTGAGTTAACATGGAGCAGAGGAATACAACATGGCAGGCACAAACCCACCTTAAACTTAAAAAAAAGCTACACCATAGAAACTCGCAATCTGCTGTAGCTTCAACTAAAAGAACCAACAGAAAAAAATTATTTATAAAATTATCTAATAGAAGATCATTCAAATGAAGTAAGATATATCACGATGACAATTTATATAACAGTCCAAAATTGGCAAGCCGAACGATGGCTGAATGGTTAGGGTGCAGGCCTTCGGAACCGGAGTTCGTGGGTTCGAATCCCACTATGGCATGGATGTTCGTATCCGTGCGGAATCGGCTTTAAGCAGTAGGTCCCGATCTCATTAGCCCTCGTGTTGCAAAAGTAGACCGTAGCGCTCCAACCCAAACCGAAATTGGCAGGAGAGGTTCTTTCGCGGCCTTATGAAAACCGACGCGAGAATATTGATGGTAATATGTGCGTGTGTGTGTCGAGCAGGTATTTTGCAGTCATGGCCAGAAACGAGACACCATTTTAGTTGCGAGAGACCTTTATTATCAGAGCGTCATTTGGACGGGTTCCCACTTCATTATACGGACCGGACAAATTGAGAGATCAGATATGAAAATCTGAGTAAAAATCTGTTTCCAATAGCATGCATCTTCTTTTCTCTCTGAATTTTCTAAATTGACCGCTAAGGCACTATAAAGTTTTAATTGGTTAGACCCCTTCCCTGATGGCGTGAATTGCAGTCCCAATATTCAGTTTAGATTAGGAGTTAAAAAGGGGAAAGTAACGAGACGCGGGGATTTACCATTTGAATTTAGATTTGAAAACCCCGAGAATTTTCTTGGGCCGTATTGAGGACTTTCGGCTATAAATTTACTTCGCTATTGAAGTATCAATTAACGGAAAGTTCTCTGTACATTCTTTAAGGTGCCGTCTTCAGGGTTTTATACAAAATACCTACATTAGTTTATATATCCCTTACACACACACACACACACATATATATATATATATATATATATATATATATATATATATATATATATATATAATACGAAAAAATAGGAAAGAAAAATAGAAAAAAAAGCTATCTAAGTAAAATAATTAAAGCTCTTATATCACTACTTGTTTTATAATTGCAATCAGCAAAAGCTATTATACCTCAAATAATTGAATTTTGATCACAAGATCAGTCAACGGTGTTAGTTTATTTGAATTAATATTAGCAAATGGCAAGAAGAAAAAAATACCTAAAGACAAACTACAATTAATAATGCAATCAAAATAAAATTTAAAAAAGGGTAATTAAATAGGAATATTGTGTATCGTCACTTGTATCAACCCATAAACGGAGTCCATCACCATCTCTTCTAATGTTGATCTCAGAAGGAAATCGGGTTCTGTGCTGATTTTTAATTAATATCATTTTAATGAAGGAACTATAGAGGTGTAAATTGTTTTATATTTTCAAAAAGCTTCCTCAGGTAGCCAATTGGAAACATTTGTGCCATGCCGAGAGAATATAGAGCAAATTTCGCGCAACGTCATGACCTGCTATAATGCCCTTCCGATTCCTTTTCATATTTACAACAGCCAATAAGCATACAATAAACTGCCCTTCCGTTTGAAACTAAAGCCAGAACTTTCATAAGTTGCGATGTTCCCTGCTGCATGAAATCGCCTTATTGCTAAATGGTGTGAACGATGAGATCACTTGTCTCAAAATTGCTGTTCTTGTTCTCCTGGGAATAAACCGGGAATTTCGGGGAATAAACCCAGAATTTTGGAAACTTTGGAAACATATCATTTTAACAATGTTTATATTTATTTTTTCAACAGTGGCTATTGAAGAACTAGTATATTATTTCTAAGATATTTTTATTTTACTTTTGGCAATACATATATATTTAAGAAATAATAGCAGTGAGCATTTAAATGATTTTATATTAGTACGTATGTAATTAATTATCCTGCTAGTCTTATCAAACACATAACTGGTTGCTTCAATTTTAATTGCTAATATAATAATTATATAGGTTATTTTTTATCATTATTTATTATGTAAATTGCTTTATGCTAAACTTTTTCCCTCCTTTTATAATATAAAAATAAATCATTAAATTTAAAATAACAGTTTATTGTTTTTCGTAATGCATATATCATTTAAAGGTGTAATCAAATGACAATGTTGCGTTTTGTGTCCGATTCCTACACACACATACATTATATATATATATATATATATATATATATATATATATATATATATATATAGAGAGAGAGAGAGAGAGAGAGATGTTATCCAAGAAAATAATGATTTATAAGTTTTGTGACACTACAGATTAGTGCCTAATATTTATGTAATAATAAAAAAATTGGATATTTCTCAAAGGAAATATATACTCATACTTTCATGCTAAACATGATACCTTGTCAAATGTAGTAAGTTAATCCCAATTATTCAATTTTTTTCATAGTATATAATAGTTAAATTTTGTGAAAATATCAACTTTTGAGGTCTACAACAAAGACAGAAAAAAATGGTGGTTCTCATTGTGTCCTAGGAATTGGCGACTTCAAAACACTTCAAAATTCCCATATTTTGGAAATTTTCAAAATTCCCTTCCCAAAGGTTTAAACCGGGTTTTTTTTCCACTGCTCACAACTCTGACTAATTCCGGCGTCTAGAGGTCCGCTAAGCATCCAGTAGTCTTCCAAATTCTCCCCACTTACAAGTGCAACTCTGCTGCGTTCGCCCCATGATGGCGCCAGCGGCGCGACGGGCGCAAGGGTTCTTCGAAGGGTTGAATGCGTAGTGGGGAGGCCCAGTACTTGCGATCTGCCCACCACCGCCGGAGTAAGCCTGGAGGGCCTAACGGCCAAATGGGCCCCATTTGGCGCTTGATTATCTCAAAACTGCACCGCTGAATGACAGAAAGAACACAGAGCACTTTTAAGGTAAATTTTAAGCAACTGTGAACTTGTAAATCATCTGTTCGTAAAAAAAAGCTACATTAAAATTATTTCGTCTCCAAGAGAACGAATCAAGCTTTATGAGGAGGAGGACTTTACTCTCCCATTCGTACCCAAAATTTTGAGACAATTACCACTATACGCACAAAAGGCATGAATTTTTTCAATATTTTTTATTTTGTGCTTATTTATACTCATTTTTTATTCTTTATTTTAAATGTGCATCTGCATTGCAGTCATTAAAAAAAAACTTTTTTTAATAAAAACAATTCGTGAAAATTTTTTTTATTAGTATTAGTCGGGGTATACATTGCAGGAAAATATGTGTATAAAATTTAATTTAAGAATTTTTAATTTCACGGACATATATTCGTTTTTTTTGCTACTTCGTTTCAACTCAAAACCAGCTTCTAAAATATTACCGTCGTGGACAGTAGATGGCACCACAATCGTTAGAATCAGGGAAAGATAGCATTCTAGAATTAAGGATTGATATATTTAAATCTTCGTTGTGGAACCATTAAAAGAAACGCACTTTACAGTGTATTTATTAAAAAATTAATTTTTTGCTAAATCCCCCCACAAAAGAAGATTATTTAAAAAAATTGCATTACAGCAAAGCAAATAACCATGATTAAGTAATTTTATTTCGCAGCTAAAATTATCTTAAATACAGGGGGGCATACACAAGGGGAGACGGGGGTTCAATCTTCCATAGACCAATCTACTGAACCCAACCGAAAGTTTTAAAAATGATATATATATATATATATATATATATATATATATATATATATATATATATATATATATATATATATATATATATATATTAGTACCTAGAGCATTCGTCTAACTCCCCTCAACCATAAATCAAGCGTGTATATATCACTGCCAAAATATGTTTGTTACATACAATAATTTCGTTTCTAGAAAGAAAAAACTTTTTTTCATCAAAATAATAAAAAAAATAACTGCATACAAAAATCAGATTTTTTTCATATTTTGTTTATTAATCTAACTTGTTGCTGAAATTTCATTTTAAAGCTGCTTTGTACATCAAAATACAATTACTTGTATGCAAATGTAGGGCCCACTCTAGGGGTGGACAACCTGAACAGTAGCGTGTGCAGAATTTTTTCAATGGGGGTGTTCATAATTTTCAAGGGGGATTCATAATTCTAAAAAATAATAGCCCGCATAATTTCAACTAAAATTTTTATTTTTGCCATATTGTCTGAGCTCAAGGGGAGGGTTAAACCCCTAAATCTAACCCCTTGCGTAGACCTCTGAACCTGAACACTTGTCCGGAACACCAAAATTTGGCGATGTCATTTTCGCTATTAATGGGACTAAAAAATTGATATGTTAAGTACCTAATTAATAGAAATTTATACATATTAATTTTTCTCTTTAGTTAAAATTTGCATTGACTTGATATTGTTCCACCTGGTCTCGAAAATGAAATTTGGCACCATAGAATATGCTCTCCAAGTAGGCTTGTTGCGTCGCAAGATTACTTATACTGTTTAGTTCTAAAAGTTTTTAAAAATATTTACAATCCTTAATTCTAAATAAAACTACCATAAAATAGTATTGTAAGAGTCGCGTCCGTCTCTGTCGGTGATCGGTCGAACTTTTATTCTTTTGAACAATTGAAAACGGCAGTATTGTACCAGTAATGGTCCTTTTGACGCACGGACGATTAAAGTGTCAAGTGTGCCGTTTTTGTCAACGCACCGACAGAGAAAAGAAATTGTGCTTTGGGTGACCGCGTCGGCTGGGCGCCAAAGGGCGTTTCGGCTACTACAAGGACAAAGGTCAACTAGGGGGAGGGGGTCGATCTCCCCTCAAACCGAGGTTTCCTGTTTGGAAAAGAAGAAACGGGAGGGGACTCCCGGCTGAACTTTGAGATGAGCAGGTTTTCTAGAGTAGTCTCCTCTCTAAACGACCTTACTTATACATTTTAATAGTCATTTAAATGCTTTTTGTTAAATAAATGAAAGTTGTTAAGTTTGAAATCATCTACGACTGATTATTTCGCCTCCATACTGCTCCTTATACGAGATCCATGCGAAATCATATCCAAATGACTAGGGTATGACTTACAATCGGAAGTAGAAACATCGCAAACCGCTCGGCGAGTTTACAAGTATGTTTAATTAATTAACCAAAATTGTTATAATTATTATTTTATACATTTAACAGGAGAACAGAAATCTCAGCATCAGTTTTATGAAATTTATTTCACAATATTCAGATTCCAGAGATATAAAGGGTGATTACACTTTCTGATTGTTTTTGTTTTATTTTATGGATTTTAACAATTTTTTTTCTATGTTGTTTTTTGATTACAAGAACTATCCAAGTTTAATAAGTCTGTATCTATAACAATTTATATCTCTTAAAAATAATTTTTATCATAATGGGTTACAGACAAGAATTTTACTTTTTTGTACAGGGCTGCAAATGGGCAAGAGTCTGCAAGTTACTTATTCCTGATATCTAATTAATCAATACATAAACGTCTCATAAAACTAAACTACATAATCCCCTATATAATAATAGCCTAAGTTATCTGTCCTTGAATTTATGAAGCGGTTGGACCTGGAATGGATAGCGAGGCAACCATATTGAATTCTTGATGAGTTAGGGTTAGCAAAATTCAAAGAGAGTAAAGTTTATCTTCTCCTAAACTATAATACTGTCGTCTTTAAAAAGTTCGAAATCAATCCCATCCTCCCTTTTCGTACGTTTAATGCCATTATTTCGAGATCTATTTTCCCCAGTTAAGAGCAGGCGATTAAATTAATCAATTTATCACATTATTATAAGTAGGTAAAAATAAAAAAAGTTTCTAGCATTATGATGTCATTTCATCTCATTTAATCATTTCTTATTATAAATTATTTAAATATCATCTACATTATTTTCATTCCTTTTATCACTGAACTAAATATGATGTAAATAATTTTCTTTTATATTTGGCTTAAATAATAGATTATGTGCATGTGTAATTATTTTAAATCTAATCATAATTATTTTTTGTTGCAAGATAATTCTCAGCCAAACAATTTTTTTCCTGCCCCATAGGGTACTTTGCAATTCTGGAAAATTAAAAATTTTACTGATCCCGCCATATGACGGACTAAATGCTAGTATATAAAGAATGGTATGCCAATTTGGGGGGAGGGGTAAATACTGGAATTAAAAATTATGTTTGTGTGTGTAAAAGAAGCTACATAAAAATACTCATGATTGATGTGAAAGTCAGTCTACATCCATTAAGGATCATGTATTTTATAAAATTTCAAACATGGTCATCAAAGTAAAATTGTTAGACAAGCCTGTTGGAGATTTTAGACTTAGTGCATGATGTTAATGACCAAAAAGTTCCAAAATCAAATAGTAAACTAAATACTAAATTCAATCCTTCATTAAACTTTTGGAAATAAATTAATAACATGTTCTGTAATTTTCATTATTTTCTAGAAATATTTTTATTTATTCCATGAAGAATCCAGCTTGAAATGCTACAGTCAACTATTTTCCTGCACAAGGACTAAGACTTCAAACTTGTGAGCAGAAAATTTTTTTTCCACAATTTAAAGTTACATTTGAGATTGTCTATAATTTAGCAATGAACATGAAGATAGATTAGCATGTGGACAGAGTCAGATATTGTGAGAAGCTTGGTAAATTTGCAGCAAAAACTCTTGAAATGCTTTGTACCGTACTGATAATGAAACTCTAAATTTGACAATGATTTTTCAATCATGTTTCACAGCAGGTTATCACTCATTTTAAGATTATAAACATAAAGGGTGGCCAATTGCCAGCACAACTGATGAAAATATGGAAAAATTGGAAAACTGATACCAGAAGAGTTTTCCTTTCTCGTGTTACAATAAATTCTGACTTTCCCAGTGATGTTCTAAGGCATTTGAGAGAATACGCACAAAGAAAACAACCTGAACTTTGGTTGGACAGAGACAAACTTCTTTATAACAATCCCTCAACCCACACTTTCCTAAAGACAACACAGTTTTAAACTCATAGCAATATGATAGTTCTTAGGAGTCCCCACCCAATTTATTCACCAATCTAGCTCCCAGTGATTTTGCATTATTCCCAAAAGTAGAAATTAAACTAAAAGAACAACATTTGCAACTGTATCTGACATTCAATGAAAATTGAAGACAGCTCTTAACAGTTTTCAAGCGAATTGCAGGAAGGCTCTCCCATGATGGAAAAGTAATGGAATTGGTGTATATGTTCACAAGGTGGCTATTTCGGACAGCACAACAGCCAACATAAAGAAAATTCAGATGAAATCTGTGTTTATGTGAAGACGGGTAATTTTCTAATAGCACCAGTAGATCAAAGGAAACTTCTTGTTTTTTTTCTATCCTGAAAAAGGAGATATGCACAAAGAAACACATAGAACATAATTACATGCTACATCTTAAATGAAATCTTAAAGACTTTCATATCAAAGTATTTCTATTAAATGGTATTCTAATTAACAAGCAAAGAATATATGTTAATGTCTCTATACTTAAAAACAAGTCACATCAGTTCAGTCGGCAAAGGTGTTAAATTCATAACTGGAAAGATATGGGTTCGAGGCTCAAACCAGCTACAAAGATCCAGCAGTTGGGGTACATTAAATGAGTTCATGGCCACAAAATTTCTCCAAGTTCAAACAATATCTCTACAGGTGGCAGGCAAAGACTAGGGGACTTCTGCTTGGTCCCTGATTCTAAATTACAGGGACCCACTCTGAACAAAAAGTCATTTTTTCACCCTAGTGCTTTTCAAAACATAAAAAATGCATCTCTTAATTGGTGGTAGGGCTTAATTTGTGTAAAAAAAAACTTAGACCACTTGGGTAAGCCAAGTTCGTGGGTTTGGCTTGTCCAAGTGGTATTAGAAATAACAATAACAATTACTTAAGAGCAAAGTACACCCCTCCCCTGCCAATAAACTAAGTGTGCAATTATATACTATGATGAATTATGAAAAAGGGAAACCATAATTTTTCCTTATCACTCTTTCCTTAATTTGTGTAAAAAAACTTGGACCACTTTAGTAAGCCAAGTCCATTGGCCTGGCATGTCCAAGTGGCATTAGAAATAATAATAACAATTACTTAAGAGCAAAATACACCCCCTCCCCTGTCAATAAACCAAGTGTGCAATTATATACTATGATGAATAATGAAAAGGGAAACCATAATTTTCCTTTATCACTTTCTCCTTCTCTCATAAATAAACATATTATGTTTACTATGTATAAATTATCCAGTCAGTACAACTTTAAGAATTTTAAAATTGCGAATTGTTTTTACTAATGCTTTATATTTTATCAATTATGGAGATAAAACAATAATGTAACCTCTTCTGGTCAGATATAAAACTGACATTAAACTTTTATTCAGAAGTTATTACTTTTCATGCTCTGAAGATGAAATTATTTTCTCTTCAAAGATGTTAACATTGGCAATAAAGAAATATTGTCACTAAACAATATTGGTATTCTTAATTTATTTGTCCAATTACTCAGTTTCCATTTTTTACTTTATTTAATCTTGTACAAAATAATTAAACATTATGCAAATTTAAATTTATCAATGTCATTTTAAATTATCATCAAACATTTGTTAAACTTAAAACAAATGGTCTTGCAAAGAGTAAATAATATACAGTAGTAATTTTAAAAATTTCTGGAACATGCTTTTACATTTAAGCAGCACTAAATGAAAAATTAACCTTTATAATTTTATTAATCTCTACAATAGTTCAGTAAAGTAACTTGAAAAACCAATAAATCTCAAACACATATTACAATGAAATATATACCTAAAATAAAAACTTCATTATAGTTATTATATACTAAGTACGCTCTTTGATTAAAACTCAGTAATTTCTCCAAATATAGTTCTATTTAAACTTTTATTATGTGATTTATAAGCATATCTAAAATATATTTATCATTTAAACTGTATAAAGTACAAAAATAAGCAGGTAGCTTCATATGCAAAAATGGGCATCAGGAGCTTATTGTACAAAAAAATTGATTCTACTATAAGATTTACACAAAACCATTTTTATCAGTTTTTAAGAAAGCATCACTAAAATAAAATATTTCAGTGATAAGTTAACTTTGTATGCAGAAGAATAGCCAGGCTTTCAGATCGTAAAGAAGGTAATACAGGAGGTACAGCAACAACAGCCATACCAGTTAAAGGAACTGGAAGAGGTTCACATGTGTGAAGACTAATATCATCCACACCAATCATTTCATTTCTAGCTAATGGACACCACTCTTGGCTGCTAATTCCACCAAGAACATATATGCAAGTGTCTATATAAAAGGAAAATAAAATTATAGTAAATATTAATCAGAAAAAAACTTTCACATAAAGTGTTTTTCATCATACTGTTCATTTATGTTTAAAGTAAGTAAAAACTACAGAACTTTTATTTTAAAAAAGAATAATTATATTTTTTCTTTTACATCACACCTAAGAGAAAACCAACTATAAGCCTATGTGTATCTTAACCCAAGAATACTTGTGCACTGGTCCATTCTGTCCATTCTCTACTATTTTTTTTTCTTACATGACACTAATCCGTTAACATTTAAGGTTACAATGGAGAGATACCTATTAACTGACCTTGAATGTTTCACCTATTAATCAGTACAGTTATAAGTTTTCCAGCATTTTACTGCCTTTTACTTAAGAAATTAGTCTTTTTGAGTAGAGCCTGATAAATTATGTTAGCTAATTTTTCCTCCAATCTCTGATTCCTAGGGAAGTCTCTTTTTAAAAACTCAAAATACATGTAAGGTATATCACTGTAGTTAAACTTCATTAAAAATAACTTTAGAAAACTAAATGAAAATGCTTCTTCCTTCCTGCTTTTAGGCAACTGTTATTGGCAGCAATTCATCCAGTATGTGAGTACTATAGTTCTAAGAAAAGATTCAATTACTGCCAGGTTAATAAATAAAAATCCAAATGGATAATTTATCTCACAAGTGACATTTACTTTTCCATGAAATCCACTTTTGAACGATCAAATCCTCAAGTTCATTTAATTAATAAAACCATACTAATAGTTTTGTTTCACAGAAACTTATTTAATATATGTTAAACAAAAAAAAATTCCTAAACAAAACATAAACCCTTAAGTATATGCATTATTAAAATTATAGATTATTCATTGATATTGAATTCAGTGAGAGGAAACTAAATCTTATTGTATTTTTGTCTCCTTTTTTAAATATCCACTGCCAATCTGTTGGCAAAATAACTTCAGCCAGTAAATTCATTAAAACAATTGAAAAACAGTAGAGAAAAAGTAAATATTCTTACCCACAGCAACAACAGCAGCACAGTGACGGGGATTACTGATAACTGTTTTACGATCCCACTGGGCTTCAATAGGATAATATTTGTCAACAGATGCCATACTAACTAAGACATCATGTCCATAGTCTTTTGATGCACCTCCCACAAGCCACATATGGTCATTCACAACAACACAAGAACCAAAGGCCCGTGGGCATCTAAGAGGAGGTCTAGATATCCAGCTGGAAGAAATGCATTAATGGTAACATGTAAATCATAATTATTTTACAATGTTTATACATGACTCATAAAATATGATAAGGTATCCATCTACGTTCAGAGAACTTTTTTCTTTAAATGTAGAAACTAGTTCATGTTTTTACATTTATTTCTTATATTATCATAGAGAATTGCACTTAAAAAATTTATTCCTGGAGAAGTTTTTATAAAATTTCTAATAAATGAAGAAAATTTAGTAAAAAATAGGGGGTTTTTTCAAAAGGTCTAATTTATTAATAAATTAAACTCTTTCAATATTTTATGATGCAACACATTTCTTATACACTGGACTAGTGAATCACCCAAAATCTTTGCTTAATTTACATTTGGTAAAAAATTTTAGTCCTTCAAAATCATACACATTGAATTTTTAACAAATTTTCATTACCTTTATATCTAACTATGAGTGCAACATCATCAAAAATTATTCAAATTTAAAGCTTTTAGGTCATTCAGTAATAAATACTATCAAAAGCATTCATAATAATTTTCAACAAAATATTTTAAGAACTTTTTGAGAAATCACATTTCAAGTTTCAACATTTTATTAAAAATACCATTCTGAGAAAAACAGATTTGAAGTTTATGAAAGCAAATTTAACTATTAAAAAATTAAAATACATGTTTAAAATTCCCCACACTTTTTTGCTTCAAAACTTTCTAATTGCCAAGTTGCTAATTATTAAAAATACTAGAAAATGTTTAAACTAATCTTCATGAAAATTTAAAAAGTTTTGTCCAAAAAATGCTCTTTAAAAGGCTTTAAAATCATAAGTTCTGGTTCCAAAGTCGCTACTTTCATTTTGTTTTGACAGCTGTCACTGATGTTTAAACAGCTGTAACTTTTCTTTAAAATGCAATAGAGACAAATCAAAAACAGATTTAGAAGCCTAAAAGTTGAAATTTTACAATAGAGAAATTTTTAAAAATTATGATTTTTGGCAAAAAAATTATGTTTTCAACATAGATGGATACCTTAAAACAACCAAGCTGCACTTTGCTATCTTTTTTGTTAAGAAAATTTTTTTATTTGCTTGAAAAGGGTGAATTATAAAAAAAATCCACACAAATTGAAATCATATATTTATTTGGGAAAATTAGTGTAGCTAAATAATTAAAATCAACCATCAACCTTTTTCAGTCCTAACATTGAACTCTGGATTTATTCCTTGAGAGAATAAAACACTACCCCCAATACTACCAGTCTTAAATGTTGCTATATGTAGCGTATCAAATATGAGATACCACTATATAAGATTGGCATCATTACATAATTTAGTAACAAATCCAACATACAATATATAGCTGCCAAGCTGCATGGAAAGAAAAAACATTATATCTAAATTTTTAGACAATTGTTATTGGCAGCAATTCATCCAATATGTGAGTACTATAGTTCTAAGAAATAATTCAATTACTGCTAGGTTAATAATCATACCACTTTCAAACAGTTTGACCTGTCTAAAATCTTCCAAGTGTTGACGTGAATCACTACATAAGTTTGTTCAGTAGATCAGTTCAGCAAATTTAGCATACATAGTGAACATACATAACACCACATAGACCTATGCAAATGATTGCATCCTGAGTTTAACACTAAAAGTTTCATTTATGTCCATAAAATTGCAATGAAAAATAAAATCAATTTCAAATAAGATTGAAAAAGGCCCCTTTTAAAGTAAAGTGGTTCAAATGTCAGACTATTTTTAAGCAATAATGTATTTTCTAAATGAATAATAAATATTATTTTTGATCTAAAATTGTAATATTCTGCAGTTCCATAGAATTTTTTTTAATAATTGAAATTTTTTAAACCCTCAACATGGACTCTCCTTCCCCTCAAACCAGGAACTTGATCACAATTGGCAGAAAACCATCACAACTTGAAGAAAAGTTTTTTAATTGTGTTGGGGTTAGAAAGCAATGAACTAGTTACAAATATCTATATTAAATATATTATGGCAAAAGAGTTTTGTTATTTTATTAACAGTTGAAACTGATAAATTGAAAGGTATTTTCTATATTATTATATAAAACTATATTTAAAGTCAGAACTATTTCAATTATGATGGTTTTCTTCAAAGGTGGCAATGAATCAAAACCAACTGAAGTCATAACTTAAAAATACATACACATCTTTCCCAATGTCATATGAAATTACACTGGACAGCACAGGATATGAAACAGTACCAGAATCTTCTGAAATTCCAATTCCTCCCATGCACCAGATATGATCATCTATAACACCACAAGCCATGCCCATTCGTGGATGTGTCATCGGACGCAACAATGACCATTTATCACTGTCAATGTCATAAGCTTCTATAGAGGCTATTAACCTGCCAAAAAATTTTCAATTTTAGTAATCTAATACTTAGTTGAATTGCAATAAAAACATTTGATGGTATCTACTCTTAAATAAACTAAAGAATTTATATAGAAAAATTAAGAATAAAAATACAAGTATGAAAAAAAATTTTTGTTCCTAAAAATTACTAATTTGAAACAGAAATATTTCTGACTTAAAACTTAGTCTTCTAACCCAGCTGTTCTACTTTTTTTTACCATGGCACCTCTGAGATGCCTCTTTCATACCTCTTGAGATGCCTCGAGCTATCATGGCACCCTTTTTGAGAACTGCTGAGGTAGAGTAGTGTTCATACCTCGCAATAAGTACAATAACTTTTAACACATTTTGAGTGGTGAGGGAAAATTGTGTGGATTCTATATATATAATATTTTGTAACTGAACCTATATTTTGCTTATTTCTTCTTCTTCAAAGTTATAATGAGTATAAATGTATAAAATTTAATAAAATTCTTTAAACAAACATTACAAAATTATTATTGTGCTCAAAATTAAAAGCTACTCATATTTAGAATTAAGAGATAAAAAGTCATCTTTTTATTCACATACATATATAGCTTTGTGACATATATACTTCTATTTCAGTCCAAATTTTGAAGGAAAATAATATTTATCCTGGACCTCTTCAGTTTAAACATTACAATAAAATTATAGATATATAAAATTTACATAATGCAATCCCTAAAAGAGCATACTATAAAAAATTATATATTTTTCCCTAACAAAATATTACTAACACACTTAAAACTATAATGTAATACAAATCAAAACGCTTTTTTCATATGCTGTGTATTCATGCAAAATTTCATTTAAATTAAAACAAAATACTTTATATATCTAATCCCCTCCAGTATAACTGGCATTAAGAATTTTAAATACATGCAAAAATAAATCCATTTCAAAGACTAAATTACCTTCCATTGTTATCCCGACCTCCTATTACAAATATTTTACCTAGAGCAACAACCATACTGTGATAGGCTCTACAGCAATGCATTTCAGCTTTTTCAATCCATTCACTTGAGTGTATGTTTAAACAATAAGTGTTGTTGGTAGAAACCATTTCTCCACTATTTCTTTTGTCAGGATCACACCCACCTTAAAATAAATCATAAACAAATCTTTCAGTTACCATGCTTGCCAATATTTTATTTTTGAATGTGCTACATAAGTGTAAAATGCATATTGTATTTACTCATGTACAACACACACCCTCTTTCAAGAAAACATGACAAAAAATTTTATCTTGTAAATAACATGCATCTAAAGTTTAACATGCAGGAGATTGCATTTCTTTATTCTTCTTCATTTTATAAGAGTAGAATGTTTCGCAACAATGTTAACCCTTTCATGGGCCATTTATTTCTCACATAATGTTTTCAAACTTTCAAAACATAATTGCTAATTCAATCAATCAATCGATAGGTGATAACACAAAACTGAAGTGGGAATTAGTCTTCCCATCTTTATAATAGCAAGACCAATATATTACAATGGGTTTTGAACTCCCCACAGGTGTATTTTGTAAGATCATGTAGATTGGAAGTAATCTTCCCTAAGCCCACGAAAGGGTTAAAGCAAGATTTTTTTTTTTAAATGCAATTTAATTATACTAAGTAGTTCAATAAGGTTTGAAAAGGTATGAAGTATGAAAGGTATTTCAAGTTGGTAATTTGACATTCAAAATTAATAGCTGATTAATTTTACTAGCACCAGGCTATTATTACCATATGGGCAAATTGCAATTTTGCTTAGGGCCCTCAGATCACAAGGGACCCCAATATCTTGTTGAAACTGATGTTTTAAACATTATTTGCTAATAGATGATACAATTTTTCAATTTAAAACAGAAAGGAAATTCATCCTTCAAAAAGAAAAAATGAACTTTTATTAGTACTTTTATTTTGGTATTTATTTTTGAAGGAAAAATCTTTTA
The DNA here is from genome assembly GCA_032207245.1 of Pardosa pseudoannulata. Lineage (NCBI taxonomy): Eukaryota > Metazoa > Arthropoda > Arachnida > Araneae > Lycosidae > Pardosa > Pardosa pseudoannulata. The sequence continues at coordinate 63,512,870 of CM063505.1, read as the reverse complement.
CTTCAGTAATAATTCCACTTTTCTCTTGATATATTTTAGAAAAATTTTTAACAAATTTAATTGTTGTTTAATTGCTTTTTATTTAAAATCTTTGATGAAAAATTAAACTTATTTAAAATAAATATTGTAATTTATTTAATGAAATGAATTTATAGAAAACCATGACAAACTCTAATTAGTTTAATTTTAATAAATTACATAACTAATATTAAACTGAACTTCTTATGAAAACAAAAATAATATCAACAAGTTAAAAAAATTTTAATTTTTTAAAAATTCATTCATAGTTGAATTTTAGAAAACAATACTGTAATAAGATTTAAATAGCTTAATCTATTTACCTGTCACATAAATATTTTCTTGATAATAAATGGCAGCATGATAATTTCTTGGTTCAGGTAAAGCACCAAAATATTCCCATCGGTTCTTAAGAATGTGATAACGCAGTATGAGTTTACCTTAAAAAAAATTAAATACAATAAAAATAAAATTAGTATGAATCCCCCATATATATAGATGCAGATAAAGATATAGACAGATAGATATTCACATACAAAACAGAATAAGGATTAAGGAAGTTACATTTATCTATACATTTTTAAATTATATCCATCTGGCACTATCAAATAGTTATATAAATATAGAAAAGTCAGAAAACTTTATGTGACAATCATAAATGCATATAAATTCATTCGAAGACTTGTGTTAAATTGACCTGTTTTTTTCACCTATACATTTTATGCAAAAAATATTGACAACATCAAAGAAGTTTTAAATAAAATTTTAAAGGGATAACAAACAAATAAAAGTATTTCCTAAATTATTCCCTAAGTAATTATAAACTAAATTTTTTTTTCAAAATAAATGTTTAATTTTAACAATAAAAAAGCAGGAAATCTATAAATAACTTATTGAGAAATAAACAATAACAGAGGAAAATTAAGTACGTTTTTATCTTTTTAAATCACAGGTTGAGTATGGTGTTTAGAACACTAGGATCTACTTCTTTGAAACATGAAGGCTAATGAGGTAAAGATCTACTACATAAAGCCTATTCAAAATGGAACAGCTATGCTACTTGAACAGACACAGTACTGCAAGCAGCTTCCTTCCAATAGATCATTATGGCTTAAATTACAGAAATCCTACATAGAAATAAATATTTATGAAAAATAAATTCCCATGAGCATGTGATTACCCTCTATATTATACTCTCATGAAAATAAAACAATTTCTCATTCTCTGCTACCATAGTGTAATATAATTCTACACATCATTATTACATTCAAAATTAAATTTTTTACAACCATTTCCTGAGAACATAGTAAAAAACTGTAATAAAAATCTAAATAAAAAACTCAACTAAGTATATATTTTATAGTACATAGTGATTAGAGAAATTCATGAAATTTTAAAAATATGAAAATTATGACCATTGCTTTTGCCATGGATGTATATGGAACAGTCATAAAAATATAATGAAATATATGCATTGTGCTAAGTTATGAATCTACTAGGAATCTGTATTGGTAAGGGGTGGGCAAATACCATTTTTCATGCAAGCAGTTAATAGCCAGGAACTGGCCCTGAATGTATACATCAATATTTTATACAGTCTAAGAACATAAATAGTATCTTTCATAAAATATGGATTGATGCATAAAAAAAAGTAAAACTCAGAAGTTTTTTAATAATTTATATATGAAATATAAACAGTTCTTTGTAAAAATGGATTTTTATTGCATTTCATTATTATTTAAATATGCAAATACAACAAAGATATTTTACAAAGATAGAATACTTGCATCAAACTAATTAAACTAAAAATGGTCAAGTAAAAACAACTAAAAACAAATCTTAAGCTTTTTATCACATATTAGAAATATTAATAAGAACTTACCATAACTTAAATTGACTGGCTCTTTAGGCTGTAAACCACCCATAACTAAAAGGACTGGTAAAGAATCATCTTGCAATGATGGTGCTGTTATTAAATTAATGGCAAATGCTGGTAAGCGTTCAACTTTCCTCAAACCTAAAATTTTCCTACATTATACATATAAATGAAAAAGGTAAGCTAATAAAATATAAAAATCAAAAACTAATACAGAGATGTTTAAAAAAAATCCTGAAAATTTGAGTGTTTATGATTAAGAATAATTCAGTAAATTTTAAAATGAAGCTCTTAACAGTTCTTAAAGAACTATTTATAGATAATATTTAAAAAAATAAATTGCAATTGTTTAAGTATATTTTAATTTTTAGAATATATTAAAAACTCTATAAAAGTAAAATAAATATTTTATTTTTAAAAAATTTCTAATTTGCTTTATTGTTCTTCACTTCTTTTCATTTTCCACAATTTAACTTCATTTTTCTAAAACAGGGATTAGCAATGTGGTTGGTAACAGAAGAGAAACTTGTTCTTTAGCAATTGAATCTACTTTCTCTGAAACTTTAGTTAGTGCAAATCAATTAGATATTCATTAGCTAGAAGATTCAATGAAAAGACTGTAGCTTTGAATCATTGTCCCTTTTAAATCTTGTTGATATGAATCAAATATTTCTAAGTTATCTATTTTGAGTGAGACTCTTGTATCTGTTATGATATTATCCATAAAATTAAGAATTTAATAGTACTATTACTGTTTTATTAACGGTCTATGGAAACAAGTTTGATAGGCCTTAATGAGGCCTTGAAAGTATAAGCAATTTTTGGTGGTTCTAGTTGTGAAGATATCCAAGAATAAGGAAAATAATAGAAACTTAAAAATTTTAATAGCTAAAAACCTGGAAACCCTGACAAACACCCTTACTGATATAAATATTTACTCTCCATTTCTAAATATTCAGAATCTTAGCTCTAGATTACACTTTAAAAGTACAATGAGTACCCCGTATCTCAAACTCAAAGTGAATTTACTAAAATTAAGCATAAACAATCCAGATTAAAATCTTTTTTATAAGCAAATACAATGTCTCATTCAGCAGGTAAGTTGTAACAAAAAAATATGAGGTTAAATAAATTAAGTACATCTTAATCACTTAGCTATTACTCACTTATTCTAAAACTTTTATTTTTGGTTAACTAAAACTTTAATCCTACCAAGAAAATATGAAATAAAAATCAGACAATTTTCATAAAAACTGCAATTTACTGTTTCAAATTCCAATATATGATCAGTATTTAAAAACTTAATAAAATACATCTTTAACCAAAGTATCTTTGTCTAAAATTTATTTTTATTTTTCGCAGAATATTATTTAATTTCTATTTTAAAATATTAAATTAAGAACTATAAAATAAGAATATTTTAGTTTAAAAAAATATTGTAATAAATTATTAAACTACTTAAATTACAAGACCAGATAAAAACATTTATTTTTAACAGTATCGTTAATTAATTTTAAGCTATATAGATTTATAATTGTATAAATAAATCAAACAATACTGACTGTTAAGCTATGATATTTATAAAGTTATGCAAAAAATTAAAATTTATTATAATATAGTGAGTATACACAAAAAGAACTGTACATTTTGAAACAGAATCATGTAGCATATTTCTAGTTATGATATTCAAATTATAATTTATTTCTGGTCTATCTAACAGAATATTAGGTCAAACAATGTCAAACCAGGTAGTGCTAACTTTCAGCATCAGAATCCAAGGGTTTGAATTCCACTGCTGGAATTCCTCTTTATAACCATTCAGAACCAGCTTTAAGTAGTAGGTCCACATCTAGCCAGCCCTTGTTTAATAAAAAGTTGACTGCAGTGTTACAAACCAACAGAATTATACTGAAAAACCACAATTTTTGCAAAAAACATAGTTTTTTAATCAAACACTACAGTCAATTAAAAAAAAAAACCTACTGCTTAAAAAATCCTACTGCTTAAAGCCAATCCTGACTGGCTAAAAATATCTATCCCAGCAGAGGAATTTATATACAAAACTTTGGTATTGAAAATCAGCATTTTACTTATTGGTCATCATTTGGATATTAGTACAATGGTAATGAAATCTAAATTTAAATAATATCAATAAATTTATTGGATGATTTCTCTACTTTTTCTTTTTCCTCCTGAGAAATAAATTGAAAGAATAAAATAAGTATAAAGTTTCTTGAGTAATAGAGGAAAATTCTCACTTGGCTCTTTTATAAACATTGCATAAATGTCCCATCATTGATAAATTTGGATCAGCATGTGGTGGTAAAAGCACATAGCGTCTAACTTTCGTTCTACTATTAGTAGATGTCACTGTATAGCCTCTTGGTAATGTTCCAAACCTGAGATTTACATCTGAATTTGAAGTTTGGAGGTTAGGAACAGGAGGCCAGTCCTACATAATAAAAACTAATTAAGAAATTATAAAAATAAACAATGTTCTAGTAAAAAGTTAAATAGATATCATAGAACATACAGGTTATTTAAGATGCTGATGAAGTTGTATGCTTTTGATCACCAAAAGCTTATTAAGATTATTGGTTTGGTTTCGAACGCTACAGTCTACTTTTTTGCAATACAAAAGCTAATGAGACTGGGACCTACTGTTTAAAGTTGATTCTGATCGGTTACAAACATTCCTGCCACAGTGGGATTTGAACCCACAAACTCTGGTACCAAAGATCAGTGCTGTAACCATTCAGCAGTCATTTATCTTACTAAGATAAAATCAAAAACAGAGTTAAATTTGAATAAATTATAAAAAGTATATGCAGACATGCTAAAAAAATTCCTCAAAATTACACAAACTAATGAAAAATACCTTTTTAAAAACATGTTTAGCATTAACACTCAATCTTAGAATATTGTTTTATGCTGAATCCATATTTGATTTTAGTATTTTCAACTATCCTGTTTCACTACAACATGACTTTATTATTACCTTTTAGAAAACTAATGAAGCACAGCAAACAATGCAATATATGAACAAAGCTTCAATTATAAGAATAAACAGGAAAATAAATCTGTTATCCTGTTTCAGATTTATTTAACCTTAAACAGCAACCAATAGGATGTTGAAGTGACCATCATACTGATAATTCTAGCAACCCTATACCATCTTTCTATCAATTGACATCTTGGTGAAATTAGTTACCTTGCTCCTCATTACATTTTTTATGCTGAATTCATTTCTGACAGTAGTCTTTGCTTTTATCCCAGTCTCATTCTAACATGACTTTATTGCAATTTAGAAAACTAGTGGAGCAAAGAATGAAAATAATGCAATATGGACAAAACTTCAATTTAAGAATAAACAGGTAGATAAACCAGGTGAGGTGACCATCATGCTGATGGTTCAAGCAGACTTAACACCATCTTTCTGTCCATTGATATCTTGGTGACACCAGTTACCTTGATCCTCACTACAACACTCAAATTGCCTGATCAGACAGTGACCGATAGGGCTGAATGATATCAGAAATTTAATATTGGGATATATCCCCAAATTAGCATCGATATTATTAATATATCAAGATAATACTTTAATCTAAGTGTAAATAGATATCACTATTTTTGAAAGACTAACAGTATCCAGATATTCCCTAAAAATAGCAAAAGACTTCAATATTAACAGAAGATACAATTGAGTAAGCAGAAAACTATCAAAATATATCAGCACATACATGTATCACTAGTTATTGCAATTGAGATATCCAGAAATATCAACATGCACATGTATCCCTGGAAATTAAGACCAAGCCATGAATATCAACATCTTTGATATATCCCAATACCAGTAGCAGGTGCAGAAACAGGACACTAATGAACTTTTGTTTTTTGCCCAACTACACTGAATAAATGTATTGGGATATATTGGGATATACTGCCAAAGATCTTGAAAGAGACATGATAATCTTCAAAGGCAGATTTTCTGGCTTGTGGTTCTATCACATACACAGGAAAACATGCAAAATAAATGTCAAACAAATGCAGTAACTAGGAAAAATATCACTTTCTATTTGATGTATGCACAGAATACTCAAAATGACTTCCAGCAATTCACAATATCACATGAGGAGAAAAACAATATGGTGGAGAAGACTCTATCAGCAGAGCAGACTTTTAAACATTGTTATTACAATACTTGAATATGAATATTAGACAATATACTGATAAACAATCCAGCTCTAGTGATCAAACAGGAAAGTCACTGCCTTTCAGTATAGTATCCTGCTACTGTCATAGATGTTTGTAGCTGTTCATAATCAGCTTTAAGAAAAATGTCTCATTCTAACTAGTCTTTGTGCAGCAAACCATTGTACTCCCAATAAATTAATTCAAATTGACTGAGAAAAAAATCAAGGATACTGCTGAAGAAACCTTTTTTAACATTTTCAACACATAACAGAAATATAATATGGTAACTACAGAAACATAATATTGATCCTTTTTACTGATCGAGAACTTATAAGCAGTTACAAGAATGATTCAAGCTTCCATCTCATTTCAAGTCACTTTTGACGCAAAGTTGGAATTCAGAATTATTTTTTAATACATCAAATATACTTTCTTCCAATTTTTGCTTCTGATAGATGAGGAAATTTTTCCATAGAGATACTTTTTACACATTGTTCAACTTTAGCACAAGCATTTACAAACTATTCCAATAGACTTAATTATAAATGTACAGGTTGCAACATTTAGATTAGGGCAATGAGTTTTCTTAAAAACTTTTTATTAATATTGCATGCTAAAATGCAATAATATGGCAGATGATATGACTTTCTCATTGTCATATATGAATTCAGGAAGTTAAAAAAAAGGCTAAATTAATATCTGGAGGCAAATTTTTTTTTATATAATATAATGAAAAGGAAAACGAGACATTAAAAATAGTGTTATTCATTCTAGAGGTTTAAAAAAAAAAATTTTTTTTTGCTTAAAAGCTAGGGCCAAACAGTGGCCTATTGGTTAGGGTGTTGGCCTTCGGTACCGGAGTTTGTGGGTTTGAGTCCCAAGGTGGCATGGATGTTCGTAGCCGTTCGGAATCGGCTTTAAGCTGTGGGTCCCAGTCTCATTAGCCCTCGTGCTGCAAAAAGTAGACCGTAGCACTCCAAACCAAACCAAAGTTAGGTTAAATCAGTCAATTATAATACTAATAATGTGCTGTTCTTTAATAATGATCTGCTACAATTTAAAACACTTTTTTAATACTATGCCATAAAGAAAAAATGATTTCTGTGTCCTAAATCAATTATACAAATATAAAATTGAATAAAACATAATTTTATTTTTATGTATTTATACATAAAATATAAATTTAGTGAAATAAAAAAAATCATTTTTAAAAATATTATCATGAATGAATTTTGCAAAAACAATAGATTTTCTCCATAAAAGATATCTAAAAATAAAAATAACAATTATTTGTAATTTACATACAGATAAAACAAACTAGTTTTTACTAAATCTTTGATCTAGAAGATCTCTAAATTACAGTAGCAGAAAATTATGTACTATAACATAAAATGTATATTAATAACAATTTTAATACACTACAAAATTATATAACTAAAATTTTTAGAATAAAAATTTACTTCAATTTGAACCCTCTGAAAAACTTTCCATTTCTCCATATATGGTTCATCTACAGAGGCATGCATAACAAAATTATCATCCATTCTATTATACCTATTCACAGCACCAGAGGAAGAATATACCTTTTAAAAGATTCAAAACATTTTCAATAGAAGAAAGAGAAACAAATACAGAAGAAAAATGCAATATTTATAGTTTTATCTATGACTTAATATAAAACAAGCAAAAGGAAAAAGTTTTTAATCTATATCAACAGATTCATAATTTGATATATCACCAAACTTGTTGTAGTATCAAAATATTATCAGTATGGATGGTAACATTTAATGGGTTTGACTGTATTAAAAGTTCATTCTAAAAATAATTTTCTTCAAAAAAATGTTCAAGATTTTGCAACAGTCAATATGAATAACTTTTGTAACAATTTCTGATTAACAATAAAGTTTTTAGATAATTTATTGCTATATAATAAATATAATTTATTTATTACAACACTGTTTTTAGATAATTTATTAATATCAGAATTAAAAAATATTTTTGTAGTTAAATTTTCTATCCTAATTTGCAAGAATTTTAAATTTTTAAGAAAAAACAATCACTTTGCAGTTTAATATTTTCCTTTTAAAAAAAAAACAACTTATGGTAATATTATATTTTGTAGGTGGAGCAGCAAGTTTAGCATCTAAGGAGCAAAAACCTACACTACACTACTGATAGTAGTAGACCTGCCAATCCAAAAAGTCCACAATCCTGTAATAACTTATCATTTTTATCAGTTGATATGACCTTATATGATGATAATAAAATTTGTATAAAAGAAAGCCAAATTATATAATATTCAATATTTACATATAACTAAAAATCCCTTCACTCTCTGAATTACTACATGGAATCGTTAAAATTAATAACATGAAATCCAAGAGTTTCTTATACTTAAAATATCCATCACTTTCTTTATTTATCCAACCAAATGCCTCTGGGTATCAACATATCCTTCATTAGAAATTGTGATTGGAGTCTCTTCTTGTTGCAGACAGTAAAATTTTTATTTCAGTCAGATCTCATTGACGCCATTAGCCTAAATTTTGCAGAACCGAAGAAAAAATTGATTTTGTTGCTGCAAAAAAAAATGTACAAATGAAAAACTTACCATTTTCACTTTTGAAAATCTGAAAATTCATAGATTTACCTCAGAAACCTAGAAAATGGTCAAAAACCTAGTATTAATAGTTTAAACCTGCAGATTCAGCAGATCTGTGATAGCTAAAACTTGCAATGATTAAACGGTTTTTTCTTTAAAAATAATAATAATAATAATAATAAATAAATACATGAAAAAATTTGCAAAAGTGAAGCACTCACAGGAAATTTATGATTTGAAATTATACTTCTAGTTCGATAACCTCTATATACAGCTTGAATTCTTGTGGCAGCTTCATTCATGACATCTTCATTGATATTTTCAGGGTTCTATTTTTAAAAAAAGAAAAAGTTTAATGGTAGAAAAAGATAATCTTAACAATTTTAATCTGCTATTTTTCATGCATATTTTCAATATCTATGATATATTTATACGATTTTTAAAATTTCTAACCAACACAAAAATTTGCATGTAAAAATAAAAATAAACTTTTAAATGTCAAGTACTTACTCATTTTTTATTTAAATCCTACTTACAATAAAATGCAAGCCAAGAAATTCTATAATTTGAATTAATAAGATAAGCAATAAAATGAACACACTGTACTCATTAACATATGAATGTATTATAATGAAAGTAAAGAAAACAATTACTAAGTAACTATATAATTAAATGCTCCTTATCATTTAAAAACTTGATTTAAAAAAGGGTAAACATTTAACAAACTATAGTGTCAAATGGTAACACACTAAATGACAAATGTCTTCCTTTAAAGCATGTAAAGCAGTTTGGCAACATGTGAAAAAATATAAAATCAGACAATATTTCTTTACTCTAAAAGGTTCATTCAATTTTAAACTGACATTTTTTATCTGTTGCTTTATTTGTCTCATACAGTGTACATAAGTAAAAACTGGGTATTTTAACTGTTGACAACAGTTAAAATGTTGAGAGATATTTAGAGTATAACAATTATTATAATAAAATGAATAAATAAATCCTGTATTAGAAATTATTAAAATACTATGAGTTATTGAATATTAAAACTTAAACTGAATAGAAAAAGTAGAGATTAAAGTACTGAATTTCTAATCATATTAAATATGTGTTATAATTTATAATTTTTTGCTAAATATATAAATTTAAACATACCACAGATAATATAATTTTTTTCTACATAAGTATTTTTCAATATAGCATATAAAAATGAAATACAATTAAATGGCTATATAAACAAACACACAAACAATTATTTATTTTATATATTTAATCATATGAAATAAGTGACATACAACACAATATTTTCAGTAAAAAAATTAAAACTATACCTTATACCAGTATATATTTATTTTTTTATTTTAATTTTTTTATGTTATTCAAAGTATAACTTTTTAGTTAACTTTCCAGTTAATTAAAAGTACACAGAACAATAAAAAACACATTTACAAGAAGTTAAAAAGTTTCCTGATTTATAAGACTTAAAAAAAAAATATGTGACCATAGAGCAGTTTAACAGTCTACTTCAATTACAATAATGAAAATACAGATTTAAAACAAATGAAAGCACCTTTTAAAGTCACAAAAAAAACTCATAAAGGGCATAAATCATTTTATAAAAATAAAACATCATCATATTTTAAGTAAAAAAATATCAATATATAATGACAGGCACACAAACAAATAGTACTTAAAAATGAAAAAAAACTAGCATAAAAAATTTTCTTTGCTTGATGAAATAACAACCAGAGGAAATATATACCCATTTTGGATCACTAGTAGCTATATAATCAATTGGAAGTGCTACAGCAGCAGCACCTGTGAGGGGACGAGGCAGAGATGCTCCTTCTATGTATTTATCATTTTCACGATTATAGTAATCATTCTCATTAAGTACTTCTTTTGTACCAGATACATTAGAAATACCTCCAAGTATATAGATTCGTCTACCTAGAAGGATTTTTCCATAAATTAAAAACGGTTATATGGCATCTAAAAAGTTTGGTATAGATGATTAGAATAAGTAACTCAATTTTCATGAAGGTAAGAAGTTTAATTCTTCACTATCTAATGATAACCAATCAAACCACTATATAACACAGTTGAACTTTAAATTAAACCAGTGCTACATACATTCAACTGACAGCCAATTTGATAAAACTATTCTTTATCTATCACAAATGAATTTATAGCCCTTATCTTTTAGTTGCCAGTGCTTACTTAGCAATGCAACTTTATTGCAATGATGTTGTGGAAGGCAACCTGCTCAGACTCTAAGACCAGGCAAAATACTTAGCAAACATCCTTTATTTTCATCTTAAAGTCAGAGAACTGACTGATACATCTTACTCAGACAAGAGACAAAGTGGATAATCATGTAGCTTAATTTCCACAAGAGCTTAAGCAGTAGTTCTATTGTGGCCTGTAAAAATAACTGTAATGGAAAAGATGTAAACTATAATAAAGATTGTAAAGATCTTCAGTTTTTCCTGGGAGAAATAACAGCCTGGTTCAAAAAGCATAAGAAATGTCTACTCATAGCATTTATTCCTTCCAACTTTAGTTTAGAAAAGCATGGAAGGAATCTAGTCTCACTGAATCATTTCCTTGATTTTAATTTGAATGGCTTAAAAAGTTAAGATTAGAAAAATAGGATGTCAATTCAAAGAATGTTGAAAAACTTAAGGGGTAATTATTTTTTATATTTTACAAATATATATCATATCTAAAAATTATAGACACCTATATTTGTGTAAAAAATGAGCTCTTATTTAATTTGCTATAACAAAAGTCCACAAATTTTTAACAAGACATCAGAATCAAATAAAAATCCAAGAAGATAGTCATAGGCAAGAACTCCTTAAATAAAATCTAATAACACTGTAAACAAAATAAGAACAAGACACCAATAATGTCCAACCTGAATGTAAGCAGACAGTGTTGAGTGGCTATTTTCTGCTAAACCCAAATAATTTCATTTAATGTGAGAATTATAGTAGAATCAGAATTTCTGAAACAGCCCAAACTGCTAACTTGCAATAACACGGGAGACTGACAGATGTGAAACCCACTAATTCATAAGATTCTCATGATACCATTTGGAAAAATACAGAAAAAAAATGCATGTCCGCTATTTCGCTCCTGGGACCCTTTTACTGTGCTTTCTAAATTGAGGCTCTGTTAGCTTTAAAAACAGGAAATAAAATCATGGAATAAAATTTAGTCACATTTGGATAATTTTTAATATTCATATAATTGTTATCTGGAATAAAAAGTTTAAAAAATTACAAGATAAAAACTTTATAACTATTAATAAGTAAAGTTACGGAAAATTTTTTCTAAGAAATAGCTTTTACTTTATTTGATCAGACAGAGTAAAATAAACTCACAAATACTTTAAGGCTTTGAGAATTTCTTATTTTAAATAATTATACTGGACTATCTATTAACACAATGTGATGAAATAGTTCTTTATTCAGTGATCCTCATAACTTCATTCACACTATTTCCTTACTTGAACAAAACATTTTGCATTCAGATAATTTATATTATAATATTTCTTAAGGTATCCGTCTACGTTCGGAGAACTTTTTTCTTTAAACATAGAAACTAGTTCATGTTTTTACATTTTTAGATTTATTTTTTTTTATAGAGAATTGCATTTAAAAAATTTATTCCTGAAGAAATTTTTATAAAATTTCTAATAAAATGAAGGAAATTTAGCAAAAAAAAAAAAATTGGGTTTTTTCAAAAGGTCTAATTTTTTAATAAATTAAATTATTTCAATATTTTTTATGCAACACATTTCTTATACACTGGACTAGTAAATCACCTAAAATCTTTGCTTAATTTACATTTGGTGAAAAATTTTGGCCCTTCAAAATCATACACATTGAATTTTTAACGAATTTTCATTACCTTTATATCAAACTATGAGTGTAACATCATCATTAACAATTATCCAAATTTAAAGCTTTTAGGTCATTCACTAGTAAATACTATCAAAAGCAATCATAATAATTTTCAACAAAATATTTTAAGAACTTTTTGAGAAATCACATTTCAAGTTTCAACATTTTATTAAAAATACCGTTCTGAGAAAAACGCATTTGAAGTTTATGAAAGCAAATTTAACTATTAAAAAATTAAAATACATGTTTAAAATTCCTCACACTTTCTTGCTTCAAAACTTTCTAATTGCCAAGTTGCCAATTATTAAAAATACTAGAAAAATCTTTAAACTTATCTTCATGAAAATTTAAAATGTTTTGTCCAAAAAATGCTCTTTAAAAGGCTTTAAATTCACAACTTCCGATTCAGAAGTCACTACTTCCGTTTTGTTTTGACAGTTGTCACTGATGTTTAAACAGCTGTAACTTTTCTTTAAAACACCGTAGAGACAAAACAAACACAGATTTAGAAGCCTAAAAGTTGAAATTTTACAACAGAGAAATAAAAATATATGATTTTTGGCAAAAAATGACGTTTTTAACGTAGACAGATACCTTAAGTAATGTCTGATTTTTCTTTTATAAATTCCAATAATACTTGATAAATCTAATTCATTTTATACAAATAAATACTGTCTTACCAAACTTAGCAATAGCAGCTCCATGTTTCAGAGTACCAATGGTGGTATGCTGTTCCCATTTTGATACATCAGGGTTGTAAACTAATACAGAATTAGTACTCATTAGATAACCATCCTCATTTAAAGAATCTTTCACACCACACCATAACCATATTTCTCTTTTAAGGGTGGCAGAAGAACCAAAAGCACGAGGCTCGGGTAATGGAGGTGCTTTAAACCACCTATTAAAACAAAAGGATGCTTAAGTGCTTTCTGTACAATAAGATTCACATTCTAAATTTCTTAAAAGCAAAATTTTTAATATTCTTACAATTATTTAACAATACAGAAAAATATACACAATAAGCATTTTTAAAACCATTTTGTTATACATCTGATCTATAGAATTTCATACATTTTTTATAAAATGGATAATCATAGAAATATCAATTAACCCTCTGTCAGGCACAATATTCAAAGCAAAAAGTTTGAGTACAAAGCCTGACAGGCTTAAGTGAAGTTATAATTATTATAATCAATATTTAATATCTATTAATATTCATTTTAGTATTTTAAATGTAATCAATGATTGTTACTGATATGTTTCAAGTGAGGAAAGCAAAATTCATCACAAAAAGATAACATTTATTTTTTAAAAAAAACTCATCTAATGATCATGTCTAAGAAGTCATGAGTGAATAAATTATTTCAATAATCAACTACAGTTTCAGCATTCATAGCGTTTCCTATGACTCTGGGAAAGTATTGTAAGCTTGCTAGATTTGACTTTTGGGTCTGATTAATATACATCTTTATTACCTCATCATCTTGCTCCTTTTCTTAATTGTATTAATTTTATTTCACACCTTGCAAATCAATGCTTCTCTTGTCCCAAACCTTCATTCAATGAGGGACCTTCTTCACTGAAACTCCTAACAAATCCCTTATTTTATCAGGATGATTCTGGTTCAGTTTGGAGTGCTATAATCTACTTTTCGCTACACAAAAGCTTATAAGATCCAGACTAACAACTTAAAGCTGATTCCAGACAATTCAGAACAACCATTCAGTATGACTTAGATTATATAGGTCATAGAAATTTTATACCATTTTGTTGGAAAATATGGAGCATATGAAAGAAAATATCAACATAAATTCATGTTTTGGGACAATGAGCCTGAGATTTGAAAATCTGAACATCTTTAATCAAACAGACATAGTTCAGGATTTTAAAATTTAAATATTACTAGCCTTTAAATATGAGACAAAATCAAACACAATAAGCCCATGACATCAATATGGCAATAAATGGACTCCACAAACCACGAGAGTCGATCGAGTAGGTGGGGTTAAAAGCATAAAGTATTCCAACTAAACTATAAAATGGAATTAACTCCTACCATTCTTAGGATTGGAGGAGGAAATGGGATTTCACGTCTTGTCAGGTCCATAGCACCAGACAGAGGGTTGAAAAATCAGTGGAAAATAAAAACTTACAAAGGCATTTTTTTCAACGATTAAAACTCTTTGAAATCATACTCACATTTGTTTTTCAAAATCAAAAGCATAGGTGCGATTAGAAACAGCATAACGTGATAAAGGACCTTCATTCACAATGCCACCAATAGCAAACACACAACCATCCAAGACTGCACAGGATAAACCCATTACAGCCTCTGGCATTGGTTTTAAAAGCACCCACTGATCTCTTTTGGGATAATACATTTCAGTAGTTGATAAAAGCCTGAAAACAATATGAGTTTTAGATAAAGAAATTTATATTAAAAAAACATAAGTAATTTATGGTAAATAAGTGGTTTATATTTCTCATTGTTAATATAACTTTCATGATCAAACTGGAAAGAGATAAAATATTTCTCCTGATTAGCATATAGCCCGTCATATGACGGGATCAGTAAAATTTTTAATTTTCCAGAAATGTAAAATACCCTATGAGGCAGATAAAAAAATGATTTGAATTTTGGCTGAGCATTATCTGGTACACACTCAAATTTGTTTATCTTCATATTCCTCTAAAGTCTCCTGATACTATGAATGTAGTTTAGAATCACGTTGAATTCATTTAGTCAAACCGTGTGGATATGCATGAAAAACAAACACACAAATGGACAAATTTCTTAATTTTCAAAGATATATAGCCTAAACGCTAGATATTTATTAGTCTGTGAAATAGGCTCCTAGACTTTTATTAAATGTATTTGTTGTTAATACTGGTGATAAAATTTTCATTGCAGCAAAAATAATCTATGTTTAAATTTAAAATTAACACATATGTACCTAATATATTATTTAATACAAATATAAAGGAAAATTATTTACGTGATATCTAAATTCAGCGATAAAAATATGAAAATACTGCTGACGATATTTAAATAATTTAAAATAAGAAATGATTAAATGAGATGGTTAAAGGAATGATGCCATAATGCTGGAAAAAATGTTATTTTTACCTATTTATTATGTAATAAATTGATAAATTTAATCCCCTGCTCTTAACTGGGGAAAATAGGGCTCAAAATAATGGCATTAAACGCTCAAAAAGGAGGGAAGGGGGTGGATTTCGAACGTTTTAAAGACTACAGTATTTTCCACTGTGATGTGAAGCATATTTATACCAATTTATTTTAGAATCGGATCGATAGTTTAGGAGAAGATAAACTTTGAATTTTCCTAACCCTAACTCATCAAGAAATCAATATGGATGCCTGTATCCATTCCAGGTCCAACCGCTTCATAAATTTAAGGACAGACGGACAGATATCTTAGGCTATTATTATATAGGGGATACTTTTCTAAACTAATTTTTCAAAGATACTTTTAAAAAATCTTTTAAAAAAGAATTTATTTAATGGTAGCACAATAAATATTTTTGAATGATTAAACTGATTTAAACACATACTTTCCACTAGCATCTCTTCCACCCATAACTATAATGTTATCGTTTATAACGCACATCCCATGGCAGGCTCTAGCTTGATGCATATCAGCTCTTCTTCGCCATCTTTTTGATCTAACTGACAGTTGAAAGGTACTTTGAGTAGCTACCATCTGATTATGAACAATCTGCAAAGGACTGTAACCTCCTATGAAACAAATGAGTACTTAAGCAAAAGCAATACATAATAAAAAGTTCAGATAAAATTCAATTTGAAATTAAAAAGTAAATGAAAATAAGTTTATCCATCTTATGGAAGGGTAATATGGTTTTAAAATATACTATAATTAGGAAGAAAGATCAAACCACACAGAAAGTGTTAGATAGAAACATTCTTTAATTAATTTAAATTTACAGATTTGAACAGAAATTAAAGGAAAAAAAACATTTTTCTATAGATTCATAATAATATATATTTAGAAAAAAGATAACCTTATATATAATGTTACTATTATCAAATTGCTCAAAATTCCAAAATTCCTTTAAAAAGAAGTTTAAAAGCAATCAATCTATAAAAAAAGTTTGATAATCTTTAAAACTATGAGGATCTAAAATTTTCAAATTTAAAATATTTATTCAAAGAATAAAAAGTCACCAAACCTGTAACATAAATTTTTCCATTTAAATAAGTCACAGTATGGTAGTTGCGTGGCTCAGGCATTGTACCACCAAAAAACCATTTATCCTTCTGTACATTATAGACAAACATAGATGCCCCTGAAATAAATAAAATATAGTTTAATAATAGCTGTAATTAGACACTGTATTCAATAAAATTCTAAACAAAGAATAACATGAAGAATTTGAGTAATATAACTATTTTAGATTGAAGCATATCTTACACAGTGATTATATATTCTGAATATTTATATGAAAAATGCATATTTATACAACATTTAAAACCTATTTTAAAGCTGATTCTATTGGCAATTTAAATAAAACATCAGTGTATATTAAAAAGTTTCAAAAAATAGAAAATATAATTTTAAAATACAGAGGCCTTATTTAAAAAGATTAAAGGCAATGCACATTAAGTATAATGAATTTATTAAGTATAATGCAACTTAAAATCTATATTTTAAAACTAAATTTAACTGTGCCACAATAGTCTAACTATTATTGAATAATTTTAATTACTGTCATTGTAATACTCTAGTCAATCCATAAATATCTTCTAAGAGTCTTAGTCCTATTTGTAAGAAATGCAAATTTAAGAAACAAATATTGAGATTTTATTTACAACAGTACATAGACAAATCCCATTTAAAAGATTTTGCAAATATTACATCTATAGTGTCTGACATAAAATAATTGCCCATAAAAACATTCACTTTTAATTCTTTTTTTTTTTATTTTATTGAGTTGAATTTTTGTAACATAGACAAAAGTTATCTTTTTCACAGTAAGTTTTTTTATGCTTTTGTTGACTTGTTACCCTAGAACACTGTGATTAACATAATTTGCTCTTAGGACCCCTATTAAGTGGCAATACTAAGTTTAACTGTCCTATAAAAATTTCATTTATAATTTGATAAGATACACATGATTATTACTGAAATAAGATTTGTTAAATTAAATTAAAAAATCTAAAGACAACAGAAGTAGATTCCATGAGGTTAACTATAAAATTTAAAAAACTGAAATGAATTTGTACTTAGATTTATTCTATTAGAGTTATACTTCATTAATAAAATATAAATCATCATGTAGTACGAAATTTACATTTAACCTAAATGTCATAATATGTATGTGTATGGTATGGTTTGCAAAGCTGTGTGTTACTTCTTACAGGGCTAATGAGACTGGGGCCTACTGTTTAAAGCCAATGTCAAACAGCTACGAACATCCCTGCCAACTGTAGGATTTAAAACCATAAACTCTACCAAAGAGTAGTACTTTACCCATTTTGCCATCATTTGTCTCAAGATGTAATACTAGATTTTATTAGCAACAACATTTTAGTAGTAATATCTATTGTAACGAATTCTCGTTACATTAAGTTTCCAGATACAAACTTAACTACTACTGTGAGAAAAAACAGCATAACGTAGAAATAGCATATGTGCCTTTTGTGAGGACTTGAACTGAGCTCATCTTTACCTAGTGAAAGGACGTTGATTCGCAAAGAATAGGATGCTGAATAGAGGATTGTTAACACTGAAGAACATCTCAATCATTCTGTCTGAAAAATTCAGTAGCATGCTGGCGAAATGTTTACAATGTTAGTTTCAATAGTATCCCAAAGAGTCTCATATGACAAAAATCCTCTACATTGTAAGGGAAGCAGCAATACTTTCCTACCTTGTTCTCCAAAGGTTTGTCCAGAGACATCGATTAATAATCTGCAAGATTGCTCCCAATTACTGCAAAGTACCCTTGGAACCGGGCTTGCACCTGTCTCGATAGAGTTCTACAAGCGGTTTCCTCACCACATCATCAACCAGATGTCCGATCAGCTGAGATGGAAATTTGAGGTCAGACAACGATATAAAAAGACATTGAACAAGAAGATATAAAAAGTTCATGGCCCAGGTGATTTTTTTTACCAATCAAGTTCCTGTGAACTCATCGGCTGAGAGCGTTGAGGCAAGCGACTGAGAGTGTGTCCTCCCCCCCCCCTTTTTCTCTCCAAACGATTAGGAAGCTCATTTCTGTAACGATCATCATTTCATTTATAAATATTCATCATTTTCATCATAACTTCAACATTGTGTTTCTAATAAAGATCTTTAGTCTGTACATAGGCCTCCACTATCCTTTTTCAAGCTCAATTAGAGTTCAAGACGCTACACTGTAAATGATAACTGAATAAATGACAACTGTATAAATGACAACTGAACACAGAAGAACTGAATCTCCCATCAGCCAAGAGTGGAATTAATTTTCATTATATTTAGTTTTGAACATTCTGCCATTTAAAAGGATGCAAAATGATTAAACTGTAAAGTCATGGAGTTATTCTTATCTATTAAACATTATTTGAAAATTTCCATTTTGATCTTACCAAGTACATAATCCCTTGCCTGAGGTGGGTTGATGCCTCCTAAGACAATGACTGTAGGAGATGTTTCTGTTTGAAGTTGAGTCACATAACTGATATCATCGGAAAAAGTTAATGTAGATTTTAAATCCCGAATAACATTATGCCTAAAATTATAAAAAAGAATTTTTGATATAAAAGAAACACTACACTCAGAATTTCTTCATAAAATTAATAACTGCATCTTTAACGATTTATAACTTTTGGAATAATAAAGTTTCATCAAAATTTCACTTCTTTGTGATGATTTTAGTAGCAGTTTGCATTATATAACATTTAATTTGATCTGAATGTGGAGTAACATTATTTTTCCTTAACATTTTAAAAAAATTTTAAATTTTCATTTAAGTACAACTTATTTAAGTTACAATGAATCTGTTTTTAAATTATGAGTAGAATTTAGAGATGAAAAAACATTATATGATAGAAAAATAATATAAATATTATATGATAGAAAAATAATATATATTTTCTGTAAAATTCAATAATTTAATTTAACTGTCAAAGGAAAAATTAAACACAAAGGTTAAAAGAAACCTTACAAAAACAAAAAATTTATTAATAGATAATTGATAATTAAAACATTATAAAATAAACAAATAGTTCATATTCAGCATTTTATTCATAAACTATTTCTCTGAAAACTGGTAAAAATTTTGGCAATGAATATTTATTTTAATATAAATTTATCAGAAAATATTAAATAGTTATAGCTATTATTTGAATAACTGTAATATATCCTAATAAATTACTTTAAATTTCTTGTCCATACACATTTCAAAATATATATGATAACTATATGTAGAAATATTTCTCGAGAATTTCAGTCATTTAAGCTTTCATAGAAATAAAAAGCATTACAAATTAGTTTCGTATAGCTACAGCATAATAAATTTATTCTAATTATCATAACCAAACATGAAAAAAAAAATCCCAAAGGCACTGGCTTTCAAACTACTATTACTAGTAATTATTATTGACAAACCTTTGAGAACTGTCAATATAGGGAAGAGAAGCAGTTAGACCCAAATTAGGATCTGCATTAGTTGCTAAAGCAGAGATAATATCATCAACAACTGACGTCACACTACTAGCGATAGTATAGTCATCTTGTCTATAATGTTTTGAACTGGCCAGACTTTGTCTACGATGATGCTCCTAAGAAATATGAGAAATTATTTTAAAACATATAAAAAATAATTAAGCTTCATTTAATATTAAACAAAATTCTATTTACTGAATGAATGATAGAAGAAAATGTTCATTAAACATGTTATAAAAACAAAATTAGAATTAACAAAAACATTTCAAATATAAACTTAGACAGATGCAAGCTAACTCTTAATTTTCATGTGACAAAACAAGAGAGCAATGAACCTCCTGCCTGAAGAGTTATTTATTTCTATATTATCACTGCTATCTCACATTGTAACCATTATTTATTAATCTGTTATGTCCTCTTGTCTCATGAAATCTTAATTATTTGAAAATACTGCTAAATTTGTTAAAGTGGTTATAACTTTGTTACAGCAATATAGTTGAATAGTAATTTTTCTATCTCTATTTCTATGCTAAGGGACATTGTATACAACAAGTACTGACCAACAAGGAGTCAATGTTATCAATGTTTTCTAATACACAATAACATCACACTCAACTCAAAATTTGAACAAAATTTTACAGCCTTTCAAGATGGAAAATAACCATCAGAAGTGCCAGTTACACCAATGTGTGCTCTTCTTAATTTATAAAAAATAAGAATTTAAAAATTATTTAAGTTAACCTAACATATTACACTTTATTTTATATAATTAGAAGTTAAATTATTCTTTCTCAATTCTGGCTCAAATTCTATACATTTCCAAACTAAAGTTATAACCTAAATTAAAGCTTTAAATTTTAATTTATGAACTATATTATTTATGTGTATAATTTATGCAATAAATATAATTTTATAAAATATCAAAAATGCTTTTATAAAAAGATACAGATATATATATATATATATATATATATATATATATATATATATATATATATTATATATATATATATATATATATATATATATATATATATATATATATATATAAGATCAAATTTTAATAATGAATATAGTTAAACACAGATTACAGCTGTTTGGAGATCAGTTTACTTCCTTTGAGAGCTAAAAGGAAAGGATAACTAGTCAGACAATTACAGATTGAGCCTCACACTATTCATTTTATGCATTTACTTTGGAACAAAACTGTCACAACTCAAAAAGTTTTAGCTTTGAAAAAATGCCTTTCAATTATCAATTTTCAACTATCAATCAAAAATTGACTGATTTTTTTTGCTAATCACCAGAAACTTTTACCATAGGAAATATATACATATTACATATTGATATTTGAAATTAGCACTCCTATTTCAGAGAGTTGAAATCCTAAGATTGCTAATGGTTGGTCTTTTGAAATTCTATTGGCCGAAATTTCGGCTTCTGTATCCCAACAGTGTTCTGTGCTTGCACAGTATCTGGGAGTTCTACTCACTTTCTGCACTTAATTTTTATCATAAAAAAATTAACCTTCTTAATGTGTTAATTTATGTCCTATTTATCAGACCAGCTTATCTTGTTTCATGTTTGATCTCAATCTTTCTTCCACCGATATAAACATTTTATTACCTTTTATACTTTATTTTTTGCCCACAGTCAAGCACTTTCTCTCCTTTTTCTCCCCGTACCCATTCCACTTATGTCATGCCAATTCATTACTCTTAGTCTGATGCATTACCCTTAATAGTTACTCCAGTACTAGAGGGCTTGGCCCAGGGAGTACTGTAGTGAAATCTACCTGTGAGACCCTCTGAAATTAGCTTTTTACTTTCTAACTCCAATACAATTATTTTAAATACATAATTTTAGAGTTAAGTTGATTTTCTTTCATGATTTTAATGCAGCAATATGTTCTTAATTATTACCTCTTTGTCACTGGAACTGCTTCTTATTTTTGTATTTATAACTTTAATTTAAATTCATTTTATAACCTAATATGGAGATTTTAAAATAAAATTGTTGCAAAATAGACAAGAATACCTTACCAATTTTTTCCAGAAATGTTTGCGGGTTCGATAACCCCTGTATGCAGCTTGAATTTTTGTTGCAGCATGATTTAGCAAGGTTCTATCACTAGGATACAAATCTGCTTTATAATGTGGTGCTTTGGGAAAGGCCTATCAAAATAATTAAATTTTTCAATTAGAAGGATGAAAGTTAAATGATGATGAAAACATGAATTAAAGAACGTTTGAAGGTTCTAAAATTTTAAGAAACTATTTAATAAGATCATTTATAAATTTATTTTATTTTTACTAGTGCCTAAAAGCTGACAGAGATGCAAAATAATGACACAAATTTTAATACAGTACAGTCAGAAAGCTATTACAACAAAAGAATCAAATAGAAAGGAAAAACATTAAAGAAAATATCATACCTACTGTAAAAAGACACAAAAGAAGAAAAGACAATTTAAGATGAACTTTGTTGGTAAGTAATAAAAAATAGTTGATGCTATTTCCACTGCAATTTTGATTGATATTACTCTGATTCAAGATTAAACTGAAGCTGTTACTATACTGAAATAATTTGGTCATCTTTTGCTGCAATTGGCAATATAATTACCACAATTTCATGCACTACATATAAGGCTCTGAACTAATTCAGTAACATAATTCGCAGTTCATAAAGAAGAGAAGTTTAGGGTACAGCAATGTCGATTGGTAAAAGATGGGCATTTCATTTGAAACACCCCACATATTTAATTTGGTTTGTTCAAGTATGTGGATATTACTGGGAAATACTGAATGTAATTAATATGATTTGTTACTCTTATTTTTCTATAAAATTAAAATTGTGTGAATATAGCACAGAGAAAAAAAATAAAATGTATTGCAATTTTTGAACCTCATCTTTTAACACAGATCCTTTAATAAAATTTTATTTAAAAATACGTTTGATATGAGTGTTGTGTTTTTCAAGGCCCAATAAGACCAAAAAGTATTGTTTATGTCCATTTCGAATGGCTAAACACATTTATGCCTGCGATGAAATTTGAATCTACTCCTTTTACTTTTTAGCAAAGACATTATTCATTTAATGGCATGGACAGGGAAGCAAGAATATTATGTAGCAATCCGAAAACGATTTCAAGCAGTTCGTAATATGCGTCACCTTGAAATAAAATGTCTATTAACACTCCTAACAAAATCGAAACCATATATGACACATCATAAACAAATTTCACGTGTGTTCTTATGTTCCAAACAAACTCATCTTTTTCAGACATGCGCAGTTCCGGAAAAGGTCCAACTGCAAGAATGATATGAGAAAAAGGATTTTTTTTTTTCGAGATGTATTAAAAAACTTCAAAAATTA
Organism: Pardosa pseudoannulata; assembly: GCA_032207245.1. Classification (NCBI taxonomy): domain Eukaryota; kingdom Metazoa; phylum Arthropoda; class Arachnida; order Araneae; family Lycosidae; genus Pardosa; species Pardosa pseudoannulata. The sequence continues at coordinate 63,489,200 of CM063505.1, read as the reverse complement.
AAAACTTTATGCACAAAAATTAAAATTTTTATGAAAATCTAATTTTAAAATGAATTCAAAATCTGTTCTTGATTAAATATTTTTTTAATTTAGTCCTTTTCTCAATTTTTTATTTTTATATTATTAAAACTTACTTTTTATTCTTTTTACTTTTAGATTTATTTAACAGTTAATTTTTTCTCTTTTTAAATTTTAATTTTTTTAATTTCTGTTAAAATTACAATACACCAACCTACCCAGATATTATATATTCTTTTCACGTGAATTATCCCACAGTATCCAAAACGGTATTCATTTTTTCTTTCCTTGTAGTATTTTCAAAATACAATCACTGTCCAAAGTTAAAGATGTAGTGGTTAATGCTGAAATATTGACAATTACTGCTTTGATTGATCGACATGAAGTGCAGCAGAAAAGATAGAAAATGTGTTTATACTTGAAACTACCAAACACATCGATTTTATAACAGAGAATTGGGAATTCGAGGCTTGATACCACCAATGACCCACCGTGTTCATAAATGGTGGCTGGTTCCCTTTAAATAGGTCCATGATTGCAATGTGTAGTAGGTTCAAATGAAACCACTGGAAGTGGCAAAGAACAATGCCTAAGGGTCTTCTGCTTGGTCCCTGCTTCTAAATTACAAGGATCCAGTTTAAGCAAAAAGTTGTTCTTTCGTTTAAGGAGCACTTTAGAGTTTCTATTCAGAGGAAAAACGAAACCTTTCACTTTTATTCGTGAAGCCACTTCCTCACATGCTTGTGCAAGTAGCATTCGCAACAAGAACAACATACTTGAAACAAATTAAAAAGATACAGGCAAAGATGTAAGCAATATTGAATTTTCATAAGTTATAAGATTAAGTCATACTGGAAATTTTAACTAAGATATGTTTCACTAAACAAACAAAAGAACAAAACCGCTATGAATAGGATATGTGAGCTACACTTATCTACAAATAAAAGAACAAAACCGTCCTTAATACGATGTGTGAGCACCTCTTATCTGCATGCAAAATGTGTGACCCTGTTTTACATGAGGTAGTCAACCACAGCAGAGTCAGATAATTACCGTCTTCTTGTACAACAGTTTTTAACTACATGAGAGTAGCTGAGGATTAAAAATAGGTACACACAGTACCGCCGACGGAATACCAAAGATTTTCAATGAGATTAAAGTTTGAGAGTACACCAACCATTCCATACACTCAATTCCCTCCCTATTCAAATAGTCATCGACGGTGATAGCTGTATGAGGACATGCATTATCATCCATTAAAACAAAAGCAGGACCAACTACTTCAGCGTACAAGCTTACAGTGAGGTTTAAGAGATCTTGATACCAGAAAATCATTACAGAACCCTGTCTACAGGTATGCGGTATCCCAACGAAATCTTCGCCCATATCATGAAGCTTCCAACTAATATGTAAAATTCCGTGTTGTTCTAGGGCCAGTGGCGTATCTCTTATTCTTTACATACCCTTACACTTTTGTCATATCGACTCATCCAGGAACATAACGTTACCATAACAATAAAATTCGAGTTAGTGGTATTACTTCAATCGTGTCCATCTGGATTGGACAAAGAGAAGAAAACTCGCGGGTCCTGGCGTGCAATCCTTTCAAGTTCAACCTTTGGCACAAAATGGTGGCAGATATCGTCTTACCATTACACGCTACAATCGTAGATGCCACACATGTGGAGGTCGTTCTTCGATTCTGCTCAACAAGAGCAATATATTGATCTCATGCGAGGATTGGTAACCGGCCACATATTATTTTCACACTTAAATCCATCTACTGTTATTCTCATAATCATAAAATTACTGAATAATGAACGCTGAAGATAAAACAATCTGTGGTTGATTGCCCTGCTTCATTGAGCCCGACAACCAGTGGTAAGAATCTTTCATGCGTCTTCTAGAAACCGGAGAGTCCGGTTTGAAAACAAAGCATGCGAAAATTCTAAACACTTTTTATCCTCTTTAACATGCAACTCTTGTAACACTTTATAATTCTGGATTTTACAACAACTGCCTTTTTACATATTTCTCGACACAAAACCGTAATTGGCAGTTATCAATGTTAAGCTCGTAGACGAAAATTAAAATTTTCCTCTACTTAACTTTTGGCAATGAGTATAGACTGCTAAAGGAAATCGTAAAACTGAAAAACGTAAATTGAGAAAAATAGCAATATTTATAAACTGTGTGTGCTCTGAGCTTAAAAAGTAAAGAAAAAAATAATAAGAGTTAAAATTAGTTAATAGACTAGCTCCAACCTTGTAAAAAATGAATATTCTTTCTCATCAAAACCAAAGGAATAATTATTCAACCAAAATCAACTATATTGAAAAAGATTAAAGAAGTATTGGATATGATTAATGAAATTTGTGCTTTAAAGTTAGGAAGAATGTTACCTATTCTATTTATACATCAAAGATGATCTACCTTCTTTCGTCACAACTAAATACAGTGGGATATGAATTATTTCTAATGCAGACCAGAATATCTATCGTTTTGAGCACATTTTTAAAAGAGGATAGATATTATGGTAGAGAATTTTTATCCACCTACAAAATATACTTTTTTCATGGATTTAAAAAAAGACGAATTATTAATTAACTGTAAAATAAAGATAAGAGCAAAACGTTCTGCTACTCTGTTAAAATTAGAATCCAAACATTAATACATCAAACATCATCACAACAGTCTAACTCTCAGAATTTTGATTTTTACGTGAAGAGAAATGAATATTGCTTTGCTTAACTGTATCATCATCATCACTGTTTATAATTATTGCATAGATACTAATTTTGTAGGTAACTTTTATTCAAAACTTACCTGCTGGAATTCACCTTTAATTATTTCATTTTCGTATTTTGATTTTCTTTGTTGTTCGGGAGAATAATGTAAATCCTTTTTTCTAGATTCTCTCTTTCGTATATCTCCACTACCTCTAGGAGACTTAAGATACGTTTTCGTTTTATATTCATATGCATAACTCTCGTAATCATTTGGATCTTCTTCTAACCAATGGTACTGAGCGCTAAAATCTTTTCTTCCTTTATCTTCTCCCTTGTAAAAATGGTTATTGTCTCTTCCTGTTATCAATTCTTTTCGATTTTTAGTCTTTTGGATTTTATCTTGTCGAGGGTAATCGTCATCCAAGCGATATCTCTCATAATAATCTTCAGGATATTCATTACCTCTCCAAGTTTTGACAACAAAATCAGCCCTATCTCTGTCTAAGTCACTGAAATTCGATGGTTTCCGTGGCATTTTCACATTTATAAAATGCTTAAACTGTTGAATGGTTTTAAAGCTGTCGACCTCATTTCAAACATTCTAAAATATTTCAAAATAATGAGTTAGGTTATTTGGGATTGAAATTTTTATTTACCTCTTAATTTCACAATATACAAGCAAAATTATTTTTTTCTAGAATATATTTCAAGTGAAGTAATTTTATTAAATTTTGAAATTGTGGTTTACCACGTAAAAATTACTGTCTCGATAGAGCAAGCGATTCAAAACAGTAATATGTGGATCATGTCTAGAGTAGGAACAAAGATTAATATGCTCCAAATAATGAATCTTACAATTCTTGATAGTGCGTACACATAATAAAAAGCATTAGTTTTTATGTTCGAAAGATCACTCGTGGAGGTGCATTCACTCTCAGTGAATGCAGCTTACGCAAGCTACAAAAATTAGGGGTGGCTAATAAGGTAACCCTAGTCTGGTTTCCTGGGCATTGCGGTATTTTTGGCAATGAAATTACTGATAATCTCGCGGAGTTCTGTTCTGAGCTGCCCTTCATTAGGCTGGAACCGGTACCTGGTCTTCCTCATAATGTAGTTAGAAAGACTGTTAAGGATCTCCTAATGGAGGACACTTTTAGGGCTTGGCTTAATTCTGGTAATCAAAGGCAGGCTAAGGAGCTTAACCAGGGTTAGCCTTGGATGAGGACTAAGGAGCTACTTAAGTTCAGTAGGAATGAGCTAAGGGTGGCCATTGGTCTGTTGACTGGTCACTGTTGCCTCAAGAGGCACCTTAACATTATTGGCATCACGGATAGCCCGGTATGTAGGGGGTGTCAAGTGGCGGAGGAAAGTTCCTTACACATCTTGTGTGATTGTGATTACTACTCTGCCAAGAGATTTGAATTTCTTGGTTATCACTTCATTGAACCATGGGAGTTAGCCAACTTCTCGGTTAAATTGCTGCTTAGATTTATCTCAGCTATTGGTCTCTTTGAGACTTAATTGTTAATATTCTTAACTTATTGCTGGGACTCTTTTGTTCCAGTTATTGGGGAGGGGGGGTGTTCAGTACAATAGGCCTTGGGTCGCAGTGCTGGAGCCCTTATGGGTCGCCCCACCTTAAATCAAAATCTAAATCTAGGGTCCAAATTCGGTATGTTAACATTATTCTTTTTAAAAGTCAATTTTGAGATTTTCATTATTTTTTTGTTATATTGCAAATAGTCCTTATATATTTTTTCTAGCATCAATATATTTTTATATGTATATGTTTAGCGTATTTTGAAATTATATAAGGGCGCATAAAAAAGCTGCACGCAGTCATTCAAATGCCCAGGAACGATGTTGTGTTTGTGTATAAGAGGATCCTTAAAACCCCCCTAAAATGCTACATTGTATTTCTGCATTATAGATGAGATTTGATAATTAAGAAGATAAATATGATAGATATTAAAGATTAGATAATTAAGATGGTAAAGATTATAAATTGTAAAGATGAGATTAGACATTGTTATAACCACTATTAAAGTATTATTCTTTTTAGGAACGAAAATGTGCTAAAGTTATTAATGGGATAATTTACTGGGTAGTCAAACCAGATAATTTTATTACATATATCAAATTTAAACTAAAAGAATTTATTATGTATTTATCTTAAAATTATTTTTCTACTTCTATAAAGGGAACCAAGTGTTTTAAATTTTTTGATGCTACGATTAAATTCGTGTAAGATTAATAAATGAAAAACATTAATAAGCTTAGTTACATCTTGCCTTAGGCGGTATATATTCTAAGTAAAGTCTTGAATAGATGCAAGTAAATTAAAGCTACCTAAAAATAATTTTAGCTAAAGATACTCATATTTTTATTTATTTTTTTAAAATATCTACTTAAGAACATTATCAAAATTAAAACATCTAAATTATAAACCTATTACTATTAACATATATTTAAGAAAATTCATAAAAAATTACGTTACATTTCCTGTAAGATATCTTCGAGTGATTTGGTAAATATGGAAAGAAACTGGATGCAAGAAAATATGAAATACAAAAATGTTGTTTGGATTATTTCAGTTGTTCATATTCAGATCTAGAGCACCTATAATTTAAGCTTAATTTAAATTGGCCGCTTTCAAATAGGCAGAAATTTAAACTAACAGTAGTGCATTTGATTCATAGCTGAAAATTCGAAGTTATAATTATATAAAGCACCATAAATATCGAGAAATATATACTTATCTTAAGATGCTTTCAAAATGGACACAAGAAAATTTAGAAATATATATACGTAATAGCACGTATTACGAAATAATAATTTACCATTTACTCTTGAAAAAAAAGTAGTAGCTATTCAAGGTTATAGTATTCAATACAGATTAAGCCATGTCTCATAGCCAATTCGAACTAATCCTAGATTAGATGCCATATAATTATATTTATGGTAGATAATCGTCAATTACGCCTAAACAGTGATTATCTGACTTTTATTTTGTTCATGTGAACACTCACTAAAATAATTCAAAATGAAAAATTTGCTGCCAAAAACTCATTTTGAATATTATTCTCATTCATATTACTTTTTTTAAAAGCCTATAATGTATCTAAGCAATTTTCTTTTTGATGAGGGTAAACAGGAAAGAATTATATGCATGATGCACAGACAATACACTCCAGTCATAATAGCTCAGTCAGCAAAAGCGCCAAGGTGACAACAGGAGAGTAGTAGGTTCAAGCAAGCCGCAGACCACCGTATTCACAAACTGCAGCTGGAGCACGTACAGTTAATGATCGCAATATTCTCCAAGTTTGATTGATACATCTGGAAGTAAAGGCCGAGCACTGGGTGTCTGCATCTAAATTATGAGGATCTTCTTACTATGGAAATATAAATTGTTCTAATACCATTAGTTAGGCTCTCGTTTGAGCCTAAGGTTATAATCCCTTATAACGCCTAAGGTTATAAGGGATGACCCTTCCGTGTGCTGCAAAATCAAACTAACACATGTGCTTACGTTGAGTCTGTCATGCTCCTCTGGGTGCGCGAAATGGCATAATTTATTTAAAGACCGGTTCTGGGTTATTAGCCTCTTTCGTGCAATGTAGTATTTGTCCCCTCCCTCATCGACACGTACACCAAGAAGCTATTCATTCGGCCGCCTGCGTACATGCACGCATTGCATACCTACCAGTCTTGGCTTTGGTCTATATTTTACTCTATGCTTTTCTATAGAAGAGCCAGAGATATCGTACCCTAAGCACCAGTTATGTCACTGCATAACATATATATATGCCAATAACGTTATCTCACGCAGTAAGCAAATTCTCAAATTATGACAATTCTGGCTTTCATTTCAAACGGAAGGGCAGTTTATTGTTTGTCTATTGTACACGCGAAAATCAATGGGAAGGGCATTATAGTAGTTTGTGACGTTGCGACGAATGGCCTTATGGAATCAAGGGCCGGTATCACTAAAGTCGTTTAACGAATAACTATGATTAACCCAAGTCACCAACCAATGGTAGAACGCAAATCTCCGTTTAAACAGATTAATCGCGGTTAGCCGTTAAACGACTTTGGTGAGACGGTCCTTAGTCTTTTGGCTGTACACAAAGGTAGAATTATTAGAACAGACAGTAAGTTAAACACAATATTTGTCATAAAGTAATGACTTCTGCATATATGTATTGTGTTTAATCTGCGAATGAATATGTTGAAATTGGGCAATAACACAGAACAAATTTCTATCAACTCATTTACGAATATGAACACCTGGAAGATAAAAATGGCGACAGGTTCAGGAAAAGCGTTGCATCTAAAAATTTTGGCAGATATTAATAAATAGTTGGATAAAGGGCATTAAAAAAACTTCAAAGGGATAAGTTTTTTGTTATAAAATTACACAAATATTTTATAACTTTTGTTCCGTTTTAAGTAGAATACGGCTTTTTTTCCAGATGATAGCCTTTAAAATCTGACATTAATGGCAAATCTTGTACATTTACCTCACAGTTAAACATAGGGGGAAAAAAAAATTGTGAATGTTTCCTCATATAAGAGCTTAAACATTTCATAGCCAAAATTTCATAACCAAATAGAGAAGTACCCAGGAAAGCTAATATTGATACTAAGTAAGCATTTAGATCCTTAATATTAAAAGAACTCCCCACCCCTTTTATTTGCATGAAATGACTCAGTGGGATAGAAGAACATAACATTCAGACATAAATCTTGAGATTAGCACACTGAATTTAGACTTCTGTTGTAAAAATTATATTCATGATACAGTTATGTCCATACACTAAGATATTTGTTAACCAATTTGTGGAAACAGTTAAGGTATATGTATATATGTAAAGAAAAATTGAGCTTAAAAAAAGTGGGTAACTCTAGCAAAACCCCAGCTTTTAACAAAATATAGTGATCCAAATTTGTAAATTTTCATTCCCAACTTCCAAGAGAACCTTTCCATTACTGGCTCAACAGTTTGTGGGTCAAGGCCTCCCAAGAACCCTTCAATCTCATCCTGGTAATCCAGTTAGCAACCTGATGTTACAGGTGATGGGTCTACAGTGCATACATGTCTCTACTATTTATTCCTTCTAATCAATGGCTCAGACACTAGTCATGACTAAAAAACTTTGGCAGAGTCAGGTATTAGAAGGGCTATAAGCATAGTAGGCCAAATTATATTTTACTTAAGTTTTAAAAATAACTTTTAATTAATGAATAGTGTTACTAATTGGTTTGATTTGGGAGTGCTACGGTCTACTTTTTGCAACACGAGGGCTAATGAGACCGGGACCTACTGCTTAAAGCCGATTCCGAACGGCTACGAACATCCATGCCATAGTGGGATTCGAACCCACGAACTCCGGTTCCGAAGGCCAGCACCCTAACCATTCGGCCAAATTGGTTTGAGATAATAAACACTTCATTAAGACAAGAGAATACTGCTTAAAGCTGATTTTAAATGGCGACAGAAATCTATCTCAAAAGTAGAATACAAGCCTTGAATATCCCATTGATTAATCTATTGTCCAGCTTTAGAATTACACAGAGATAAAATATACTTTCCCCATTTTATTGTTTTCTTTAGATATTTTGTTTCATTTGTATACCATGTAAAAAAACTTACTAATTCTGGTTCAAATAATTTTAGGATAACATACCAACTCATGTATGACTGATTGAACTGTACATTAGTTATACATACATTGTACTCTTTTGACCTAAATATTTATTAGCTAATGACAGATAACACTGATTGTGATCATACTTGATGGAACTTTAAGATCAACCTTCGTATGTGTGGCAAATAATTCTTTAAAATTAAATATCTGTATGTAACCAAAATATAGCATCCAGGAAATGTGACCTCATTATATTTTAATGGAAATAAATTGCCTCATTTTGGAAAAAATATTGTGTAATATGGTTAGGCATCAGCATTGCATTTAAAATAATGTATCTGGTGGTTGGTACTGCAATTCCAAATACCCCAGAAGTGTATACATCCTTATAAGTGAAAATTATCTAGTGCTTTTATTGAAATTTTTGATTGAATTTTCATGGTACTCAAACCATAAAATTTCTCTGTATATCTATAAAATTGAAAATTATGTATAGTACAGATGAGTTGCATGTTCCTTGCTACAAAGATTTTAAACTGAACAGAGGAAAAGAAATTGGACTACATTAACTGTACCATAGGAAAATAAACTGCATCTCACAAACCAATCTGGTGATTAAATATAAGACAGCAGTTACAACAATAGTTATTTCCAAAACATCCGTTTTAAGAAATGAATTAAGCATTTTTAAAACTTTTATTGAATTTAGTACCAAACCAAATTAACAGGGAATGATATTTTGGCCACATTTATACTACCACCCCTCAAGTTATTTAAAAACTTGAGGGGTGGTAGGATAAATGTATTTCTTTAATAAGATCCTTTTGTAATCTGAATAAGAAAGTAAAATTTATAATGAAATAAAAATTCTTGAGGTAAAAAAACAACTTAAATTGTAAGTCAATTAAAAGAAAAATCAAGACAAGCTACAGTCAAGAATTTTAATATCTCAAACTACTTTATTCAGATTTCTTCTTAAATGTTCTCTTCTTTGGAAGAACAGGCCTTTGGCTCTTCAGAATAGCAGTAGCTCTTCTCAAAGCAAGCTGCAAAAAGAAACATTAGAGAATTAGAAATGCATATTAATTATAAACACTCAAAAACAGATCTTGATAGAAAGAAAACAAATTTGCTATAAACTACTTTTATACAGTTTAACTATTCTAATTCAATAAACTTACATTCTCAAATTTTAAAAAGTTTTTCAAAGGGACCATTCTAATTTTCTTTTGATTAAAAAAATGTTATTTGGTAGCTGTTGTTTTGTCAGCTTCAAGCTATTCCCTGTTAGATGTTAAACATTATGACAAAACAGAATTTAAGTACGGAACCACTAACTCTCAGGAAAAAAGGGGGGCATAACACAAAATTTTCTGAAAAAATTAGAGCTATTAAAGTAAAAATTATGTTAAGGTTAATTTCCAGATGTTATCTGAATTTTAATATACTGATTACCAAATATCGAACTATCAATACGTTCTAATATAGATCATATTATAGAGTTGCAAATATAAGAGTGTTCTGTATCAAATAATACAAACACATATACATCAATGTGTGTATTGATTCTCTAGAAAACAAAAATTCATTTTCTTAACCTTGATGCATAAATTTAAATTTTAACATTTATTTTTAAAGAATAATTGTTTCCCTACTTATTTAATCTGAAATGTATATTATCAAAAATTTTCAGAAATTAATATAAGGTAAAACAAATATATGTATATTTTCTTGTTTAATTTCATTCATATATATTTTCTACGACAAAAGCATAGGGGCCAACTTCCAAAAGAGAAAAATCTGTAGTTTATTGCAGAAAAGACAGTTGTAGTATATAGATAAAAGTATAAATCTTATAAAGGAAAAATAGTAAGATTTATTTAATTCATGAAAAATATATTGATTTAGCATTCACAAATGCATTAAAATTACTTCATTATATACTTTAGCATTTCCAAATGTTCTTTTAGAAGATTTTGCTATTTTCAAAACATTTTAAACATTCACTGCATTTGACATTTAGTAACTGATTCTAATGTTTTATAAGACAGATTGTCTAAAACCAGTTCTGATGTTTATTATTTGGCTTAATATTCACATTTTACTTCTTGCTGGAATACAGAATTATCAAAAGAGGGAAGAACAAAGTGAGAGCGGGAATTTTTAGGGATTTTAGACTATATCACTGAAAATAAGATGCACTGTAAAAAATCAGTTCTTTATAATTGCTGGAACAAATCCACATAAGTTTTTGGAAATATCAGGGAATTTTGGATAAGAACCACTCCTATATTAAACTGAGAAATTTTTATTTAGATTAATATTACATTTTGAGCAGTAGAAGACCAGATATCAGTATTAAAGTGTTTAAAAATTAAATTTCTTGTAAGACTTGCAATTGAGCTTAATTAAAAGAATGTCACTTTGAATAGATAATTTGGCAATTTAATTTGTAATTCATAATAAACATTATGCTATAACCCTGAAAAATACAAGAAAAAAAAATAGGGGTGGGAATAAGGTTTCTTATAAATAGGAAAAGAAAAAGGTATTCTTAAAAACTAATTTTAAAATGTAAATTTACAAAATGTATCACCCTAAAGAAAAAAACCAAATAACAGTTAATGCATTTAGCATACACTTATAAGTGTACAAACATGTATATAATATAGACGGGCTTGCAACTGCTCAGGTACTTTCAAAAAGGTGAGAAAAGTGACAAATAATACAGAATAAGTGACTAAACATTGGGGGGAAAAAAAAATGATTTTTTTCTTCTCTTGATTACAGATGCTATTATTAAGATTTTTCTATTTATTTTAACTCTAAATCAAATGACATAATTTTAGTGTCAAATACAAAATAGGTTAAAAATTTTGTTTAACACAACTCAACATTGCTTTTTATTCAAGAAAATCTATAAATTAGATTTTAATACATACATTAATTTTATAATCACAATTTTCTGCATATATTAATGATGTCTTGAAATATGTACATAGCGAGATCAGAGTATCTAAACAAAAATTGTGAAGAAAAAGAGAAATGTGTGCTTTGGCATAAATTACTTTAATATATTACATGCACATTTCAGTACAAATGTAGATTTTAGGAAATTCTTTGCGACTTTTTAAAATCGCTAAATTCTGGAAAATAAGATTAGAGCATCCCATTTTGGTCTTCAATTTAAATATTTTGTTATTAATTATGATTTTTTTTCAACACTAGACTTTTGCTGTGATACACCAAGAAAAAAGTGACTGTTTACTTAAAAAAGTGATCAATTGTAAAAAAAGTGACTAAAGGTGAGAAAAGTGACAGAATTGCAAGCCTGTATAGATTAACTTTCTCCATTCTTTTCAATCTTTCATATGATTTTGTGGTTTCACTAAACTATGTTAGTTAACATGAACCTCTATTTCTTACCAACATAATACAATTAATGAAATCAAAAAGGTAATTAAATGATAGAAATGGGGAAAATGGAAGAAAAAAAAATCCAGTTTTCAAAACAAGGGGTGAAAACTTTTCTAAGTTTCAAGAAAGAACACCCCCCACAATAGTAATATATAAAAATTTAAGACCTTAATCAACGCCTAATTCTATAGAAACTTTGAACATATAGATCAAATCAGAATGATCCTGTTTATACACCCAAATGAGTTTATTAAACACAGCATAAAGGATAATTAGCCGCTAAATATTGTTTCTGAATGACTCTGAAGAACATGCAGTTGAACCAAATGAACAACTGGATTTGAACCAGTGCACCTTGGAACTGGAAGGCAGCATGTCAATTATTCAGCCATTACTTAGTTGTTTAGTCTGAGATCCATTAACAAATAATTATGTATTGAAAGTAGATCTATTTTGGTTTTTTGGACAATTGTTATGTTTTATAAATTAGTAAAAAACTATTCACAAAAGAATTTAATCAATACGAACCCAGATTATATTCTTCTATAAAAGACAGATGTCTATATAAAAATATACAAGACAATGCAGCAGTCTCTCAATATTAGATAACTTTTTCAAAGGCACACTCTTTACATGTTTACTACTTATACTGCCCCCATATGGTGTTGCCTGACGTGGCTGTCTTTATTATGTTAGTATTATGAAATAATTTTGAAAGCAGAACACAATTTAAAATACAAGGAAAGTAAAATATAGTTTTGCAGCCCACTGATCTAATTAGAGTACTCTCCCAGACACATTTTGAATAGGATAAATCTACAGTTGCAGAACTGGCAATGCAATGTAAAAATTTTAGGAGCATTATAACAATATCAAATGTTTGATTAAACAAATAATTTTGAAAATTGAAAAATAATATTTCTGCCATATCAATCTGGTATTTGGAATTCAAATTATATATTCAACAGAAAAGTTTAAAATAGACACAATATTTCAATGATATATAACACATCTAAGAATGCATCGCACAGATGTCACACACTTAAAATAAAATAAACTTGGGGTGGGGGAGAATCACATAGATGCCCTGAATGACTTTATAGTAACACAAGTAATGATGTTTACGATTTCACCATAAATAGAAATCAAACAGGAATGTACCATTTTTAAATCCTTCCTGTAGCGCTCTTTCTTCACAAACTTTTTGATTACTGCTGCGGTTCTTGCAGCAGTTCTAGTCAGCTGAACTCTTTGCAGGGAATCTGCTGGTTTGTTCTGATCTAAAAGTATATTTTTTAAAATTATACATTGCTACTTAAAATACTTTAAAATCTATTAATCAAAAGATATAACTAAGTGCTTTGATATAAACTATTATTTACAACAAAATATTTTCTAAACCAATTGATGGAAGATACAGTACACTTTGACGTATTATCCAGCACATTAGTTTTTGAAATGGTTAAGAATTTCAAACATTAATGCTTAAAAGAATATTTTAACTGTTCGATTTTACCATACACAGAACAATTTTTATAGGAATTGGTTAAAACTCTTGAATAAAGTAATTAGAAAAATGCAAAATTATATAAAGGGAATTTCATTTAAATTTTAAAACAAAGAAATATTTAAATTTTTTTAACTATAAGTACTACAAAGGTATTCACACTTATTACCACATGCAGAGATATACTATTTTTACTTTTCATTTTTAGGGAACAAATTTTAAGGGATCATTACCAATAATGAATTAATTCAAAATGATTAATTTTTCTTAAACTGGTCAAATTTCAAACTAGGATGCAAACCATATTTAACTGGCAGTTAAACAAAAGCATGGTCAGTAACATGCTTATAACATAAGAAAAAAATGCAGCATATTGTGTAAAAATGTCTAAAATAGAAGTCAAAGCTGACCAATGAAATGTTAGAAAATAGAGCCATAGGTATGATCAGCACTAATCTGTAATAAGTCAACTTAAGGGAATTAATTTAATTGCCAGTAAAGAATTTCAGAAAATACCAGGATTGTTTCAATTAATACTATATTAGATAGGCATAGACAGGTAAAATGTTAATTATAGACCTGTAAAATACTGGTCAATCTACATTTTATAATAGTTTTTCAACTGAATTCATCAAGATCAATTGTGATTCCTAGCAAAATGCGGGATATAATTAACAACGTCTTCACCCACAACACCAATAAAATCCTGATTTAGCATACTGACTTCTAGCTCTGAAGAATCTGATGCAGGTTATCACATTTGTCATATTTGCATTGATCGCAACTGTCCCAGACACTAGTCTAGTAATTATTAACCCTATTCAATTTTCTGCTCTAAGTGACAAAATGTTCTCCAGAAAATTCTTTACAATAGACCAAAAACAAAAAAGTATGCAAAACTTAAGTTATTTTATAAAAAACTTGATTAACAAATGATTTGGACAAAATGGGCTTAAATTAGCATTCATTAAATAGGCTACGAACTATTCAAAAAGTAAGTACATATTTTATATCTGCTATCCTTGTATGTGATATAATATACCTAGAGAGCATATATAGTAACAGCTACTCTTAAACTGTATATTTTAAGTTTTTACAAGGATAACGTCCTTTAAGTAATTAATAATGCATATTACAACATATTTTTGTTTTTTTAAATATATGTACTCTGTTACTTACATTATCATGTATTCAAATCATGATACTTGATATATAATAATGGAAACTGAACTTACATCTTCTTTTCTTGTAAACTAAATTAACTCCAGTGTTGCTTGAGTGGGGTTCAATCATAATAGCTTTTTTCTGGACTAAGCCGCAATATCTTGGAGAATGAATATTTTTCATATTTAGAGGATCCTGTGAATAAATCATACACGTGGTACAAATACTCCAACGTAAAACCAAATCACATACTATTACACTTGTTATATAACAATATACATAGTTTATATAAAACTACACTCACCGTACTAAAATGTTTCTTTATGTTCCGTTTTTTTACCAAAAAACTGGAACGATTTCGAACAATCATCCAATTTAAGTGACTGGAGGACATGTTTGGATTCTGCAAAAAGAAATATACTGAAAATTCTAGGTATTTAACATGGAATAGTAATTTTATAAAAATTGTTCTGAAAACAAAAAATTATTGAGTCAGAAATAAATTAGAATTACTAACTTGTATATAACCCCACGTGGATACAGTCTAACTCACGAGCACAAATGGCGAAGACGACAGCCAACTGTTTGAAGTGAAAGTTGTAGTTATTGAAAAAAATATAATTTTTTTCTTAATTATTTGTTGACTATGATCACAGAATTCAAAAGTGAAATTAGATCATTTAAAGTCTACAAAAAATATTAGAATTCAATCTCATATTTATTATACCTTTTCTGATTTTTTTCTACTCTAATTGTAGTAACTGTAGTGTAATCTCGTAATTTGTAGCAGTTAACGAACTCCATTTCTTTATGTGCATATGCAATGAAAGTTATTTATTTACAATTTCAGTTTTCCCGGCTGCTTTATAATGATACAATTCTGAATTTTAGTTAATTTATTTGTAATCCTAGTACATGAAAGTCTGTCGATATTCTGTTGCACTATTTATGTTTTTTAATAAATTAATATCTGTCAGCCTAGACGGCACTGTTTTAGAATCAACAATCTTTTTTAAGTTTCACACGAGTCGTCGTCATGGCATGCTCCAATTTTGTAAATATGAATACTCTGCCTAAATTGGTAATTGTAAATACCTAATAACGTTTTTTTCGTCAGTGATATTCTAAAGGAACAAAAATAAAAGTGTGAGATCATTAAATTCAAGAATACAGGATATTTCTCATGATGTTAAATAGTCCTTAAACTTATCTTGGTTTCGTATTTCTGTTGTTGCAGATTTTTGTTTGAATGCTGACTATGTATTTAATTTGATAAGTGTTACTATGTTATTTTGAAATGTAATGGAACTATACTTTTTATGCTTGTAATTTAATTTTAATGCACTCAGAAATTTTAGTAGACTGCACTGACTAAATTTGGAGTGTACTGAAATCAAACTTAATAGTTTCAATGTGTTTATGGGTATTTCGTCTTTTATACTCTGTTGAAATAAAAATAAACTTAGATAAAAATTATTTAAAAAAGTATGAATGAGGAATTACAGTTCCCTTAAATCTGAAGTGTGATATTTATTTTAGAATTAATTCTAAATAGTTATTAATTTTAAGCAGAGTAAAATATGTATCTGTTGACAAGTACCGATTTACTCATGCATGTAAAGGATTAATAACAGTAGTAAAAAATAAGATTGAGAGAATAAAATACATTTTTTTATAAAACCATCAATCTATAAAATTTTTGGTATTAATTAATAATTGTGTAAAAATAAATTTCACTTTCGTAATAAAATGAAAATTACATTGATTCAAAGTTTATATCACTCTCCTTCCTCCTCTTTATTTATTTTTTAATGATTAAAATGTCCATATTTTTTATACTGACAAAATAAAGGTTGAGAGTTGTCATTTATATTCTATGTAGTAGAACCAATTGAAATATATGTTATAATCAGAATGTATGACAGGTAGTTTGCAGTCATGATCGGTTGGTATAGTAAAACAAAACACCACTTCAAGTTATGAAAAATATTTATTACCACAGAGTCAATTGGATGGGTTCCACTTCATTACACTAATGGGACAAACTGTTTAATCATCTAACATGAAAAAATTGAGCAAGAATCTTCAAAAGGTCTAAGGGAACATCTAGGAAAAAAATCTAAGTAAAAATTCATCTCCGATAGCATGCATCCTCCTTTAGTTTCGAATTTCCTAAATTTGTCACTAAAGCACTATACAGTTTTAATTGATTAGACTCCTTTCTTGAGGGTGTGAACTGTAGTCCCAGTAGTCAATTTAGATTAGGGGTTAAAAAGGGGAAAAGCAGAGAGTGTTTTTGCCCTTCATTTTAGATTGGAAAATCCTCGAGGATTTTTTCAAGGTGTAGTGAGGGCTTTCAGCTATAAATTTACTGCTGCACGATTGAACTATCAAATTACAGGAATAGGCCATCTTCAGGGTTTTATACAAAATCTCTACATTTGTTTCCAAATTTAGTTTATTTTCCCTTATATATATATATATATATATGCATATATATATGGGAAGAGGAAAGAAAATCATTTAAATTTATTGCTAGCTATTTTAAATTTTGTAAAAAAGGAAATAGGTCAGAATTATTTTATATTAAAATTTTGTGAATTCCCAAAATGTTGTATAGGTACCCTGAAATTAATTTAAATGCCCCATGTTGCTCCTGAGGGATGATACAGACCTTTGGTGGTTCACAGACACCATATATAGAACCATTAGTTTGTACATAATGCTGAACTTTTTTGTTGTAAGATGGCTAATGAAACATCTACTATCTGTTATACCTGATTCTGGACTGCTATGAACATCCATGCCAGCAGTGGTATTTATGCCCACAAACTCTTGCACATAAAAGCAGCCCATTTGTCATCATTCTTTACATGTTCGAATGGTTAGTTAACAGTTTTTAAAACTTGTAAAACAGTGTGTAGGTATGAAATAGGGTATATCTTATAAAATAAACACAGAAGAAAGTAACTAGTTTCAAACTGATAAATAGTTTATAATTAGTATGAATGACATTTTGGCTGCCACTACTTCTAATATCACTAGTATTTGTATGCTAACAATTGAAGTTGCACTTAATGTTTCTCTTCTTTTGTTCCTTTTTAATTTTTTTTTTGTCAAAATGAGGCTTTGGTTTTTTTCATATTTACTTATTATATTTTTCAATAATTGAGGTGTTCACAACCATAGTGAATCAAGTCCATTTGTTACAGTTTTAAGAAACTGTTTATAGTTTTGATTCTTAAAGTTTATCACAAATTCATATAACTTAAAATTAATTTTAGAATAAACCTGAGAACTAAGTAGTTTTTTAGTATTTGTACATATTCATACATATTAAATACAAATTTAATAACATGAATAAACAATTTTATTTTTTTTTTAAAGAAAAAAAAATGACTTGATTTTCTTTTTCTTGAATCCCTCAATTATTCTATTGATTGAAAAGTTTAGAAAAAATGTTTTCCATTCAAGAATATATTTTAAATATAACTATTATTTATTCTTTATTATTTGTAGCTGGAAGTTATTAGCCTAGTTTTGGAAAGAGAAAAATCTAGGTCAAAGCCATTACATGATATATACAACTTGAATACATCTCATTTGGTTAAAAGTATGAACTTATATGATTTTATACTCTATAAGAGAAATCTTATTTTACTGCTTTTATAAATCTTGTTAAAAATTTCTTACCTTATATTAATTTGAAATATTGTTGATAAGTTATCTTAGGTCATAATAGGACTGAAAGGTTTATTAACTAGTTACTTTTTGCATCCTTCACATGTTTAATTTTAGTACTATAATGAAAGGGAAGTTTTCAGAGCTTTCTCCAAGAAACTGTTTACATGAGAACTCTCTGTTTGCACAATATATATGTGGTGAGATGTGTTCAAGGTTATTGTAAATATAGTATACTAAATTGCTTTAAAAGCTAAACAATTTTATTAATTAATAATAAAAGGTTTCTCCGAACTGAAAATCTTCATAAGCAACTTCTTTCAAAATATCAAATTTATAACAGCATGTATATACAGTTAGCTCTTTTGTAGCTGAGAGTATATTCATGAATATTTCCTCATACTGATTATATCAGTAAATTTCCAGTATACTTTAAGATTTTGGTACACATCAGGGTACTTTTCAAAAATCTTTGAGAATTGGAAAGTTTCCAAAAATTTTATAGGAAAGAGTTTTTTTCAGTTGTTAAAAAGATGCTAAACTATTTAGATATTGTTTCCAGCCCAATTATAGTTTAAGATAAACATTGCATTGCTTTCATTGCATTATCATATATATACTGATTTAGAGTAGTTAAGTGATAAATTTCACCTGTAATATGCCTTATACACATAGAAAAGAAAAAAAGCTTCGACTTAAAAATTTTGACTACTCTAATTGAAAAAGGGGAGAAATTGTTACGTACATCTTGATGGAGATTTTCTATGAAAATATTACAGTACTTTATTATTTCCTGGATTTTAAGGCCTTTGTGTTATAGGGGCCATATTATAAGGCAGTGGAGAAATAAAAACTATTAGACTATCATAATGCTATTACAGGCTTTATAAATTTAAAAAATGTAGCAATTTTCTCAGATTTTACTTTATCACGGTTTCTTCTTTAGTTAATGGATGGTAAAAAAAGAATTGGTAGATCATAAATAATGTTAATTTTTTAAAAGCAAAAGATAACTGTACTTCTGTAATGGATTCTAGTGCAGTATAAAATGGTTTCTCATGCAATTACAAACGAACTTGAAAAAAGAAAAAAATGATGTGGACATTATTTGACTTGATGTATGCCTATTATATTATAAACATTTTTTGTTGCTCTTCAATTAAATTTACAGTTTATTTCAATGGGAGATACCATCTTCCAGTTCTTTAATAAAATACAAAGCTATACAATTGCTACAATTTATCTTGCATAATGTAACATAAAAAATATATACGATATTAATTTAACAATGAATAGTATATCAGGTGTTCACAACAAGAGTAAACCAAATCAATTTTTTCTTTTACAAAATGAAACTATTTAATAGGGTTAATAAAGTGTTATTTCATATTCATACGTATGCACATATCTTAGGAAATATTTTAATTGATAAACATATTTTAAAATTAATTTAAGTTTCCAGAAATTAATTATCTGGTAAGAACTTTAAGAATTGATTTCTCTAAATTTTCAAAATGGTTTTGGTTCACTTTGGTTTGGTGCACAACCAAAGTAAACCAAGAACCCTTTATATATTAATTCAACAATGAGTAGAGCTCAAGTACTGCCATATGATTTCAAATGGTAGCATTTTGATATTTGTTAAAGTTTTTCATTATATAAACTGCAGATTGCTATAAAAAATAGAGCTTAACCACTAGGTGTTACAAGTCATAAATGCAAAGTTTTAACATTAATCTATTACAAACTGTATCTATGTATGTAGATATACACATATGGCAAAAGTAGTCAAACTGCATGCAGTTGGGAGGGATGGTCAAAATTTATATTTAATGTTTCATATTTAAAGTTTTCTTAAGGAATTTACAGATGTAATGTTTAATTTAGTCAAAATTGATATTTCTGTTGAAATTTCAAAATTGAAAGTTTTTATAATTATAATGCCTCTTTTACACTATTCTAGGAAGCAAAAAGGATAGAAAAATTTTAGGTACAAACTTATATTAAATGTATTTTTTAAAAACATTCTGAAGAATAGCTATAATAGTTAAATAAAGGCATCAAAAATTTTAATTTCAGCAATTCTGCTTTACGGATTCATATTATTTGTAAACCTGCAGCAGAACTACACTCTTTCAGTTTAAAATGTTTAGTAAATTTTTTAAATGTAAATTGTCTTATCCTTAAAATATTTTTAACATCAACATAAGTAATAAATTGTTTGTAACATTAGTATCAATTAAAATTATATAGATTATTTTTGGAAAAATATCCAGTATTTTACCTGAGTTAATAAATATATTTCTGAATCTTTTGTGGGCAAACTCGAAATTTAACTGTGGTTTGAATTGAAAATTTACTGTTGGGTACCTTTTTTCTGCTTTATTAATATAGATTGTAATTCATATAATCATTAAGTAGAATTAAAATAATTTTAAATATCTGTAATTATTTCTCATAATTTAATATATGTCCATTTTGTCTTTCAGAACAACATACACTGAAAAGAGAATCTGTCTGTTTAATAAATACTTGTATCCTTAACCATCGTTTTGAAGAAGCTGCTAAACTTCTTTGGATAATGTGTCAAGACAGAAGTTGCTTTGATTTAGCCTTATACAGAGTATGTTTCGTTACAGATGTTGCTCATAATTTTATCTGTTTTTAAAGTTAAAATTTGATAAATCTACTCTCTGTGTATTTAGTTTTTGTGCTTTAGAATTTACTTTCTCTGTTCTGCCTTTGTATTGATATTTTTTTAACATTAAAAGAACTAATTTTTAAATATTTTAATTTTTTAAATTTGTTAATTGTAGGGTATTCTGATTGTTTTGGAGAATCTTTTACCTAGTGATGTAAATGAGATTGTGGAAAAACTTTCCAGGTAATTTTCTTTGTATATATATGTGTGTGAGAATGTAAGAGAGAAATTTTGATCTAAAAATTTATAACATGAGACATTTATATTATTTTATGTGCAATTCTGCTTCTTGTATTTAAATTTTGCAAAAGTCATACTTGCCTAAATAATCCAGAAACTTTTTAAAATATCATAAGATATGTGACTTGTCTTGAAAATCCATTGATTTTCACTCACTGCAATGGATTCTGTACATTTCCTCTTTGTTCATCACAGAATAGCTCCTACTTTTCAAGCTAGTAAATCTGTAGCATTAAAAATTTTTCAGTAACAGTTTTGTGTGTCCCTATTTCATTTTTATTATTTTTCCCCGATATGTTAATAAGTTTTTTTCAAAAATTGATTTTAATTTAAAATACTCTTTTCAAAACACTATATGCATGTATTTATATCAATCAATTTTTCAGTTAGTAATTTATATTTTTTCATTTTTTTTTTTAAACTACACTACATTTTAAGATTTTATCCTTTTTTCTTCTTTACAAGCCCATCAGCCCTTTATAGGCCTTAGCTGCCTCATCACATGCTCCCTCCAGCACATTTTATCCTTTAGTTTTTACTAATTTACTTGGTGTATTATTCTGATCTTTTTTTCTGTTAAAAAATTTGTTAAATTTGTTAATTTCAATATATTCTTTTTATTTTTTCTTTCTATTAACTATTATATAAATCAATTTATCAGTTAATAATTTATACTTTTTCATTTTTTTAAAAACTAAACTATTGTTTATATTACATTTTAAGATTTTATCCTTTTTTCTTCTTTACAAGCCCAACAGCCCTTTACAGGCCTTGGCTGCCTCGTTACATGCTTCCTCCAGCACATTTTATCCTTTAGTTTTTATCTAATTTACTTGGTGTGTTATTTTGATCTTTTTTCTGTTAAAAAAATTTGCTAAATTTGTTTATTTCAATATACTTTTTTTAATCTATTTTATCTATTAACTGTTATATTTTTGTTTAGTATACTTTAATCAGTATAGAATACAAATGTGTTTGTGTAAAACTGTAATAGAGGTAATACATATTTTAAATGTCTCGAAATTTCTTAAAAAGTGTACTTGTAGCTGTGTGTATTTGTAACTAGTACTACCCATGATTTTGTCATAAAAGGTTTAAAACTTTAAACATTAAAAATTTTTAATACTCTGGTCACACTTTGTAGAGTTTTGCTAAAAATAATTTTATTTCTTTAAAGTTTTATAGCTGCCCTCTTGTAAAATGAAAATATATTTTGATATTGGGCTGATTTTGAAAATATTTGCTTTTGTTTTTATTCAATCCAGTACAAGATAACTGATCTATGCTTAACATTTTATTTATGGCTGCATATTATTATATTAACATTTTATTCAAATTTACTTTAATTGCAGTGCCTTATTGTTTTGGAATATTCTCAGCATGTGACAATGTGATTATAAAAGTATTTAACTAAAATTAATATAGTTGTTTTAAAGTTTGAAGTTATATTGCTACTTTTCTTTTAAATAAATTATGTCCTCTACTGTTTTAATGTATTGATAACAGTAATTAAAATTTGAAAATTTGTACTAATTTTAGAAAAAAAATACCATCTAGAAAAGTTATTGCTAAATTTCTGTTATAATGTGTCTAATCATTTAAAATTTTGACCTAAACCATACAAAAAAATTAAAATCAACTAAAAATGGTATTCTAAAATGGTAAAATAAAAACCTTGAATTCAAAATTAAATTAAGTTGTTTGAAAATTCATAGTCATTTTTCTAATTTTAAGTTTGATTTCTATTAATAAATGACACTAAATTGGAATTTGGTTAATTTTGATGGATCACTTATGTAAGTTGATGAATTTTTCTTTTTCTTTTCCTAAAAACTTAAAGTTTTATGATTTTATATTGTTTAAAATTAAGATTTTTCTTGTACATTGTATACATGAAAGTATATTGTTTTGGATATTTAATAATTTTTGTATTTATTGTTTGATCTTTTTTTCCCCTCAATTCCAGTACTGCTAAAAATTTGAGGTTTATAAATAAGTTGGATGTACAGCTTGAATATTTAATATATGTTTTGAAGAACAATATTCATGACCTAGGAATGAGTAAGGTATGTACTTGAATGCATCAATAGTCTGTAGAATTGCATATTTTGGTCAATATTTAGTAATAATTATCATACAATTAAAAAAAATAGCATCAATTGGGTTTTAAGAACTAAATCACACTTTTTTTTCTCTGTTTTGTTTTAAAATGAGTATCACAATAAATTCTCTTAGTATGGAGTATGTTTCTAATTTAGCAAATTTAAATATATCATGGGTTTGTGCTCTAAGCATTATTTTTATTTTTATGCTACTTATAGATCTTACTATAAATAATTTTTACAATATTTTTAGTTGCAGTAGTTCTCATATCACCAAAAATGTAAATCTTTTTAAATCATCCCAAAAAACAATTTTTAAATGAATTGACTGTTTTAAAAATAGCTTTTAAGCTTATTTCTAGTAACATCCTCTCATTTTTAAGTTGCTAGAGAAAAAAGGAAAGGGTAATCACAAACCAATTCCTGTACTTCAGCACATTTATTCTGCTTATTGTGCATTACTGAATTATAGAAAATGGACAAATATTTCTCAGGGTAAGTATTCATAAGTTTCAATTAGAAAAGCATGATCTTATTCTTTCTTGTGTTAGATTAATTAAAATTTTTTTAAATTGAATTTTGTAGGCAATTCATTTTCTTCAGATGATAAAGATTTTGCTTTTGGTGTCATTAATTCTTTTAAAAAGCTCATAGAAGAACCAGGAATTTGGGATATTTTTGTTCTCAAGCTTATTGAGGTATGCATAGATTAATAGCTCTACATTGAATTGTAGAATGGTTATTAGAAAGTAGAATATAATTCTAATCTGTTTCTATTGTTCAATTCTGTTATTTTTCTATATTTTATAAAATTAAAATGGAAGGTTAAAATTAAAAAAGAGATGAAGTTTTCTCAGTGAGTTGCGTCTTTTAGCATCTTAACATACGATAAAATTGTTTTAAATTCAGTACATTTTAACTGGTAAAACTTTCCACTGTTCTATCACTTTTAGGGGCAAGTTTGTAATATTATAACTGTGTATTGTGCTATATGCTATCAGTCATTGTCAGTTTTTAAATTAGTTCAAAGGTAACTTTATAATAGAAAAATATAATACTGATAGTATTTTTCTAGATTGGTATCAGCTGCTATTATGATTGTAGAGTGAACAAAGTAAAATGTTTATTAGTATGAAATATTAAATCTGTCATTTGCACCTAAACTAAGCAAATGCATATTTTCTCATGAAACTAGGGATGAAGTGGATTTCTAGTTGCTATCTGATATTGTACCAGATTAAAAAACTAGATATCTGAACATCAAATTGGATATCCAGAGGTGGAAATTTTTGCTGTTAGTCTTAGGTTTTAATAATTTAATGAACTGTCAGTTTTTGGAAATTTTAAATTTTAAATCTTTTCTAAACATCTAGCTATAATTTGGTTCTAAAATAATTAGCTGGAAGTTTAGAAAAAAAAACAAAAAAAAAAAAAAACCTTGTACTAGGTGGCATTGAGATAGATTTAACCCTTTAACGGTCACCAAAATAAATTCATTGGAATTTAGTGTAATTAGTTTATAAATGTTATCTATGAACCTTGTAAATGTAAAATATATAAGTTTTCTTTACATTCCTTAGGAGGGTTTGCCTTCGAGTATACCTAAGGAGGGTTAGAGGAGTGGTTTAGCTGACTAACCCCTCCCCTTGTACAGCTTAAACATTATACTTTCTAAAAGTTTAACTATACTAGAAGAACAATAAATAAGAATCTATATATTAAATCTATATATTAAAATGATATAATAAATAAATAGCTTAACAATTTATAAGGATTGTTTGTATAGATACTTTTATTTGGGGTCATAAGAAGGATAAATTGAATTACTGACTTCTTAGGTACAGCAAGTTTAAATACATATATTTCAAAAGAAAAAATAAATTAAATGTAGAGCTATCATCTGTTGTAAATTCAAAACGTCAAAAACAAAACAAAACAAAACAAAACAAAAAAAAAAATCGAAAAATCATCCATGCCTCTAAAAAGTTTTTTTTTTTATAATTGCAGAAGCTCTTGATTTTACATTATTGCCTTCCATACATCACAGATGTATGAGATTGGGGCTGTAAATAATTATAAAGTAAAGTACTCCAAAAAGTAAAGTTTTAAAGAAAGATTTTTGATAGATGGTTTTGCTACAAAACCACTGTCCTCTAAAGGGTTAAAAAGAAAAAAAAACTGCCATCAGTGAGAACACACATAGACTTTCTCTTAACCTGAAAAGGGGGAAGGGGAGAGGAATAAGGCTGCCTTTTTCTTTCTCTCCTTGTCTCTTTGTTATGAGAATATGTGGTTTTTGAATCTTAAAACTAAATTCCATTAAAGATTGATATTACCCCTATTTAATAATTTTCTAGTCACTGGATGTCAGGCAAGTCTTTAAAATGATTGTCTAGGTAGAAAAACAAAAGCTGTTTTCTGATGAGATGCAGTGTTGCTATCAATTGACTTCCCTACCATAACAAGAGGTTCTCTCTGATATAATCTAATATTCTTTTAAAATGGTTGCCCCCAAAACTATCACTGTAGAGCAGATGATGAAATGGCATCATCTGCTTCTACACTCAATAATTAATGAAGTACTTGGTGCAGATGCTGAACATTTACATTTTCATTTAGAAAAAAGTTACTTTTTCATCAATTAAGTGGGGAAATCTGATTAAGCATAACTACACTGGAAAGGATCACATAAAAAAGATCAGATCTTTCTAGGAATTTCATGATCATGGGAATGTTATCCAGTGAGTGCTTTTTCTTTGCAAATAATTAGACTTTTCTCTCCTCCAAGTAAGGATCCACTAAATATGTTAAAAAATAGGTTACTTCCAATGCATATAGTACTTGTAATGCATATATAGAATGCTTTTAAAATGTGTTTATCAACATCTTTTATTTCTGATGTTTTACAAATATGTACTGCTTCAGCAATAGCATAAGTATTTTTTTGAGTAGAATCTAATTCTATAGAAAGTTACTATTGTATTTAAATGATTATCTGCATTCCTTTTTAGCTTAATATTTATTTTAGAAAACTCATGTTCCTAAGCTGTTCTTAAATTTTCTTTACAATAGGTCAGTCTTTGATGTAATTAGAAATGATCAATAGTTAACTATGTCTTATCACTGTGCTTGTGACTGATAACTTAAAAAAAATTTCTTAAAAAAATTTAAATCAATGATTTAAAAAGAAATCAACTGACCCAAATCTTGATTTAAATCAATCAAACCTACTATAAACAAAGATTTTTTATCATTTACAATAAACTTTCTTACAGATGTTAGAATATTATGAAGAGTATGAAGAATTAGAACAAATTTTGAAAAAATATGTTGAGCGTAATCCTGAACACATTAATGCATACATATATCTTTGTCTACATCTATATAAGCATAAACCTGAATCAGAAGCATTTATTGGCTATGCTGAGGTTAGTAAATTTTGATTGCTAGCATTTACTATTTGTGTTTATTCATTTTCGTCCTATTTACCTTCCTAAGATATCATGTGTGAAGTTATTTTATAAAACTATTTTTTTTTTTAAACTTTATATCCAATGAAAGTTATACTGGTATAAGAAATTAAGAGAATTTTCATATTTGATCTATGATCTCCAGAACTACTGGACATATTTTAATAAAATTTGGTGTGAACATAGGTTGATATAACACAAACAAAATAAACATTGAACAGTTATAATAGACACACACATTTGTGCGTCACTCTTATGTGAGTCTGAACATCTAAACAGTGGGTGCAGAATACACAAAAGAAATAGGTTAATAGGGGGTATGGTCCCCTCTTGCAACTATACAGGTCTTGCAGTGTGATTCATACTGAAAATAAGGGAGTTTAACTGTGCCTGTGGCACTTGGTCCCACTCATTCAGCAACACTGTTTTTGTTCCTGGATGGTTCTTAGAGGAGGGTTAGAAGTTAAATTGCCCTCCCCAAAGCATCCCAGACATGCTGTACAGGGTTGAGGTTTGGAGACCTGGCTGGCACAATCCATCTGGTGATTATTGTCATTCTCAAGAAATTCATTGAGCAAAACAGCTCTATGTGGCCTTGCATTATCATCCTGTAAGATGAACTTGGGGCCTACTGCACCCCCAAAAGGCAAACATAAGTCTCTAAGACCTCATCTCTATACCTCAGACCAGTCACAGAGCCTCTGTCAAAGATGTGGAGAGGTGGTGGCCATCCAACATGATGTCTGCCCAGACCATTCCACTGCCACCTCCGTTATTTTTGAGCTCACGGACATTTGAGGATAGATAGCGGGTCTCTGACTCTCTCAATATGAAAGTACGGTAGGAATCAGTGTTTAGGCTAAAATTGGACTCATTGGTGAACAGAATAATCTATACTTCAATCACTATGCTGCCTGCACCATGCTAATTGGACTCTCCTGTTCACAGACGTGAATGGAACACAAACAGCCTGTCTTCTGACAAACAACCCTCTCTCATTCAGTCTTTTGGAAATAATCACCCTTGTTACACAGGTTCCTGTGGCTGCATACAGGTCCCAAGAGAGCTGAAAAGCTGTAGCTCCTCTGTTATGCCTAGTTAAAATGGACAAATAACAATCATCTTTGGCTGTTGTGGCTCTTGGACGACTTTGTCCAAGCTTTATGGATCCAGTATCTTGGAACTGTTTCCAAAGGTTACACAAAACTGGGTGTTAAATTAACTCTCTGCATATCTGGACTTGCAATTTACCTACCTCTAGCCACTTCATTCCATCATCTAAACATTGGTGGTTACTCATCTTATTGTTCCAATGTGAATTTAACTGATTGCTGCAAGATAACACCAATAAATTCACCGAGGTATGCTAGTGAATACAATTCATCTTACCATCCATGTGCTTATAAAAATTGTTTTTCTGCTGACTCCATCCACACACTTGTGTACGCTTACTTATTTGCCATACAAGATTTGCATTTTTATCTTGAACCAATGGTTTTTCCTTCAGTTCAATTCTCTTCATGCAATTCAATAAAAGATGCAAATTCTCTTAATTTATTTCACCAGTGTAATTGGCTTTTCTTTTAAGATACTCTTTTTTGCATTTACGTATATGTATTGATCTTCCGTTTTTAGTTTTATCATGTTCACAAATAAAATGTGATTAGTATTATGAAAAAGAAAACAAAAAAAGATTTCTAAATCTGCTGAATGCCAATTGTCTGAAGGTCTTAATCAGACTTTTTTTTGTGACTTCAAAATCTTAAAATGTTTCCCTTTCAAAATGTTATTAGATGTTATGGATACATTATAGTTTAGTTAAGTATTTTAGTAACTTTCTCTTAACAAGATGTATATAACTCTAGTAGTATAAACATTATATGGGCAATAATGACTAGTCATTTGGGATTTTAGATATTTTGTTGAATATCTAGGAAAATACTTGAGAAATTATCCTGAAACCTTAGGTATGTAAAGAGCATGGTAGATGCAATATATTTCCATGAAAATGTTTCCCCGAAACCCTATAAGAGATTGTTAAAAAAATTGAAGAGAAACAAATATTTTTAAATAACTCTTTCAAAATGAATGCCTGAAAAATGTTTTAAATGTAGCACAAAATTAGGAGGCTTCTTGTAATGATCTGTGTCCATTTTTAAAAGGATAGCACATATATTTATGGATAAATTAAGGTTTTCATAAAAAAGTCCCAAATTTCATTAAGTGATTTGCTTATAATTTTCGGAATTCTCAATATAAGAGGATGCTATTTTCAGGAAGTTTCACAAACAATAATGTACACAATACTCTTAAATCAGAATAAAAATATTATAAATAATGGATGATAGGTGAGCAGGTTTACTAAATTAATATTTGATGTGCATGTGTGAATGTTTCATAATGTTTTAGGTAAATGTATTCAGAAACTTTTATGAAAGCCCACAAAACACAAATTAAATATTCTGAAATTATTATCAATATAATAAGTTCAAAATCTATGTTTCCAAAAGAAAAAAAAAAAAAAATAAGGTGGTGTGTCCAATTATAGCAGAGTATTTTGTATAAATACAAAATATACATACAGTATATTGCATGAAACAATACTAATGTTTGTTTTGCATCCAGAACAAACATTTTTTTTTCAATTTCTCTACAGTTCTCTATGGAGTTTTGGAAAAACATCTGTGCAGAAAAATGTGATATCTACCATACTCTTTACTTGCCTAAGGTTAATTCTTATAGATATTCAACAAAATGTCTAAAATCCCAAATGACTGATCATCATTGGCCATGTAGTGTATTTTCAAATTGATATGAATATGTATATATATGAATACATATATATATTTCACTACTTTAAAAAATTAGTATTTTAGTCTTCATTTCTATGTAAATTAATTCTAAAAATGATAGTTTTAATATTACATTTTTATTTTTGCAGACACTATCTAATCTTTGCCCTTCTGATGAACGAGTGCTTTTGTTGGTACAAATATGGAAGAAATTAGGTAATTCTTTTATTTCACTTTAGTAATGCATTTTGTAAATTTAAAAATTCTCTATTGCATTTAAAGGAAATTTAAGTTAATTGAGAGTTATCTGTCAAATATTTAGTGATGTCCAAAGTATAATTTTGATTCCACCTAATTACTTATAATATTTCTCCACAGTTTTGTTAGTAATTTTTTTATAACTACACTATTTAAATGATAGTTAGGCTATAACATTTTTAAATATTTAGTATGCTACTGAACTGCAGTTCAGTACTATGTAACTGCACTAATGAAAAATAGAGAAAATGATAAAATACTTATTTGAATTGAACTAAACAGCAAATTATATATTTGTTTACCAGGTAATTCATATTAAATATTAGATTTGGGTAGATGAAAGGTTTGAAAAATGTAAATTTTCTTTTAATTTGAAATTTCTAACTTTTTTTTTCACTAACAGCAAAAAATGGAAACATTTTGGTTCATATCACACAGAAATTAAAAATTTAGACATATAAAGAAAACACTCTTATTGGATTTCAAATTATGTAAATCTGTTGGCAGGTTGGGTTTTTGTGCAATTTTTGCCAAGATAGTGGCAGAAAGAGAAGAAGAAGAAAACAAACAAAAGCAAAACCAAACAAGATATGGTAAAAATAGGAAAAACTGAATCAAAGTTTTCATTGAACATCTTTTATAATTTGTATTTTATATTGCAGATTTAGCTTTAGTAAAAATGCAGTTGAAATGTTGAATTAAAGAATAATTTCAATATGTAATGAACAACCTGAACAAAGAATAAAAAACATAAGATTATTTAGAATTTTTTCTTTAATAAAACAAAAGGTATATTTTATTAAGGGCAGAAATTGCTGCTGTTAGTATTTTTTTAAACATTGCATGGCAAAACAAATATTTTGAAGAAGTATCTAGTTAAAGTTTGTTTCTATCAAAATGATTAAAAGAAAAATGTATAAGTCTTCTTTCGATATAAGCAGAATTAGCACAAGTTTGTGTGATAAGGTCACAAAATATCTTAAAAAAATCATAAACCGAAGAATAAAAGAAAAATTCTTTAAAACCATTTGACAGCAGTAATTGACTCAGTCAATAACACTGGCAAAAAAGTGTTTTGAGGAATTGGCTCTTAAAAATCAAATTGTATTTCAAGACTGTATGCAAGAAGAATCAATTTTTTGTAACCACTTTCATGAATTCCAAGAAAATTACAGTTCCAAATACTGCACTTTTATAGAGCAAGTTAAAATACTGTGTAATTATTCTTCAATTTGAAGATACTTATAATTTTTGTTATCATCGAAAATTGTGGTTAAAAACTGTTGTCACCAGGACAGTTTTTTTTTTTTTTTTTTTTTTTTTTTTTTTTTTTTTTTTTTTTACTGTGGCAAAAGGTTGCCAACTATGTCTGTGGGTTTGAATATCACTATTAGGTATGAGTGTTCATAGTTGTTCAGAATTAACTTTAAGCAGTAGGTCCCAACTGCATTAGTCCTTATGTAACAAAAAATAAACTTCTGTTGCTTAAAAAATATTGTTTACAGAACTTTATTCTGAGAAGTATAAATTACATCTAAGAATAAAGTTCCTACGGAACTTAAAGAATTGCAGTATAATACAATTGAGAGCATTATAAGTATGTGAATCAGTGACATGTAGTCAAACTAAAATCTCTGGAAGTTTGTATAATCACACTTAGCTTGTTAACTGGGTATGAAGAAATATTTTATCATTGTGTTTTAAATTTAATTTAGTCTTCTAAAATTTTTATCGCAAAAGCTGCATCCTTCTTATTGAATATGAAGTTTTGCATTTCTTAAAGTCATTTTGCAGTTAATATAAATAATTTCTTTAGTAATTTTACAGAGTCACATTGTATTGAATCAATTGTATTTATGTATTGTGTACTTTTCACTGTATTTTTATTTTACTTCAAATGATTATAATTATTTTTTATGGATAGTAATTTAAAACATTTGTTAAAATATAAAAAAATCTGATAGAAATTTTGTGTCTATGTTGTTATTGTATATATGTCTGATTACAAAGTTTTGTATTTTGAAATAGCTGTTTTATGAAAAAGTTATTTAATTCATAGAACATTTTCTTTTCCTTCATTTTTATAATAACTTTTCTTATACCTTTTTCATTTTTTTTAGGAAAAAACATGAAAAAATCTTTAAAAATTTTATTCTATTTCCTGGATTATCCTGCAAATGGAAGAAATATTCAGGCATGGGAACTGTTATCATCACTTTTATGTGAAGCTATTTTGGGGTAAACTTTTAATTTGCTTTATTTGTATATTACAGTGTACATATTATAAACATGTTTCATTACTATTTCACTATTTTAATTATAAGTTATTTTCTTTTTGAATGATTACATACTGAGAGAAAATGTTTAGTGCAAGGGATGTTCTGGAATTTTGCACTAACCATCTTTGGATTTCTGGAGCAATATAGTTATGAATCATTTCCCTTTACTCCTTTTTGTTTACTTTGAAAGTGAGTCAATGAATACACCATGTTTTCAATGGCTATCAAATAATTTCCCAACTGTTGTGGCATTGTCTACTAGATTATGAATCTTAAAATAACAGGTTGAAACTTGGTCAACTACTAAAGTTAAAGTACACTGCAGGAAAGTACTAAAAGAGACAGAGCAGGGTTCCCACGGTCTTTAGAAGTCCTTAAGAACTCCTTAATTTTAGCTTTCATTTTTAATGGCCCTTAAAGCTACTTAATTTTTGTCAAAGGTCCTTAAAAACTCCTTAATTTTTAAATTGGAACTTAATCAATTTATCCATTGTCTTGTGATTTCCTATCAGTTTTTGCAGTACTCTCCAAACTTTCTGGTTTCGTAAGTTAAAAATAAATTGCTTAAAAGTCAGTTTAAAAATAAATTGTTTTAAACTTGCCCCAAACCAGTTCTAAGAACACCAGTACAGGTGATAAGTACTGGTCAAAGAATATATAAAATATTTGTTAATGTTCATAACATAATTTTACATTTTCTAGCCAAAAGTGCAGTATTAATAATAAAGAAAATCCTCAAACACATATGTTTTCAGTGCAGTTCTGTAGTAATTCAAAATTCCTTTCCTTGATATCCTTAAAATATTATGAAAATGCTTTTAGTTTATTAGTACTTTTTATGGTCACAAGCCAGAAAACTTTTTTGACAAATAAATAATCTTTCTCATACTGAAAAGGTTTTCAAAGTCAGCTGCCCTTTCCTAATAGCTAACAGTCATGCAGGTTTTAATTAAATGAAGCGTGGATGTTGGGGGGATGTAGATATTTCAGTTACATATGGAAGTTTAATTTCCCTTGCATTGAATGTAATAGAAAAGTCTAAAACTTTCTTACTTCCCAAGCAACATTGGGTATAATCAGCTAGTATACACATGCAGACACACACACACATATACATATATAGAGTCATTTTTAAACCATCAGTAAGTACGTTTTATAATATTATATTTTATTCACAATTTATTTTTAATTTGGTCACTCAAAAAATTTTAGATGTACATTTTACAAAATGTTTTTGCCAAATAGGTTTATCTTATATTAATTTTTAGGTATTTTTAAAAACTTAATTCTGAAATATTATAGGGCATTTATTGAACATGCCTTGTCTGGTTCATAATTATTAAAATATGTTCCTTAGGAAATAGGGATTATGTTCTTTATGCTGTGTATTTCAAGTAGGTCCTTATAAAAAGTTACTTTAGTCCTTAGAAAGTCCTTAATTTTTGTTCTGGAAAATGAGTGGGAACCCTTCAGAGATCATTTACAGTTTTAAAGGGTAGAAATGCTTAGGGAAGTTATAGAGTAAGACCACATAACATCAGCTAAAACTGTAGAGAAGATGCAGTTTTCATGGAACATAAGAGAAAGTAAGTCAGTGTTTAAGAGAGCATACATGTCACATTAGTTAACAAAAGAAATTGAATGCCTATCTTTATTTAAAGAAGTAATTTTGGTAATTTCAAAAAATCTTATTTATTTTTTACAGAATAAAATCTAATCTTTTTAGTGTATTATACTTTCATATCTTTAAAAGAGTTTTTTTACTTTGTTTTTGTATATAAGTGATTTGATTAGATATATCATAACTTATATTTGCTATTTGCTCACAAAAGAAATATATTTATATTTTCCCATGATTTAAAAGGTATAGACTTAACAATCTAAATTGTATAATTTTTAAATTTGAAGATATTATTTTTTTTTTGTTTCAGAGGAGACTCAAATTCATTAGATATCAAGAAATCATTTTGGAAATTGAGATGTCATTCATGGACAAATATTCATTTTAATTCATCTAATATGAGTTTTGATGATGAAAATTTTAAGCTTTTATTCCACAAAGTAAAGATATTATCTCTCCTTGAACCAAGTAAGTTACAGTACCATGTCAGTTTCTTTGAAGACAGATACCCAATTCTAACTTTTGCATGTAGATACTTATTTATAAAACATATTGTTGTAATCAGCATTTAAGGAGACACATTAAGGAAACACATCACCTTTAAACCTTCAAAAAATCGATTTTTTTTTTTTGCATTTTTAGAATTTTTGGAATTTTCTGAATCATTTAAAACAAACCCCATTGAAATATTGGAATTAGAACCTGAAAAACTATAAAATAAAAAAAAAGGTGCACTGGCAGCATCTGGCATTTAAATCATCCAGCTGGTGTTTGTTTATGTTTCTCCCTGCCATTGTGTCATCACTTTTAGGGTTGAAACTGTTATAAGATTAATTGCTAACTGAATGGATTTTGCTAACTCTGTGAAATAATGATTGGCTTTATCAAAAGGAGCTGTACAACTAATCTTTACCCCATTTTCATAGTAATTTGTTTTCATCCATGTGCAAAATTAGCTACTGCATTCATTCAAAGTTTTGCATCGCTTTGCTAGTTCTTTCGAGTGCATATTTTTCATAACGTTTCTGTTAGAAATGGAAAATGAAAAAAATAAACGAAGGTCAGAAAAGCGGGCAAAAAATCATTGATTTCAACTAAATCAATTTTCTAAGAAGATTCCTGCAAAAAGATTCAGTGCATCCAGTAGAAAGTTGGATCAGTCTTTGCCAACCAACATCAGTGCTGACAGTGATTTTAAAGGTTACTGTTTTATTGATAAAAATATTGTTTTTAAAATGATTGAGAAGTATCTGACTGTGTGTAGTTGTTGTGGTGAAAATTTAAGTATCACATCATCTACTATGGGTGAACTGAATGAAATAATTGGAATTGTGTGTCATTCTTGTGGTGAATTATCAACTAGAAACTCTGCTATGATAGGTAAGAAAAATAACTGTGCAGAAATAAACTCAAGGTTTCTCTATGCTATGAGTTCCCTTGGACATGGACTTAATGGTGCAAAGACATTTTGTGGCATAATGGACTTGCCTCCTCCTATTCAGCAGAAAGCATACAAGTCAGTTGTAAAATACATAAAGAATGCTTCCCTTGTGGCTAAAAAAAGTATGTGTTCTGTCAAAGAAGAAATTGCATGTAATGATGGTAATTTAGATTTAACTATTAGTGGTGATGGCAGTTGGAAATCTTGTGGCCATACCTCTCTAGTTGGAGTATGTACAGTAATAGGAGCTTTATATGGGAAAGTAATTGATAAGGAAGTACTTTCCTCATACTATAAAGGCTGCAAGTTTTGGAAAGGCAAACTATCTGGAGAAGAATATAAGAAATGGTTTTCACAACACTCCATTACATGCAAAAAAAAAAAAAAAAAAAAAAAATTACAGTGGCTCTGCAGCAATGATGGAAGTAGTCGGAATGCAGAGAATTTTTCATCACTACATTGTTTTGCATAATGTTTGATATGCACAGTACATTGGTGATGGTGACTGCAAAACGTTTAATGCCATCCAACAGTCTCAGCCTAATGATAAAAACTTTGTCATAAGTAAGATTGAATGTATTGGACACATTCAACAGAGGTTAGGCTGTAGACTGCGAAATCGAAAGCTGCAAATGAAGGGAAAAAGCTCAGTAATGGCAAAACTGTATCTGGTAAAGGTCGTCTGACAGATGATGTGTATCATCTGTGATGACTATTATCTGTATACCTTATTAATGTTTTGCTTTGATATTTTCTTAATTTTACTGTTTCTGATATTATTTAACACTATGTAAAAAGTGGATTTTAATTAAGAATATGTAAGAATTGTAAAATGACACAAGTTTTTTAAATAAAAACTAAATGGTTATTTCATGCACAGTTTTTCATTATTAAATCATACCGGAAGAGGTTAATAAATATTTTTTTTTGGAAAATGACATTCAATACTGTATAAAAATACTGCTGATCACTAATAAAGACAGGCTGGAATATTCAAAGTTTTTTTATATTTCATATTTGCTTTACTCTATGTAATCTATATTAACTTAGATTTAAGATATTCATCAATATAGATTTGTCAGAAATGACTTGGTCATTGATAAGTTAAGCGGGAGGATAGGGATATAAGGAGGATTAATTTCTATCTTTATTTATAGTCAGAATTAATGTAATGGGAGGCTGCATTAAGCAATGTTAATTCTGTTAATTCATTCTTTAAATTTTTGACTTTTGTTATTTTTGTTGGTGATTCATTAATTAATATATTCATTCTAGACATTTCTATTTTGTGCTTACTTTTCTATTATAAATATGAGTGATTTCAGTTGCAGTAGCTCAGTCAGCAAAGGCATAGATTTTATAACCAGAGGGTTGTGAGTTCAAGGAGAAAAATTGAACAAAATTGCAAATATTTAAGAATTCTAATTAATTGTGCTGTTTAAGAATTTTTAAATGTACTTTTAGGATAAATTGAAATACATTATTCTTAATATTTGTTATAATTTTTAATGTGAAAAAAGGGTAAAAGGGAAATATGTTACCTTAAGGGAAATTACATTTTATTGAATAAGGAGGAAAAAGTGTAGAATGTGAAACTTAATACATTACAAAAACGAAGGTTTGTGTTATATTCTGCATCTGTTATGTTAGTCTTTAAATATTAATGATAAATATCTATTATTTTGATTGTTAAATAGAAAACTCATGATGTATTTTTAAATTGACCTTCAGTAATTTTAATAAAAATTGGTGCCTTAAAATTGATAAAACTTCTGATGTGTGTTTATACTGTGTTCAAATTTCACTAGTTTGCATTTTCTTATTTATTGATGTTTGTAATAATTATATGCCATATATAATAAATGTGTACATATGTGTTGTTCTTCTTTGATTTAAAATATTTTTAAGAAAGGAGATGATTAAGAAATATTTTAATTAAGAGTATTAAAATAAGTTATGCTTGTAAACATATTTTGATTTTATACTACTGATATAAAATAATGCACTTTCGCATAAACTCTTTAAAAGTAATTAGAATAAGAATTTATAATTTCATTATAAATAATCTTATATTAAAATATATTAAATCTAGTTGTTGTAAATGTATTGAAATTTTGATTATCCATTTTAACATTCTATATATTATGACGTTCGAAGCTATTGCCTTTTGTGTTAATAATTTATTTTTAAAATGATTTTTTATGTATTTGTATAATAAAACTGTATTTTACTTTTGAACAGATTAATTATGAAAGGAAAAAAATTTAGTATGGAAATTAAAATTTAAAAATATTAATACGAAGTTCACAGCTGCCACAATGTGGACAACTCTCTGCTATGATTGATTCTAATTTGTGACATCATGATTTCGTGCCGAGGCCTTGCGTTATAGCAGGTATAGGTGGAGATAAATGACTAATAGCTTTGCAGCCATGTTTGGCATAAAGATATCTATTTGTAT
Source organism: Pardosa pseudoannulata (assembly GCA_032207245.1). Taxonomy (NCBI): domain Eukaryota; kingdom Metazoa; phylum Arthropoda; class Arachnida; order Araneae; family Lycosidae; genus Pardosa; species Pardosa pseudoannulata. Next base: position 63,451,668 of record CM063505.1, on the reverse strand, counting down.
TATCAGTTGCATTTGAAAGAAAAAATGTTTGGGGTTAACTCACTCAGGGTAAAGCTGATAGAAAACTTCACACAAATGTCAGCCTTCTAATCAGTGACTGACCTACTTTAAGGTACAGATGTTGAAGTCCAAATGTTAATTATGCTACCTTTATATTTGTTTTTTTTTATCAAGGGTTCATTCATTTTGAGAGAGGTTAGTTTTTAAAATAATATACATTTTTGAAAAATCATCTTTTTGCAAGAACAATTTTGTAAAAAATCCATTTTAAAATGAAAGTATTGTAAAGCATAGGTTTTTAAAACAAGATATTTTTCGTAGGGTTCATTAATGGATCCCTGATTTCAGTTATAAAATTTCTAACAATTCTTAAACTTATCACAAATATACTTTCTTAACTGTTTACCTGCCAATATTCTAAAATTAAAGCAAAATGGACAAGTTTTTCAGGTTTTCAATTTGTTTTATTTTAAAATGTATAATTGATTTGTAAAATTTTCTGCACACACACACACACACAAAAAAAAAAAACTTTTAAGAAAAATTTTTTTTACAAAAAGACATGTTATTTCTAGTAAGCTTACATGATTATACTATCTAGTATCACTTTAAAATTTAATTAATATTTTATTTATTACAGATCATGAGTTCATTCAAAAATGTGAGTCAAGATTTCCAGGTATAAGTAAATCATCAAATGAGGAGATATCAAATTCTGAAGATTTAAATTCATTCTACAACTTCTTGGATAGATGATATTATGAAAAGAGTAGTTTTAAAATATTTAAAAGGAAGAATCTCCCTGTAAAGAATTGTACATAAAGTATTTGAAGAATAAAGTTAAATATTTTCAAATGCTTTTTTTTCTATCATGTACAACATAATTAAACCAAATTATTTTTTATCAATTTCTCTAGTTAAAGTTTATTTCGGTTCTTACAAATATGACATTGAAAGTGTATACTTTTTAAACACTTAATACAAATTTTGGCCTAATGCATATAAAGCTGTTGGTATCATGTAGTATCATTTGCCAAGAAAACAAACATTTCTCGAGAATCAGGTTCAGTGCTTACTTTTAAATGAATGTTGTACATGCTTTCATGAAGCATTTCAAAAATGCTGTCTGTGGACCACTCAATGTAGTAGTATATAGCAAAATTATTAACGTAAATTTTGTAACAATTCTATATAGAAAAATTGATAATGAAGTAGTAATTGTGAGAACATTGCTATCTGTTTATTCAAACAAACTGCTGACTCTCAGAAATAGTTTTGCTAAGAAAAAGATTTATAATCTGTAAAGATTATAAATCTTTCTCTTAGCTTTTCATTATAAACTGTAAATGACTACTTATTATATGCATTTTTAAGTGACCATCTGCCCAATAAAGATAGAGGAATGCTGAATTTACCTGGGAGAGTGCATCAGTCTTGCTGTAAGGTTGTCAAGTTCTGTAGCAACTGTTTTTGTAGGTGGGTGTGCAGTGAACACAGCTGAGTTTTGGAGTTTTAGCATAAAATGAGGTGCTGTCAACTAAAGTCTTTCAGATGTTGATATGAAACAGTCGATCATGACTGCAACTCAAACTTAGCTGAGTCTAGCAAAACAAATTTGGGCTAATTTCTCATTTTACAGGTTATTTAAGATGGTCATAACAATTTTTAGGAGATTTTCAATGTAGCTGGCTGTGAGAGTTTGTGGCTTAACATATAAACACACATACACATGTATGTAGAAGTCTAGATATGTTTTAAATATTTTAGGATTATAATAGTATTCAGAGGCGTACTGTGCGTATACATATATCTATATAAACAGCATTTGTGTGTCTGTCTATGAGTAATAAAATATTGTGCTTAAATGATAAGAGCTACATGCATGAGATTTAGTACAGAGTTTTTTTATGACACTCTGTAGAACTTTGAAAAGTTATTTTTTGGCTATTTTCCTTTGGTTTCAAATATTGCTTTCAAAATCAGTTGCAGACAATAAATTTGTTGCTATTTAGTGAAAATAAAATAGCCAGCAAATATGTTTTCAAAACTGAAATGACATTACGGAAGTACATTACCTCCATAGTTTTAACATTTTAATGTTTTTTACCACTGTGATGTCATTCTTTGAAATATCTCATTTACTCCATTCATTACCTTAAAATCAATTTTTCTTCAAACTTACAAATTCCATGATTAATTATGTATAGAACATTTCACAAATCATTAAAACATAATTTATATTAATTTTAAATTTTTTCTTTAAATTTTTATTATTCAATAAATGTTCTAACCAACACCAATGAATTCTTTCATTTATAGTTTTAAAATAATTTCTTTTTACGTGAAGTCATAATTTAACTAAAAGTACTGTTATCTAAAATTGTTTGAGATATTCCTTGAAACTGCTTTCATATTAAAAATATAATAGATTATGTTATTACAAAATAAATAAAATATAGGATAAAGTGTTTATACTATTTCTTATTATATTTTGCTAAAATGCATGGCATGAAATTTTAAGATTCATATTGTAAATTAAATTGATTTATTCTTTAAAAGTTAAAAAAAATTATTGCTGCATTTTGTATTTTAATATAGGCTATATTATACATATAGTTTTCAAATGCAATGTATATTAGAAACAGCATTGATATAGGACACTACTGGTAACTTTTTCTGTTGCTCAATCAAACATCATTAACATTGGCTAAATTACAGAAATTTAATTTTGGAAAATATAAATTAAAAAATAATACATAGGGAAGATAGGGTGAACTTTGTAAATCCAAAAATTATGAATTATGTCCTGTAACTTCTAAGAATAAATGCAAAAAATTGTCAATAGAGTTATATTCTAAATCTATACCTAAAAAGCTTTTTCCCCCCTTAAACAGGTCCAAAGGTTATTTTAATTTTTAAGCACATGAAACCAACTCTGAATACAGGCTTGCAATTCCGTTACTTTTCTCACCTTCAGTCACTTTTTTCATGGTGTATCACAGCAAAAGTCTGTTGTTGAAAAAAAGAAAATCTGAATTAATAACAAAATATTTTAATGAAAGACCAAAAATGGGATGCTCTAATCTTATTTTTCTTATTAAAATGTAATTAGTCATATGGTTTCCAGAATTTAGTGAATTTAAAAAGTCTCAAAGAAGTTCTGAAATGTACATTTAATACATTAAAGTAATTTACGTCAAAGCACACATTTCTCTTTTTCTTCACAATTTTTGTTTAGATACTCTAATCTAGCTATGTACATATTTCAAAACATCATTAATATATGCAGAAAATTGTGATTATAGAATTAATATATTGTATGTATTCAAATCTAATTTATAGATTTTCTTGAATAAAAAGCAATGTTGAGTTGTGTTAAATAAAATTTTTAATCTTTTTTGTATTTGACGCTAAAATCATGTCTTGCATGAATCATTTGGTTTACAGTTAAAATAAATAGAAAAATCTTAATAATAGCATCTGTAATCAAGAGGAGAAAAAAAACTCGCTTTTTTTTTTCAATGTTTAGTCACTTTTCTCACCTTTTTGAAAGTACCTCATCAGTTGCAAGCTTGTCAATAATGCAAGGTCAGTTAGTCAAATTCTTTGTAATAGTCTGCCATTTTTGGCATTAGACAAAATTTACCAAATGTCAGTTATTTTACAACACAATCAAGGCAATAAATATTACAGAATAGGAAATTGTCAGTATTTTGGTTATGATAATGAGTTGTTTGCTTCTATTGTTAGTGTAGTATAATCTAAAAGCTTATTTGAATTTTAAAATAAATATAGCCTTCATTTGGAAACCTTAATTTCCCAGACTAAAAGCTAGGTGCGAAATGGATAGTTTATGTATAATATAATGTTAATGTTTTAAAATTGTATGTCAATAAGATTGAACTAACATTAAAATGGAAATGTTGTCAACTATGTTGATAACTTTAAAATGTGTCATAGAACATTATTAAGTTTTCTGTTTTAGATTTTCTAAAAAATATTTCTACAGCACAAAATATTTTGCAATTTTATGATTTTTATTTAAATTGAACAACACTTTAAAATAATTTTCACATTCTGCACAGCAATTGATAAAATAACATGAGAAATAATGGACGGATTACATTTCTTATACAAAATACAAGATTAAAATTTTTAATAAAAAAAAAAAACATTTTATAATGACAAATCAAAAGTAAAAGAGAGAAAAATAATAGATTAAATGCACAGTATTCTAGTATCACAGACTTTTCTTTATATGTCAATAAATGCATTATAAGAAAATTAATTTTGATAAAAATTTTGGAGTTAATAACATCACAATCTACAGCAAATAAATTTGAATAATAATAATTACATATCAAGAAATTGTTTTGCCATGAAGTTTTAATTTGCTTTTTAAGTTATGAGATTGCTGGAAATAAAACTTTTAATGGACCAATACATTTTTTTTTTAAAATAATTAGTTAAAAATATTTCTTCTGATAAAATGATTTTTTTATACTAAAATCAATATGCACTAATTTTTGCTTTAAATTTCAGGAAATAAATTTTATTTATAAAAGAGAAAAAATGTTTTGGAAGCAATCAGTATGATTACTATTAGTTTCATAGAACTTCTTACTTTCCTTTAATGATTATGTCACATATGTATAAATAAAGTTTGTGTGGATGTAAGAACTTCCCAAAATAATCAATAAAAGTAAATTATTAATAATAAAGCTACCAGTTTTACTTGAGAAAAAAAAACTTGTATAAATATATTTCAAAATCCATGATCTTGACTATTTTAAATAAAATGTATAAAGGACACATATTTATACAGAGACACAATACTTTTACCACCTACATAAATTATAATGATTAAAATCTACAAAAACAAAAGAAAAAAATTACATGGAATGTCTTACTAATGTTCAGCTATCTACAGTGTATAAAAAATATAAAAATTCCTGCGTTTTCAATTGTAATTTGCTTTAAGGTAAAAAATGAGATTCAATGAATTTCTTTTCTTTTCAATCTTATTTACTTTAGGTTGCATATGCATTTTGATTCTCATGCTAACACAGCACAGGGGAAAATACCCTGGTTCAATAAATTCTAATACTCATAACAATAATTTGGAGCAATAAGTTGCATTAATATAAATCATTTAAATGAGGGAGAAGGCATTAACACCTTGTTACAAAATACTTGATATGCATCCTAATGTTAAATAAGCATTCTTATTTTTTACATATCAATTTGCCTCATTAAGAATACTCATTTTATAGATTCAAGTTAAAACCATATACCATCAAGTACCCAGTCATATTCTATATCATAAACATAAATACCAAAGTATTTATAAATAAAATGATGTTCTATTATATTAGCACACTAAAAATATGAAACTTTATACACCATATGTGCATGAAATTTTGATTTTCTTTCCTGATGTACAGATGCTAGGTGTGAACAAGGTTCACAATATCCAGCCTTAGAATCTAGGCTGCATATTGTAAACCAGATTGCTAGCACGACGTCTATGTTCTCGAGCTCTCTTTGTATCAGCAAACAAATAACATGCTGAAAAACAGTGGAAAAACATGGACACAACTGCAAGTCCATATGCCCAAGACAGGTGATTAAAAGATGGATACTGCAGCCATGATCGGTCGTAACACATTCCTCCAAATACGCTAACACCAAGAAACATGATAATAGCTAAAAAATGAAATAAAACTTATTAGTATAATATTTGTAAGATATTAAAATAAATTTTATTTTAAAAATATTACAGATAATATGTATATAACAAACCAGTTTTTAATGTTAGTCAATTTTAAAATTCTCATGAGGTAATTTTTAAAAATGAGGTAATCTACTTAGAATGAATAGATTGGTTAGTAATATAATTATAGGATTGCACTCTATTTACCCAAGTTCAAAATACTGTATTTTTAAATTTTGTCCTAAAATGTGGTTAGCGAAAAGCATGAAATATTTTAAGATACAATTAATTTTAGTTAAAAAGCATAACAACTTCTTTAAATTTGCAGTATAACTCCTTAACATACTGGTTATTTCAGAAAGAGTTTTAATTTCTATCCAATTTTTTTAATAGCTGATTTTTAATTATTAAAGAAAAACTAATGGAAACTATGACATTATTTTTAATGAAGGAAACAATGATATATGTAAGCCTAAAATTCTCATTTAATATAATCTTGAGTATACTCAAGATGTTGATCAAAATCTTAAAAACTTGTAGGGCTCTATAATCATAATGCCAGAATATACTCATTTTATTTTTTGGAAAAAACTAAAAGCTCAAATACACTTAAGCTTGTAATATTAAGGGGTTAAATATCATTAAATATTTAACCCACAGAAAGAATATGATAAAAATCAACAACACATTTTTAGATAGAGTTTCTTTTAAATATTTGTTGAATATTGTAAGAAATGTGTCTTCTCTATAGGCACCAAGAATATTATATATACAAACACACACAAAGACTGTAACTAAGTCCTTTAGCACCTGCGGCAAAAAACTGATCTGCTCCCCCAAATTTCACCTTTGCCATGCGCTAGTTATGGCCCTGACATACACGCACATATATAACAACAAGTATATAATTTATATATGATTTAGAAAAGGTCAAAATAATTCATCTTGTAAAATAAACACTTAAGTATTAGTTATCGAAACATAATTATATTTCTTAAAAATGTTTACTTACAAATGACAATCTCACAAAAACATCCAGCCCCAATTATAAATGCTTCAAACTTGATAAGGAATCTCATAAGTACAATGCTTATGAAGGAGAGTGATAGCAGGGAAAATATGATAGCCAATGACATAACAGCTTGCACAAATATCAACCAAGCTAAAAATTATGGAAAAAAATCAAATACATATTTATAATTCTAAACAAATTTTAAGCAATGTTTTATAAAATACATCAAAAATCATAGCATTGTTTTTAGACAATTAAATTCTATGAAACTAAACATGTGGTGAGAGATAAAATTCAATACAACCAGTGTTTATTTTAATTAATGATTTAAATAAATCTACTATTAATTTTGATGCTAACAGAATGTAAAGGTTTATGACAGATCCATTGTACACGTAAAATAAAATTACATATTAAACCTATAGAGCTCAGTTAAGCATCTCTTCAAGCAATTGGAATAACTCCTACAATAACAATATCAGGAATAATTATACACTAGGCCAGGAGTCATATATTTTGAGAAAACTATGGTATATGTGTTCTCCATCTCTCTTTTATGAAAACACATCTTTATTATACTGAAATCATTATATAACACTTATTTATTAGAGATAAATTATTAAGAGAACATTAATTTGTAGAAGAAAGAGGAGAAAAAAAGGCTTTATTTAAAGACAGTATGCCAATATCCAATACCAGGAGTGACCAAATAACAGTTAACTTTAATGATGTAAATTTTCACCTCTATGCTACAATTATAAATATATACTTAGTATATAGTATTACAATTATATATAAATATATATGTATATAAATATATACTATATATTTCCAAATATATTCAAAATTTATTGAAACCGATGATAAAAATTTCTGTAACATTCAAATGTGTTGCCAAGCAGGTAAAATAGGAGAAATATTTTCCAATCAAATTATTGTATAGTAAAACATTAGATCAATGCTTCTCTAACTTTTTTTGCTGCAGCATGCAATTTAATTACTGTGGATGTAGAGGGTCGATCGCACTGAGACAAATAAAGGACATCTTAGCATGTTTTGACATTGGTGAAGAAAAACAACTTTAATTTTTAAATAACTTCATGCTTTGTTTATTAATTTTACAATTTTCAGCTGACTTTTCTTGAGTGCTTTAGCAGTACCTAGTTTGAGAAAAGTGGCTCTATACCATAGATGGGCCAAAAGGTTTTATCTGGCTAATGGATAGAATTTTCAGTTGCCGGTAAAGGCAAATTAAAAGAAATATATATTTATACATTATATATCCATCTTCTTTTCTACTTTGCATCCCAAATTTATTATCTCACACCCAGAAGATCAGCAGTATATTTGCTTCTTATATGTGAACAAGTGTTTTTTACTTTGAACCTTAGAAAGAATAATTTGAGAAGTAGACTGACAGATGAGCATTTAGCACCGTTCCTTAAAATCTTTACATCTCACTTCGAACCTCAGTATAAGGAACTTTTAAAAATGAAATCGCAATTTCATTCATCTCATTAACGTATTTAAACCGCTAGGTACTTGTAAAATGTTTTTAAAATTTTAGAAGAATTTATCTTGACCTGCCAAACTTATTTTCTTTTGATATTTGGCTTGCGGCCAAAAAAGTTTGTCCATCCCTGCTCTAGACCATGCGACCAATAAAGCTCTTGTTTAGATACCAATGACAATAGTTTCAACTTTAGTAACACTGTCTGAAGATAGAACTTTTTCATAAATTTAAACAATATAAACTAAAATAACAAAATTAATAAGAGCTATTTTTGGTGATTTATCAGTTGTTTCTCGTTTGTGTAGAATGTACTTTAGATGATCTGCAACAGATGTTGCTATTTTTGCTTGATTATTACACAGATAAGTCAATTTTATTTTTCAAGTTTGTGTTTTTTTTTTTTCAAAACTTTTACAAACTGAATTTATTTTTCACTATTATATATTTCCTTTTCCTTACTTTCTATTTTAAAAGTTTTGTTTTGTTAATTTCACAACTTCTGTCCCCAAATGGCAAAGAACTCTACCTAGGGCATATAGCACATCTGTTCCATGGATATGTATAGAAACTGATCCCTTACTTCACGTTTACGAAAAGCCCTAAAAATTCTGGGCACATATATGGAAATATAGTATATATATGTATATATAATGTGACCCACTGAATTAACATGCGTTTTTAATGAGGCCAGCAGAGTCCTAACTGTATTTATAAGGACTTGCAGGTCTAATAAATACAGTTTAGATGACAGTAAGCATTTAACAGTATGATACAGTTTGTATTTCATTATAGAGTAAATTACCATTCAAGGTAGAATATCCCTCTCAATATTTAGAGATGTTACTATATTGATTATACTGATTTCAAAACTGCGGATTAATTTTTAACTGTCAGCTATGAAAGCAAGGTTTATAATACAAACATAATGGCTATCTTATTTGAATATACACCACATAAAATTTTTTCTTTTCAGATTAGTCTATATATCTTTAAAGTATCTGTCTATGTTGAAAATGTCATTTTTTTTCGAAAAAACATATTTTTTATTTCTCTTTGTAAAATTTCAACTTTTAGGCTTCTAAATTTGTTTTTGTTTTGTCTCTACGGCATTTTAAAGAAAAGTTACAGCTATTTAAACATCAGTGACAGCTGTCAAAACAAAACGGAAGTAGCGACTTCGGAACCGGAAGTTGTGAATTTAAAGCCTTTTAAAGAGCATTTTTTGGACAAAACTTTTTTAATTTTCATGAAGATTAGTTTAAACATTTTTCTAGTATTTTTAATAATTAGCAACTTGGCAATTAGGAAGTTTTGAAGCAAGAAAGTGTGGGGAATTTTAAACATGTATTTTAATTTTTTAATAGTTAAAGTTGCTTTCATAAACTTCAAATGCATTTTTCTCAGAACAGTATTTTTAATAAAATGTTGAAACTTGAAATGTGATTTCTCAAAAAGTTCTTAAAATATTTTGTTGAAAATTATTATGAATGCTTTTGATAGTATTTACTAGTAAATGACCTAAAAGCTTTAAATTTGGATAATTTTTATTGATGTTACACTCGTAGTTAGATATAAAGGTAATGAAAATTCGTTAAAAATTCAATGTGTATGATTTTGAAGGACCAAAATTTTTTACCAAATGTAAATTAAGCAAAGATTTTAGGTGATTCACTAGTTCAGTGTATAAGAAATGTGTTGCATCAAAAAATATTGAAATAATTTAATTTATTAAAAAATTAGACCTTTTGAAAAAACCCGATTTTTTGCTAAATTTTCTTCATTTATTAGAAATTTTATAAAAACTTCTCAAGGAATAAATTTTTTAAGTGCAATTCTCTATGATAATATAAAAAATAAATCTAAAAATGTAAAAACATGAACTAATTTCTACGTTTAAAAAAAAAAGTTCTCCGAAAGTAGACAGATACCTTAAATATATGTTTATAAAATTTCCTTATCTGTTTTTAGCTGTACTGTACCACTAATCTAAAAATGTATATTTATATTAAAACTCTGAAATATTTATGTAAGATGTATAAAATTTGCAAGAGAAATATTCTCCAAATCATAATTGTGATAGTTATGTATTATTCCCTTAATTGAACTTATTTAAACATAAAACTTGAATGCTAAAATAAAAATGAAAGACTTTATATTAATGGTTTCAAAATCTTAGTTTTCCAGTTTTAAATCTAAATGAAAAAAAGAAAAAAATGTTATTTTATCAGTTTAAATAACATAATTTAAAACTGATATTTTATTAATATTCTTTAAACAGGTTAATTTAAGAATATTCAATAAAGCATCTCCATAAGCAGAAAATATATATGAGAAAAAAACTGAGTGAATGAAGGAAAATTAAAATTACCTGGCTGCATCCAATCTCTTATATTTTGATATTGATAGCTGAAAACCCAGTGACACCCATCAAATAATTGATCATATTGGTAAGAAGGATGCCTATAATTTTTAAAGCAAAAATTCCAAAGACCCATTCGAACAAACTCTGAATATGTTTCAGGATAAGATTCAAGCCAGTAAGGGCTACAGAATGAAATGAAAAGAATGAGGGATGCCAGGAAAGCTAAGATTCCTCCTAATAATAAGTACCATGATGATCTTGCTTTAGGTGGGGCTTCAGCCATGATGACAATACAATAAAACCTGAAAACAAAAATTTTGTTAAACTTTATAGTAAGTTTAGACGCTTTATAGCCATATTAGACGTTAATTATATAGAAAACCCATTTAAAATGTACTGATTAGTCTAGTAGAAATAAAATAGGGTATTTTTTGAATAAATAAATAAATTAGGAAATTGTTCATGACTTTTTAAAGTATTACTTATTTTAAAAAGTCTGATTTTAACACTGAGACTTTAGTATAAATATTAATTTAAAGGAAAAGTTGCAATATCATAAACTTAATTTGGATACAGTGTATTAATGTATACAATAAGTTTGAGTTTTAAGTAGTTCAAAACATTTTGATTTTAATTATAATATTAAGTACTATCAAAAACTAAGCTCATTTTTGTTTACTTCATATAATTACTTAACAAGATAAGTACTTTTTAAATAATTATGCTAAAATATTAACTTTCATTTAACAATAAAACGTACTTCAGTTTTTATATGGTTGTGTCAAAGAAAAAGACATTAGTAATAGTTTAAGAACAACTCTATACTTGTGCTGCACTATATTTAATTAAATATATAACTTATAATCTAATTTATATCGTTATCTCGGAATTAATCTCAACTTTTTATGCTACAATTTCCAATGCATTTAATGCAAAAAAGTTCATACGCATTCTAGTGAAAATTTTTCTGTGTAGTTGAGGGATAAACCTATTTAAATTTTGTCGATTAATCTTTTCTATAAAGCTTAATGTTATCACACTTTAATGGATCAAGATTAAATTTAAATATCATCGTATTATTTGATAATGAACTATGTAAAACTATTTGATACATAGTTAAAATTATCGCGATGAATATAGCAAAGTTACTGTGATTAAGAAATTTAAATTATGATTTCATCAATATAATTATTGCCTTTAGAGCGTGAAAAATTTTTCATAATAAATATGTCCATTTACTGCGTGTTATTTCAATGTACATCAATTTACGCCATCAACAAATACATTACTAGCCTTACCTAGGAGACACGCCTTAATGTTTAACAACGGTGCTCCAACATAAACAAAACAAAACAAAACAAAAAAATTTTTTGACCAGTCAGTTAACATCTGCATCCGGTTTAATCAAATTAATTATTATTCATTTCTGACATAGTTTACAAATAGTCATCTATATATTTTATTACAATTTACTTTTTCTATTTCATGTTACTATGCTAACTTTTTTAGATTTTCAACGTAGTTTTTGGATCTATATGTGGAGTTGAAAATCTCCATATCACCGTAAGCAATGCTGTTAGAGTAACAGATTTGTAAATAAATATTGATAACAGTTGCTATTTAGTTCTGCTATAACATATTAATTGGTATCAAATGATATTTGCTACTTATACAAGATCAGTAATAGGCATATATAAATTATATAAAATCAATGAGCATTGCCAATGAATTAGTCGTATTCGTATTTTTACTTGTTTTGTGTATTGGAGGAATAGGAGAACGAAGCTCAAGAAAACGTTAGTAAAAACATTTTAGCTGTGTTTTTCAATTTTAATTGTTACACCTAGTGATTTTAGAAATTCCACTATACATTATTATAATTTATTATATTAATCTGTGAGCGTTTGTAGTCAAATGTCCTGGTTATAGTTTTGATGTTTCAAGTATACAGGATTTGGGTTTGTTTGTGAAAGTAGTGGAATCCGTATACTTATAAATTAAGGGTCTACTTAAGAACTGGGTCCCCCCTGCTATTTTAAATTAATATAATCCCAAGAAATACGTATGTTTTAAAATAATTTTATTAGCTCCTTATTTTTTTTACACCCTTACCTACATATACTTAAAATCTTTCATGTTTTTTCTTTCTCACTCAAATGTTAATGTTAAGCATAACATTATTTAAAACTAATATTTATAGGTGAGGTAACTCTCCCTTATATACATATTTATTATATACACAAATGCATGTCTATATTTATATTTGTATTTTTATTTCTACCCTTCTCATTTTTCTTCCAACGATTTTCACTCTTACTCTTGTGAAGAAATTTCTGAAACTTTATATAAGATGGATCAGTTTCCTAATCTTATTTATGCAAGTTGTATACGTGTATCCTTCTAATTTACTATTTTTGAAGAAAAGTTTCTTCATAACTGAACTCCTTTTCATATTACTGATAATAAAAAATATATTTATTAAACATGTGTGATTCTTTAATAGAACAAAGAGGCATTAGTATTAATTTGATTTACAATTTACAAATAAAGAATTGTTAGATTGTTTGATATAAATAAGGGAATTTATAAAATATTAGATTATGTTTGGAGTATTATTTTCTACTGTTTTGCAATACAGGGGTTAATGAGATGAGGACCTATTGTTTAACCCTTTGCCTTAAAACAATGTATGGGAAACGTGATCATACTGCTGTGCCTAAAATGAGAACCTCATATCACACACATGATGATTCTGTCTGGCCAAAAGTGAAAAGCTTGTGTCAGACACGTGATGATTCTTTCTGGCCAAAAGTGAAAAGCTCGTATCAGACATGTTATTGTTTTTAGGCGATAAAGTTTTTGTTTTTGCATTATTGTTTGTTACAGTTGCAATATAGAGTTTATCGCAATAGAGTATTATATTATATGCAACAAATAATTAACTGTTGGTGCTTAAAAAATTCTTTAAAAAAATCTAAAAATTTAACCTAATGGCAAAAAGGAAAATTGATACTAATAACGGTGCTGGAAAGTGTCCTGATTACACCTTTGAAACTGAAACAGATCCCGATTTGGATACATCCGAGGATAGCATTGTAGTTTGTCCTGTAAAACAGCGTGTACAAAATTTAGTTAGTGATGAAACTGCTTCTGGTCAGGACGCATGAGAAAAGCTTTCATCGAAAGTTTGCACACATAATTGTTGCTCAATTCATAAGGCAAGAGGTTAAAGTCAATTCTGCGTGCCTTCATCTGATTCAAGATTTGGGCAGTGTCAAGCTATTGAAAATCAGATGTGTTGGTTTCCTAATAAATTTACTTGCCTAACTAAAAATTAAAGGGTTCTTGATTTGATTGATGCAGGTGATCTTTTAATCAGAGTCAGAGCAGTAATGTATAAGAGAAAATATTTATTTTTAGGTACTACTAAGGTCAGTAGTCTGAGAATAAAGGCTAGAAGACTACCTTCCTTTATTAGTACACATTTAGTTAGGATGTTTTTAATGTAACACCAAAGGAGATATGGTTATAGAAGAAATTGCCTTAATATATTGCTAATTAACTGAGCATGTAAAGTAGATCTTATATAAAATTTGAAAAATAAGGGTAAAAGGGAATCCTTTAGCAGTAATAACAAAAATAAAAAAAGTTTTGAAATTAGAAATGGGAGAAATATTCTTAATAAACATCTTCTTTTGGTATTAAGTTCATATTTAAAATTGAATATGATATAAAGTATTTTTTTTAATGAAAAGCTTTTGTAATTGTCTGATAAGAGATTTAAGAAAGTATTTTCAGATTTACTCATGTAATTCCTAAGCAAAATGTTTAATGGTATCAAAGTGTTTAATTGAAAAAAAAAATGACTTCCACTCTTATATTTCTAAATATTTTCTAATTTTTTTTAGATAATATATTTGCTCCAAGTTCCTCTCATGCATTACGTCATTCTGCAAAGCGTCACATGTTGGCACAGGAAGTGGAAAATGTGGAGAATTCATCCATTCTTTTAGATCATTCAAAATTTCATTCAGACTCATTAATACACATTGGGAGTTTAAAACCTGAAAGTAATCGAACCACCCCATCTAGTATGAGCACTGAAGGCAGTTTATCAGATCAATGTCATACAGATGGAAATTGTGATACATTGATTGGTACTTGTATCAAGTGTGCATATAATTATACTTGTGTTTACGGAGAAGATGTTAATGTTACTTGTGAAGTTAAAAATGAGACAAAATGTATGGTAAGAATTCTTTTATATCTTCTAGTCTTTTTGTCATGATAGTTTGTTCATTTAGCTATACTGCTTAAAATTATATGACCAAGTTTACTCAGTTCATTTTTTAGTATATAACATTTAAGGCATTTTCTTTTTTAATGATGCTCTTTTAGGATATTTAGATTTGTCCCGTGGAGTGAAAAATTTAGATTTTGTTTTATTATTGTGCTAATTTTGTTTGCATATCATAGAAAATTATATTTTAAAAATAATGATAAAAAAATGCATTTTCTTGCTATAGCATCTTTAACTTGATTTGCTCTAAACTGAAAAGTTTCAAAACATTAATTTGGGCAAAGCTTTTTTTTTCTTTTTAATGAAATTTTATATGTTCTCAAAATCTTTATTTAAAATTCCACATATTTAACTAATAATAAATATATTGAATTAAATCTATAATATATATTACATATTTCATCTTTGACAATGATCCTAGAAATTTTTTAATTTGAGGGAGTCTAAACTGCTAGAAAAACAAAAACTTTTCAGGGAAAAATAGTTATCTGTATAACAAATACAATAACATCTAAATTAAACTTAGTTAATAAGAATATATGATGAAAAAAAAAGAATATTCAAGTATTACATGTGATAAAATTAATGGAAAAATGGACAAGAAAAATTGGGTAAAAAATATGTATAACAACTGCAAATAATAAACATGGGGATAATACATATAATTAATTCTGCTACTTATCATATATAATTTACAAATTAACTAAAAAAATCTTCTGAATGCTTTAATAACACAATACTGCTAATTAATATAGAGCAATAATTTAATATATTTTATTGAAAAGAAAAAACTTCAAATGCAACTATTTCAAAGCCAACTTTTAGTATAAAATAATCACCATTCAAAACTAGTTTTTTGATGTTAGTAAAATTTTATAATATGAAAAAAATTTAAGATTTCATAATTTCCTTTAATTTAGACAAAAATTTCTTGTGCATATTTTAAAATTGATTTTTAAAATTTTTAATTTTAAAAAGTGATTTACATTTTAAATTTGTTTTAATTATACAATTAATTATATATCCTGTCCTCTTACATAACAAAAAAACCTGAATAATTTTCAAATCCCCAAAAAAAGCATCTAAAACCCTTTAAAGTATAGAAAAAAACCCTGATAAAACCTGAAAAAAGCCCCAAAACCCTGAAAAAAACCACTGGGTTGGGTTTTTTCTGAAAAAATCCGAGTTTTTGACAACCCTGATTATAATACTTCTAAATATTTATGCTCCATATTATATTTATTTTATATTTACATTTCAGTTGCATTGATTTGGCTCTATTAACTAATTTTTGTTATTTTCTGTATCTCTTATAAGCTGGTCTGTTATTTCCACAACCCTTATTATGACATTCTAAAATTTTTTAGGGCAACAGAAGCTTTATAAGAACATATAACTGCCGTTACTGTTATCAGATTCCACATTATGAACATATATGCCAAATAAATACTTCTTGCCATGTTGTCAGTGCTCCTCGACAGAGTTATATAGCAAAATGTGTTGTGAAACCTCATATTTTATGTCTAGGTAAGAATAACAGTTTTCTTAATGTATTATTTTTTTTTTCTAAAATTAGGTTTAATGAAAGAAAAAACTCACATGAATCTTAGACTTATTTATTGCTGAATTTGTTTTTCTTTTCCATTATGATATAGCAGACTATCCTCTTGTACTTTTTTGTTATAATCATTCTTTCACTGCTGTGAATGCTAGCATTTTTATTTTTATTTTGAAATAATTATTGAGAGTTAAAATAAAATCTACTGTTGACTTCCCTGTATGTCTATTATATTATCTCTCTCTTTTTATTATTTTGTATGATGCATCATCAGAATATTATTGTTTGCCCATTCTCTTCATGATGCATAGTAGGTTTTGTTTCTGATAGTTAGGAATGGAAAATACCAGAAATTTAATGTTGCAATATATCTCCTAATTAATATTGATATTGATGTATCACAATACTACTGTGAATTGATATCAATATTTTTGAAAGACTATCAATATACATATATTCACTAAAAAAACAAGGCTCCAATAACAGACAATATGAAGGATAAAGCTGCAAACTATTGAGATATCAACATATGGGGTGGGGGTGGGGTTCCCAAGAACGAGGCACTGAGACCAGAGGTATATTGTACCTAAACCCAGTAAAAGACACCACAGACTTGTGATTGTATCAAGCACATGGGTGAAAACGCAAAGTGGAGTCAAATGTAGTAACTGTAGAAATTTTGTTTCATATTGATATATGCAAGGTATTCAGGATATCTTTTAGTAATCTAAAATATGATATCTAAATGAAAAACAGTATTGTTGACAGGGGATATATCGACATATTAGAATTTGAACTATTGTTATTATTATACTTGAAGAATATCAGTATTACAATGCAGAACTGCTCACATTTATCCATGTTGTCTAAGTAGAGTTTAAGTACTGCCTTCTCATGCAGACCCACAGCATTAATATTTACTATAGTGAGGCTTTCTGATATACAGATATTTTATTCTAAACTGAAAATTTTCATGAATATAATGCTTCCTTCCCTTTATACCTGGAAGTAATAAAAAGTATAAATTTAAAATAAATAAATAAATATACATGCATACACACATATCTGTTCACACACACACAAATATATATATACATAATTTCTATAAAATTTGTTCAAGAATATATGAGTTTAATAGTAAATAATATATATATATATTAAAAAAATATAATATTACAGGTAAGCTCAGCACACTATATTAATTAAAGACTGATATAATTTATAAATTATAAATGGAAGGGAATGATGTTATTAAATGCCTGAGGGGAGTTGTGACCCTTCACTCCAGTTAAACATGTTTTATGTGTACAGAACACTCCTGGAGGGCTGTAACATCATAAGACCTGGTTACAATTTTAAGAGACCAATGTTACTGAAAAATAGGATTGTAAGAGAGCAATAGCTATACAAAACTATATCTATTTCAATGAATGGGAACATGAATTTTTATGTTTATTTCATGGTTATTTCAATAGTAAACCCAACCATCCTTACAATTTTTCTATACATAAATTAAAACATGTAGTAGAGTTACAGCATAATTTCATAATAACTTTTATAAGGTAACTATTAATTATGTTATAATATATAAAAAATACTATTGTGAATCTTTACTAAATTCTTGTAACGATAATAGTATCTATAAAATAGTTAATTATTCAATAAATAATGTATCAAACTGCTTTAAAGCACTTTATAAAAGTATTGGCCTCACTATAGGTAATTTTTAATTTTTCTTATCTGGTTTTAGTACCCAAATTTCATAAACAACCAGTTAAGTTTCATCCTGTAACCATTAGTTACAACACTTGACTAGAGCTAATTTAAAACTTTTAAATATATTCAAACATGTTATTAAACAAATTAAATTTAATGTATGTTATTTTGTTAAAAATATTTTTGAGGCAATGAATAATCTTAAACACCTTGACAATATTAAAAATGTATTAAGTTATAATTTCAGTGATTTATTCAATACCATAAATTTAGAAGATTTAATGCAAATAATTCTGAAACTGTATGATAAATATGACTTAATGCAATGTATACAATTCAATAGATATAAATCATTATTAAAACTAGTCCTCAATGAAACTTATTTATATAATGGTATAACCTTTTATAAACAAATTCATGATATACCGATGGGAGGAAGCTGTTCATTAGCTTTATCAAATATCTACCTAAATAATTATGAATAGGCTACTTCTTTTGTTGATGAAATTAAATTTTTTCATTATGAAGACATCTTAATTTGTTACTGTGACAATAGCCTTGTAAATTTTCAGTTCTATTCTCCCAACCTAAAATGAATCGAAAATGATAAAAACAAATACTGAGGTATAGATTTCTTAGATGTTATTTTCCTTTTTAACAATAGTCAAATAGAATATAGTATACATGATAAAAGAGGTGACTTTAAATTTGAAATTAATTGTATTACGTCATGGCATTCTTGCTTACATAAAAAATAAAACACAATATAATAATAAACATTCTAATAAGATGCAGTAGGCTTTTTAGTAATGTTAATTATATGGATATATGCATTAAAAAAACTGTCTTTGCTGTACTATTCATAATGATTATCCAATAAATTTTATTAGTGTTTTACAGAGTTTTTTTAATTTAAATAGAAATACTTGTATATATCAAAGAGATGACTTTAAATTTGAAATTAATTGGATTACGTCATGGCATACTTGCTTACATAAAAAATAAAACACCATATAATAATAAAATTTCTAATAAGATGCAGTATCAATTTTTTTTAATAATAATTGAATGTTTTTAAGTGCTTAATCTACTAATGTATAGTGAGGTTAATTTATATATATTTTATTACTGGGTTTCTGTGCTTCAATATGTATGTGCTTATTATATTTTAGTGGTGTTTAGACATAATTTTATGTAGCTATTTCTCTCTTTGTGTAGTTACTCTCTTTTAATTCTTCTATTTTTTCATTAACATTGGTGTCTTAAGACTAACCAGGTCTTATGATGCTACTGACTTCAAGGAGTGTTGTGTACATGCAAAACATGTTTAACTGGACTGAGGAGTCGCAACTTCCCTCGGGCATTAATGACATCATTTCATTCCATATATAATTTATATATTAATAATTTATATTGGTCTTTAATTAATATAGTGTGCTGTACTTATTTTTAATTTATTTTTATTAATATAATATCCTATGACTATGTACTGCAACATTGCGTGTAATAGCAGGGATTCTTGTGATAATTTCTTGTCTAATTAACTATTTATTTAATATATATATATATATATATATTCTGAGTGTATTATGCTAGAAAACTTGATTTATTTTCAGTGCTTATATAAAGATTCTTAAAAATTATGAGCATAGTACTATAAGAATTTGTAAATTCCGTATAATTTTTTAGATAATCTTCTGATTAACTTGTAATGAATATTAAGCAAATATCATTTATTTTTAAAAGAAAATAAAAAAAATGTTTTTTCATTATTATTATTTTGTTTAACGTTTTAATGCTTTTTAAGAAAAGCAAAAAGGTTCAGATCTTCAACGTTTCTTATGTCTTATACAACTGTTTGATGATTGATTTATTGTTAATACATGAAAAGATTAAAATATTCATAATGTATTTTTGTAAAGGTAACAGAGTCTTTGATAAGCATGTACCATGTAACTGGACTAAAGGCTACAGTTGGGGAACAGCTCTACTTTTAAGGTAATACACTTTAATTGAAAAAGTATTATATATTTTTTGCATTTTGATTCAGTTATCATCTTAGTGAGTTAGATATTACACAATTGTCACAAACAAAATGTGATGAGAAAATTCAATTCTGTCCTTTTAATATTAAAGCATATTTCAGTCAGTTTACTCAAAAGTGATTACAGTATTTTTTTTTCTTCGAAATCATTACCTTATGATGAGGTAATTTGACATTTAATATTAAGGTGTGATTTTTTTTGCTTTATTTGAAGCTATATTAATGGGAGGGTATTTTTTATAGAAATAAATAATTATTAAACTTTAATATCAAAATAAATTTTTTACTTGAAGAACTGTACATCAAATGATTACTGAAAAACTATTGCTTACTGTTTTATGTTTATATATAGTTAATTATTTCATTTATTATGTATATTTTGGTCAAAGGGAGCATTAAAAATAGCTAAAGATAGGACTATTAAATATTTAATTTAAAGTTATTAAATCAAATAGTATCAACATATTTATATAATTACTATTTTGATTTTATTTAGATACCATACATATAAACAGACAAAAAATTTCAAACATTTATGACAGTTATTACGACCCAGTCTATGTAGGGAATGAGTGGAATAGAGGACACGTGTAAACTTTGGACATTCCTTGTCA
Organism: Pardosa pseudoannulata; assembly: GCA_032207245.1. Classification (NCBI taxonomy): domain Eukaryota; kingdom Metazoa; phylum Arthropoda; class Arachnida; order Araneae; family Lycosidae; genus Pardosa; species Pardosa pseudoannulata. The sequence continues at coordinate 63,430,836 of CM063505.1, read as the reverse complement.
GGTTTTCATGAGAGTTAGATTGTGCTTTAATTCATGTTTAATTTTACAGATTAAAAGATTTTGAAAATTAATAGAATTGTATTGTTTCTATGTTAGTTTTTTATAACTCAATATTGTTATATTTTGTATTACATTTCTTTATTATTTAATAAATTAAAAATACATTTGCTTTAATATTTTTATTTGATGTGGTATTTAAGTATGTAGTTGTTTATTTAAAAATAATTAAAGATTAATCTTATAACATGTTATTAATTTTATATGAGTACAAAAATATTTTAAGTTGCAATATTTTATCTTAAATAATTATAAATGATTTAATATTTTTGTATTATTTTTATTATATAGGGCAAAAAATAAAATTTGAAAGACTATAATAATAAATTCACAAAAGCAATATTTATATTCACATATAGGTTATCAGCCTCCTTTATTTTTGCCTAATATAAATATGATCTCCGTTAGTAAAATGATTCCCTTCTAGACCTTCCAAATTTCTGGGTTTAATGCTACAATACTGCATTTCTGACCCTTTTCAGGGTTTCTGGAACAAATGTCTGAATTGCCGAATTTTTGAAGAGTAAAGCAATGAACTTACCATTTGCACCTGTTTTTGTGACAACAAGTCAAAATTTTACTTCAGTTCTGCGAAATCAGGGTTAATAGTGTCAATGCGATCAGACTGCAATTAAAATTTTGCATCTGAAGAAATCAGGGTTGCAAAAAACCCACCTACCCGGGTTTTTCTGGGTAAAATCCAGTCTAAAAGACCCAATAAAACTCACTCTGGAGTGGGTTTTTTAAAAATTGGTGATATTTATATTTATTTTCAGAAACTGTTATCTTAGTTTTTTCACCCTCTTTCATTTTTAAAGAATTATTCTGTGGAAATATATATACAGTCTATTAAAATCCAGAAAAATATTTGCAAATTATGGTAAATCCAACATAACAATTTGGAAAAAAAATTTTGTCTGTGAAATCCATAAAGAAAAAGACAAAGGTTTCATGTGTAAAATATTAACTTCAATGCTTTTTGTATTCCTAATCTGTTTCTAAGTTTCAACCAACCAACCCACATGTAGAGAACACTTGCTCTAGTGGTGCACAGCTAGCTGGGCACTTATTTAGGGCTACTATAAAGTGGCAAAAATCTATCATATCGCCATCCTTAACATGCATTTCAATTAGTTTCCACCACTATGGTGCACTAAATTTTTTAATTACATCAGCATAAAACCTACTTTGAGGAAATATTTTGGGGTCTTTTAACTTATAATTCATGAGGGGAATTAACCATTTATTTATATTTTTAGGGGTTGAAAGAATAGAGGTAAAAAATAATCCTTTGTTAAAATAACATTCAAATATGTTGTATATGTCAATATATAACATTTTGTGTTGTGATGTCAAAGTATAGCCTTTTTATAGCCTTTACGCTGATTTATTTGAATTAATTAAATTATAATTTCTGGAATATTATGTTAATTAATAAAAATTAATCAGTTTTACCAATTTAATCTTTTCTAAAATATGGTACTTCCCCTGACCTCTCCTCTTAAAAACAGACCCCAATAAAACCCAGAAATGTCCAGTAAGACCCAATAAAACCCACCCGGGTTGGTTTTTTTTAAAAAAACCTGTTTTTTGGCAACTCTGGAAGAAATTCTTGTTTCAATTTTTGAAAATGATGTGTTTATACCCAGTGGCATCTGATAGGTCAAATACAAACCAGTGATGGAGTTTTTAAATTTAAGAACTCTTTGATTTTATGTTATTAATGTTAAAATTGGCACATAGTAATGCAGAGTGAGAACAGATTTTTAACTATGCCACAAAAATAACCATGTATTTTCGTTCTTATATTTTCCTCCAATTAAAAATGAAAAATGACTTTTTTCTTTTTATAGCATTGTATTTGGAGGATTTGGAGTGGATCGCTTTTACCTTGGTATGTGGCAAGAAGGCATTGGGAAATTGTTTAGTTTTGGAGGTCTTGGAGTATGGACCCTTGTGGATGTGATATTAATTGCAACAGGCTATCTGGGACCTGCAGATCATTCACTGTATATAAGAAACTGAATATATTTATAAATTTGTGATATGTGTAAATAAAGTATAATTAAGTATTGTTGTAGTTTCTTTTGATTTACTGTATTTAAAAATATCAAATTTTAATTCAATGAATTATGTTTAAATTCTCTAATCATTAATTGTGACAGAATAATCATGTTTCATTCACCTCTCTTTGTTTAATCAAACTGATGATTTGAGATTTATTTGAAATTTTACCGAGACTATAGGTTGTTATTATTAAATTTATACTCTTCAATTTTTTGATTTTTAAAGATTTTATTACTTTACAGTTAGGTAAAAATCTACTTGTTCTTAAGACAGTTCAATTTCATTATTTCCTCTTCTAAGCTTTTTGTTTTCTCCTCTTTCTCTACTAACTTAATAGATTAATATGATTTATAATTTTTGTTTTAATTTTTTACTCAATTTCAATTTATGTAATTTAACCATTACTTGATAAAGCTCCCATCCCTTTAACAACTATCTCAGCTTATCCCTAGTAGTTAGTAACTCTGCATTTAATTATTTTTGTAATTTAATTTGTTAGTTTTGTAGAAATTGTTAGCTTTATCATCTTTTTCTTACCTTTTTCCCTCATAATATTTCTAATGTGTAATATCTTGTACTAGTTCATATAATAAATACCAATATAATCTTTATTACACAAACATATAGTAACAACCACATAAGCTTAATCTTTCTAGCTTTGTCATATTAATTTTTTTCTCTACTCTTAAATACTTAAGTATCTCTAGCAGTTAAGTAATTAAATTATATGCAAAATTAGTTTTATGATTTTACCTGATATTTTGTAGCTTTATTATTATTATTATTTTCTTTTCTTTTCTCCTTTCGACTCTTAGTTTCTACTCTTAGAGATATTTGAGTACTTAAGAATCTACTTCTATAAATTACTTCTAGAAGTTAAGTAATTATGTACAAAATTAGTTTTATTAGTTTTTTAGTGACCTAATATTTTATTATTATTATTATTATTGTATTATTTCCTTTTACACTCTTAGTTTTCTAAAGTGTTATATTATTGTACAACTTGTTACTTAGGATGATTAACATTTCAGTAATGAATAGTCAGTCTCTTAAGGTATCCGTCTACGTTAAAAACATCATTTTTTGCCAAAAATCATATTTTCTTTTTTAAATTTCTATTGTAAAATTTCAACTTTTAGGCTTCTAAATCTATTTTGTTTTGTCTCTACTGCATTTTAAAGAAAAGTTATATCTGTTTAAACATCATTAACATCTGTCAAAACAAAATGGAAGTAGCGACTTCGGAACAGGAAGTTGTGAATTTAAAGCCTTTTAAAGAGCATTTTTTGAACAAAACTTTTTAAATTTTCATGAAGATTAGTTTAAACATTTTTCTAGTATTTTTAATAATTAGCAACTTGGCAATTAGAAAGTTTTGAAGCAAGAAAGTATGGGGAATTTTAAACATGTATTTTAATTTTTTAATAGTTAAAGTTGCTTTTATAAACTTCAAATGTGTTTTTCTCAGAACGGTATTTTTAATAAAATGTTGAAACTTAAAATATGATTTCTCAAAAAGTTCTTAAAATATTTTGTTGAAAATTATTATGAATGCTTTTTATAGTATTTACTAGTGAGTGACCTAAAAGCTTTAAATTTGGATAATTTTTATTGATGTTACACTCGTAGTTAGATATAAAGGTAATGAAAATTCGTTAAAAATTCAATGTGTATGATTTTGAAGGACCAACATTTTTTACCAAATGTAAATTAAGCAAAGATTTTAGGTGATTCACTAGTCCAGTGTATAAGAAATGTGTTGCATCAAAAATTATTGAAATAATTTAATTTATTGAAAAATTAGACCTTTTGAAAAAACCCATTTTACTAAATTTTCTTCATTTATTAGAAATTTTATAAAAACTTCTCCAGGAATAAATTTTTTAAGTGCAATTCTCTATGATAATATAAAAAATAAATCTGAAAATGTAAAAACATGAAGTAGTTTCTACGTTTAAAGAAAAAAGTTCTCCAAATGTAGATGGATACCTTAAATGAACTTATAATTTTATAATTAATCTAACTTCGTCTTAGTGTACTTATTTTCTTTTTAAAACCCATTAGTACCTAAGTATCTGGCCTGTCTGGCTGATATCCTTCCTTGTATTCCCTTTTCCTTTTAGGGCAATGACCTAAGCAGTAAAACATAACTAATCAAGACAAATACTAACAAGTACTAGCCACTTCATAATTGCCTTCAGATAACTAACAAGTAAATTAATCCACACACACACACACACACATGCATATATATGTAATGAAGTTTTTTGCTTCATTTCAAAGGGTGTTCTGAGTTGATAAGTCAGCCTGTAGTCGTGGAACCATAGATGAGTGAAAACAAAATGGAATGCTTTGATCAAACTAACAGTTTATTCAGGTGTGAATATTCATGAATGAAATGTTCTCAAAGCCTGTACGTCGTGGCTAAATAGTTGTCTATGCTAACGAATTAGAGATTACTTACAAGTCACGTTGGTGATGCCAGGGTCATAGTTTAAGGGTCAGATTCTATTTTTCGTTATTTATGAAATCGGAAGTAATCAACAGGGGAAAAAGACATTTTCTAAGGTTGCTAGAAAGTAATGCTAGAAAAAGTAAAATCAAAACAGAAAATTAATTCGAGATATAATTACATTGGTTAATTTTTAGGATAAAAATATTATTACACACATATATATATAACTAATCCTTTATTTGTATGTTTGTGTACACTCATTATGAATTCCTAAATGGTTGAATCAATTTTCGCAAAATTTTACATTGAGATTCAGGTCAACCTTGAGAAGGTTTAGGCAGTTCAAATTGTTCAGAAATTAGGGGCATGTAAAGACGTTTGGGATAATTTGATATATTTTTTAATGTGATAAAATAATTAAAATATTTTAAGTAACTTTACTTATATGACATTTTTAAAATGGGCTTCAAAAGGATATGAATTTTACTGTTTTTAAACCAGGGTTAGTTAAGTGTTTAAATTTATATATCTGGCATATTTCATTCTTTTTAGCTCTATTTCGTCATTTTGTTACATTGCAATTTATTCCATAGCATATGTTTGAAAAATTAGAAGTATTTAGTATTTTATGTCGTGATTAATATTTTTATATTTTGAATGGTATCCCAGTTCTCTTTAAATAATTTTGCTAAAAATGTACTTACTTTCATACTGGAGAAGTGCAAAGATTAATCGCCTTTTTATTTCTTTAGTTTATATTTTATAAGTTTATGAAGAACATTTAATAAAATGTGTTATCCCCCATTTTTTTTTTTTTTTTTTTTTTTTAATTTTTTTTTTTAATGAGGGGCTTTTTTTGAAATTTTTTATATTATTAGCATGTAATACATTCTAAACCTAATTTTAATTTTAAAATGAATTAATTTGGGAATTTTGATTGCTTAAACTGAAGCCTAGGTTTTTTTGGTTTTGGTTTGGAGCGCTACGGTCTACTGTTTTGCACACGAGGGCTAATGAGACCGGGACCTACAGTTTAAAGCCGATTCCGAACGGCTACAAACATCCATGCCAGCAGCGGGATTCGAACCCACGAACTCCGGTTCCGAAGAGCAGCGCTCTACCATTCGGCCATCGTTCGGCTCTGAAGCCTAGGAGCGAAGCGGCAAACAGTTATTTAAAAATGAAATTTTCGACAGTATTTGTCCACAGTACAGATCCACATATATTGATCCATCCGTATCAAATGTGATATACCGAAGGGCGCTGCCCTTCGGTATATCACATTTGATCTGCCTTCAGTATTATAGTTTGTAAGTTTGAATCTCGCTGTAGGCATAAATGTTCGTAGCTGTTCAAAATTGGCTGTAAACAATAGGTCCCGGTCTCATTAGTCACCGTGTAGCAAAACCAATCCAAATGTTATACACAGTTATGTTATATAAAAAAAGTCGTGGTATTTGACATTAAAAACCTTAGCGTTTCCCGGGCAACATCGTACATGTACATATTTATAACTGAGATTATCTAATGGTATACTAATCTTCGATAGTCTGCAACATGTGATGTTAATATTTAACATTTTTACCACCCCGTTTATCTATTGTAGGGGTCCTAGAACTTTCTCTGCAACCTTTATTATTGAGATCAAAGGCTGGGAGCGAAAAGGGTAGTTAATAAATGTGATTAAAAAATTAATGCTAATTACTGTTTTTTTCTTCTTACATTAACTGTTAATAATAATTTAAACCACCAACTACTATTAAATATAACTCTTTGCCATCTTCCAGTCTACGTTTCTTAATGTGTTCCGCTTTCCTAGTTTTTCTTTTTTGTGTGTATTTAACCAGATTCCTACACAGTGATACATTCAATTAATTCAAGGTACAACATACGATTTGCGTTATTCGACGTAGAAAACACGCAGAGTGTAGACAGGGACTGGTGGAAATGCAACGAATGCTCCGCACTCGGCAATATTTAGTAGCGTGAAATTCAGTAAAGAGAAAGTCGCTCATGCACAGACAAATGCATTATCCAATTATTTTTTGTTCAATATAAAACAAACACGAGACTAATATGTTACGCATTACTATATAAGAATTAACTTTTATGAAAAAAAAAAAAAAAAACCGTACATTTTCTGTTGACGAATGTTACATTCTTTTTCTGCCTTATTGTACGAAAACGATGATAAGACGTAGACTATCACTTTTTATTGGGTTGGCTACTTCAAACCAGTCAGCTGCTTTGATGTCGTCAGTTTGTCATCATTTTTATACTGTTTTAACTTGAATTTTATTAGGAGGAAAAAAAACCCTGCCCGAAAGCCCTCTATTCCCCAGGAATGGTGCGAAGCCTAGGCCTGGCCCTAACAATCAAGAAGACTATGTAGAGTGCTGAGAGGAATTGTAAATTCCAGCATTCAACCGAAGACCAGCGATAAGTGATCGAGTCCTCAATGATAAAAATACGGAACACAGCGATAAAAGATCTAACAATCTTTGAAATGATCGGGTCCTTAAGGAAAAAAAAGTACCAAAGATTAGAGATAGTAGATCCTTTAACATTCTGTGAAATGATCGAGTCTTTAAGGAAAAAAAAGTACTACCGAAGACCAGTGATCGGAGATCCTCTAAGAGTCTTAGAGCGATCGAGTCCTTAATGAGAAAAGTACCGAAAACGAGCAGAAGATTCTCTAACAGTCTGTGTCCTTAGTGAACTAAGTAACTGAGTCCTTAGTGAAAAAATACTGAAGACCAACGATAGAACAGTCTTTGAGGTGATCAAGTTCTTAATGAAAATTAAAAGTACCAAAGTCCAGAGCTAGAAGATCCTCTAATAGTTTTTGAATGATCAAGTCCTAAATATATATATATATAAAAAAAAAAGGACCGAAGACCCTCTAAAAGATTCTCTAATAGTTTTTGAATGATCAAGTCCTAAATATTAAAATAAAAAAAAGGACCGAAGACCCTCTAAAAGATCCTCTAAAAGTTTTGGAAACGATTGAGTCCTTGATGAAAAGAGTACCGAAGACTAGAAAAGGAAAGCCTGGTTAAGCAAATGATTGAGTCTTGACCAGGCTGCTGCATTATTTTTGGAATGGAATACGATACTTTATTGTTATCATTAATTAATCTCTGTTATTGCTTTCAGAATACTCCGTCTTTAATTTCTACCATTTAAACGTGATATGTTCACTCGAGACGTACTTAAAGTGCACAGAAAGCAGTCAATAAAAATACAGCAAATTATATGGCATTCTTTTAATCAACTAAATTGGATAAATTGTCATGCTCTTACAATTGGCCATGTAATGAGGCATATCCTTATTGAATGTTCACTAAGTTATACGAGATTTTCGAGGTTAAACCTTAACGGTCAGCTACTGTATATCATTCCGCAGTTTTTTTTTGTTGAGAAACAGAGCATGACCTTTAATCGAGTAAGCACTGTGATTAACGGCGACATATCCATGCTTCGGTATTGCTCATATTGTTTAGTATTTTTTTCCCCACTGACATTAAGTGCTTTACGTAAAAAGCAAGCCACAGTTGAATGCTAGGATTTTTTTTCTCTCTCTCCATCATTGGACACTTTAACTTGGAACTAAAGATTGATAAACAAAAGTTTACTTTTTATAACATATAAATAAATACCTAACTTAAGCTTGAGGAATGATTTGCAAGATATTCATATATCCCTGAAATGTTCAAAATTTTAAATCAATCGACTCATTTCTTTTCAGAATTCTTTATAGACAATTTGCAGCCGTAAGAAAATATTGCATATTTTGAAAGTCTTTTGTGGATTGAATAAAATAATTTTGTCTTTTAACATTGTATTTTTTTAAATTACTTTAAAAATAAAAGTATTGAATGCGTTCAAAATGTGTTTTAATCATTTACAATGATTTGATTTTTTAAAACTTGAAATTGAAAGATACCAGGAATTTAGGATTTCAGTTTTTTAAATTTTTAGCAATATTCTTTTAATGAGAATATAAAATATTGTTGAATGAAACATATAAGATGCTAAAGTCTATTAAAAATAATTTTTGGTTACAATACAAGACTATTTGATAAAAATTAAGTCGCCCAACAATTTTTCTTAAAAGTGCTTCTATTATACATCATGCAAACCAAATGCTTTTATTTTTCATTTTATCTTTAGAATCAATTCTGAAACAAAACTAAGTATTGATTTCCAATTAGGTTAAATATTATTTATATAACACAAGTCAAGTTATATAATCTTTCAGCAATTGTTCTTTGCCGTTCCAAGTTATTTAAATCCTCTGTAACTGGAGAAAATAATTTGAGATTTTAAAAAGCATACACAGTTTTATGACAAACAAATTAATAAATAATCTGCAAAATTTCTAGTAAGAAATACATAAATATAATACACCTAAAACATTTTCATTTTACTAATTCAATACAAAAATTTTCACACTGAAAAGTATTTTTTTAGAGAACTAGTATAAGGGTATATAACAATAAAACAAGTTTCATTGAAGTAAAATAATCATGCAATTCTAAAAATGTCTTTTGATAACGAAGCAGATAACATGAATTTTTCAGAACAAAAAATTATTTCAAATTTTTGGTCGCATTCTGCCATTGCGATGGTATTTTATACCTTTAAAATGAGAAGATGAAAACCAACTTATTACGATTAAATTACATTAATAAACGCAAGGAAATAAATTCCATATTATTGTTTTTTTTTAAAGCTTTATCACACAAGTAAACTGCAATTCGTCAAGTCATGACTTGTGAAATCAGAACAAGAAAGATAGCTTCTTTACAAAGGTCAAGTAGAAATGCTTATTCGAGGAGTATAATTATCTTGGTAAAAAAAGGCAAACAAACTCTCTTTTTTTGTGTTGATTTTTTCCTTACAATTGTGTTGATTTTCCCTATCTGCGATGTTGAGAGCTTCTATGACAGTTTAAGAATTTTGAATGGTAGCTTATGTTTTTAAAATGTGACATAAGGTTGTAAGATATCTAAAGGTAATTGTTATTGTTCTTTAAAAAATCACCGTGTGCGACATTAAGAATACACTGTAATATACTGTGTTGGTGTATAAGAGTGGAACAAATAAATTTTTGATGAATAATTCACTTCAAAACTGACATTTCTGTCAGTTACCGGGCCGGACGATGAAGTTTCGGTAGAGTGCTGCTCTTTGGTACCGGAATTTGTCTGCTCAAATCTCTCTGCTAGATATGGGTAGCCGTTTGAAAATGGCAGTAGATACTGGTCTTATTACCCCTCGTGTAGCAAAATAGTAGATCACAGAGCTGCACACCAAACAAAAACCTACCGATTATTGATGTTTCCTGCAATCGAATTGAAGTTTTGAATGAATGACCTTTTAACTTTAACAAACCTTTATATTCTGAACTAATTTACCATCAACTTTCTTACTGCATTTTTGCATCATTAGATAAGTTTTAATGGAGAATAATCATGGAAAAAAGAAAATTAAATTTTACTGGATTTTAGTAGTTAATTTTGCAGCTGGTACTTTCTAGTATCAACATGTATTTTTGACTCTATGATAGAAAAAACATTATGAATAAAACAAATGAAAGACTTACCTGCGAAGTATAGAAGTCTCTAAAAAATAGTACGAAATAACTGGTAATAAACTACTAAATTTACTCAATTGAACATCACGTGTATCAACTCTACCACAAAATGACCTTCTAATGTAGCACGCCAATTATAAAATCCCTACTATGCGAATAAAAAGAATTCCTGATTGGTGCTGTCATTTCTTTTCTGCTGTAGGAACTGCATCGTTCATGTCCTTGTGAGTACCTTCAGGAAAAACGGCTTTATTAGGAATATATAGGTGTTTGACTGAGGCGGTATTTATAAGTACCGTCAGGATAAAAAAGGTTAAAACGGTCAAAAATATTTTTGAGGAGATGAGACTATTTTATATAATATTCACTTTATTGGAGTCAAAACCTCCATCAAGAAGGGTATATTAAATAATGAGTTTTCGGTCGACAGAGTTATTATTTTCGAAGAAGAAAGACAGTTCTGAAGAAAAATGAAATGTATTTATTTCATTTGATAAAATACAAAACTGAATGACCAAAGGTTCACTGAATGACTAAAATTAACAATGATCCAAAATGACTAAAAGATAACTGTTAATTTTCAAAGAAATTCCCATTATATATATGTTACGGCCAAAGTCCGAAGTTCGGTCAGTTTCCGAATTGGCCGGCCAAATCACGAAATAGCCAATATCGCCTCACGTGACAGGCCATTATTCGATATTTCCTTGATTTCAGGGTTTGGCTAGCCAATTCGGGAACTGTCATGGGGCGATCGGCCAAAGTCAAAAGAAAAAGGTCATGAGCAAATTTTGGGTAGTTGCATACCGTAATGCTAAGGATAATCACATTTTAGCTGCCACAGAAGAGTTTTGCGACGAATCCGCCCCTTTAAGACGCCTAGGATCATTCTTTGGAACAAAGACCAAGGAGATACGGTGGCCCTAGGTGGGCTGTAGTCTGAAGGAAGAAGTTTTAGTGAGTAAGGATCTCACAGTACCAGAAACCTACTGGTCTCTTATGAAAATTTTCTCTCCCTTGGAGAAAACAAACAAACAAAAAGATAATCACATTATCTAGTGAATTAGTTTATTACAGAAAATTATCAGTATCATCATTTGTTACAAAAAGATGAACTTTTATGACATTTCGGATTGCACAGCAGTTTGTTATTTTTACATCTACAGCGATTTGTTGAGCACTTGGTAGTGCATAGAGTGTAGCCTTGAGCGCCGGTCAGCGATTGTGAAGAGGCAAAGATTCGTAAGGATTTTTCCTCTGTGCCCACGGATGCCAATGTAAGTAGTTTCTTTTGCAAAATGGAAAACTCACTTTTGGAGTACAGTTGTTCGAGAACACCATATTCTGTTCCTAGCTTGCAGAAAGCTCCCTCGATGTTCATGACAACTGCAAGGACGCTTCGTATATCACTGCGACCTATGTCAACATCTGGTATGCGGATGCGTACATTATCTCCAGTCTTGCTTCAGCACATCGAACATTGGCCAGGGAATTCCGGGCACTTCGGGAAGTGGCCGGCCAAAGTCGCATATACGATATTCATTCTCAGTACATCGGACATTGGCCACACGCCCCGGCCAATGTGTGATTTGGCCAGCCTATTTGGGAACTGTCAGGACTTCGGGCGTTGGCCGTAACATATATATATAAACTGACAACGCTTAAGTATTATTAAATACTGAATTTGTGTTTATTAAAATCATTTTTCAAAAGCTTTTTCTACTGATTGGTTTATGAAAATAGACAAACTTTTGGAATAATTATATAAAATAATAACTAGTACTATGTATAGTCCATCCTCGTTAAGATTCCCAGCTGGCATATATGTAGCAGCGTTCCATTCATATTGTAGGAGACTAAATTGGCAGAGAAATGGGAGAACAGTTACAATCTGCTTATTAAAATCTTGGATGAAATATTATTTTAAAACAATTCTAACCCGAATTCGATGATGGCTTAATGACGTCCGAATGGGTAGTGCTCTTCTTTTTATGGTTTTCGGAGTTTATGGATTGTAATTCCATTAATGGCATAAATGTTACTCGCTCAGAATAGGCTTCAAGCAGATGTCCCGGTTGCGATATTCCAAAAACTCAATGGTAGAACACATTTTGTGAAGAAAAGATTCAATTAAGTAATTTGGCGAAAAAGAGATCTATTTAACTGGCGGGATTTACAGAGTCAAACAAAATGGACTCTTAAATACATTTTCAATAGAATATTTCTTCTTCTTCGTTAGCACTACAGACTGTTATAGACCAAGGCCGTCTCCATGAGTTTCCTCCACCTGACTCTATCAAAGACAATAAATCGCCAATGATGAACTCCCAGTTCTCTTAAATCCCTCTCTACAGAATCTATTCACCTGGTGGGGGTGGGGGTGGGGGTCTTCCTCTATTCCCTTGCCTTCAATTTTTGAAAAGGTTACTAGTTTAGTTGGGTTAGAATCTTCATATCTAAAAGAGTGTCCCAGCCATCTAATGCGGCTGGCCTTAGTAACTTTGACAATATCTGGTTCTTTATATCTATTGTATATTTTAAAATTATATTGGATTCTATAGACATCATTTTGTTTAACTGCTGCAAAGATTTTTCTAAGTATTTTTGTCTCAAAAATCAATAGCTTGTCTTTTTTACATTAATTTAATGGCCACCACTAGCTGCCATATAGAATAATAGGTCTGATTAAGGTTTTATATAAATTAATTTTTGTTTTATCATTAATACATTTGGATTTGAAGTGGTTTATAGAATATTTACAGTAAAATAATAATAAGTTATCCAAATCGCAAAAATTTGTACTTAGAGTGGTAAAGTTTGAAAAAAAACCCAGACTTTACCCTACACCCTGAATATACTCTAATATTGTCCTATGGTCTATAAAACTACATTTTTGTAAAACTAAAAAAATCTCAAAGATAAGGATGACTTTGAATCTATATGAAATAAAATTTCAACTACAAAAAGTTTATTTGAAAGTGTTGCTATAGAAAGGAATGTAAAGTTGCAGGGAATTGCTGTTCTTAAAGTATTATAAAGACATGTCATGCAGCATAATCTGCGAAGAACACAAAACCATCTATTAAGATTACACTGAATAAGCTACCTCCCCTTCTCTTATGAACAAGAAAGTTATTGTGATGTCTAATTTGAAGTAGATTCAGTGCTTCAAAATCGACTTTGCCAAAGAAATACACACTTTTTTTTATAAAAAAGATTTTTATTTTTTTTCCAGCTGTATGATTTATAAATAAATACAAACCAAAGGTATATTTTTGGTTATATATACATATCATTTACATGATAATGTACACCTTAAATAAATACGAGAAACATGAACAGAACAAACAAAGAACTGAAACAGAAGCAAGAGATTTCCACATAACACCATTTTTTCTTTCTTTTTTTATCATCTTAATTGCAAATAAGATACCTTTCCCTTATATTCATAAGATAGCTATATCATATATTTGGAGATATTGATTTTTTAAATTTTTAATCAGAAGATTATAAAAGTTAAAAAATGATTGTAATATTCAATTAAGCAGCAAATAAAAGCTTCGTAAATTCTTCTGTAAGGTACAACAGTTAACAATTGCTAATGTTACGAAGTTTTTACATGCAATATATTTAATAACGAAGAGCTTTTCATTTAGCTTCTACAAATATTGTAAAAGTTGCCTTAAGCAACTAAAATTTAAATTTGGGACCTAATTTAACTAAAGGAAATGATATTTGTTCTATATGTTTTAAAAGGAAATTTTTTGCTCCATTTTTAGTAAAGTAGAAAATGGAAAACTTTATAAATTGATTTGAAAACGCTGTGATGTAGCTAATCTTAAGATGCTTATACCTTAATGTACCGTAATGAGTTCTGCAAATAAAAGCGTAGTCTTTTGCATGCAGAAGAGTAAAAAGTCTACGGAGTGAAATATGATTCGCCAGCTCCATGATAGCAAAAGGTCATTTCTCTATGCATCCATCTTAAATGACTAAATGTAAATCTTGGTTTGATTTTTGAATGCCACGAACCTGAGGATAATGTGACAGTCCACAAGTAGCACGTGGACTTGTTACGTTTTTAACCTCGTCTGAAGTATACGTGTCGGCCGTCACTGACATCTTCGTATCCGCTGGCATAACCGTCTCCACCTCCATGTCCGTGTCCGTAATACTGACGGTCGGCCTCATATCCTGCAGCTTTCTTGTGTCCTCCATATCCCCTGTGACCGTGGGCAGCTTCATGGTGAGCCTTAGCCTGGTGTCCGACATCTTTTTGGCCGCTGTGATACTTTTTGGTTCCTAAAATTTAAAATTGTTACTGAGAAAAGTTGATAAGTACATATATTATAGAATTTAATACCTGTTTGGAATTTTGAACTCCCAGTGGTTAGTATCGATGGAATTATCATTTGAATTCTTGTTAATACTCGAATAATTATCTTAAATGTACATTGTTTTAATCGAAAATTAGGTTATTTATTCTTTTCAGTAGTTTAATGTTACTACAGTGCTGAGAGAAAATCATGCAACTAAATATTACAATTTACCCATGCAAACGATTTATAAAGATAAAGGTTTTAGATTAGCTTCTTGTACAATAATCATGCTACTTTTTACAAAATTAACATAAAAGTTTCCATCCAGAAATTAGAAAGTTTATGATTAATTATAAAATAAATCTTGAAGAACAAAATTTTTCAACGTAAAATTAAAGAATTGAAATATGTAAAAAACAATGAAAAATAATTTTATAAAATGAGAAAGCAAGTCTAAATGCTTAATTTTAAAATATAAATAAAAACCTAATTTTAACCACTTTGAATACCATTCATCCTGGTGTTAAGTAAATAATTCCTATTGTATTCGGATTAACGATGGCCAAGGTAAGAGAAGAAAAGAATAACCTTCAGAGTGGTGTCCTTGGGCATGAGCTTGGCTGTGATGCTTGCCTCCTTCTTGCTTGAATCTGTCTCCTGCGGCATGATGATGTCCACCCTTCTTGTAAGCAGCTTCTCTGTTGCTCTCGTGACCGGCTTTACCGAACTTGTGGAAGTCATGGCCGTGTTTGTTCTCGTCATAGTGTCCTTTGTTGGCGTGTTGCTTGAAATGTTTGCCTCCGTGGTGACTGTAATCTTGGTGTTCGTCGTGGTATTTCTTCTTGTGATCGGATTCTCGGTGTTCATCGTGGAAGGTCTTATGTTCACCGTACTCCTCTGTAAATGATAAATTAGGGAGGTTATTTGAGAGCATATACCGTTAACAGTTTAGAGGGAAATTTTGAAGCAAGTTGTATATTTTCTAAGGATCTATGATCGTAAGACTTCCTACTCAAAGTATTTAAAAATTACTATGGGCAATGGAAATATTTCTTCAATTACAGCATTTCTATTTAATTTTTTAATAAGTATATAGCATATCGAGTGAATCCCCGCGTCTTCAGATCTCATAAAACTAAAGTTCTTAGCAAAATTAAATGAGGTATAAAATAGGGGTTATAATGAAACGAAATAATTATTAGCATGTAATTATAAGCCAAAATTAATAGCATGCAATTCGTTAGGAGTTTAAGATATTCTAGACATGGATAAATTTTCATTGCCTCAGTTCTTAAAGTCGAAGCCTTCAGTTCGAAAGCTGTCGTTGAGTGTGGGGATGAGTTATGTTTTTAGTGCTGCTGAGCTGTTTTCCCATGTCCTGCAATGTTTTCTTGGTATTCCTAACCTAGATGTTATATGTCTCAGATGTTTAAATGGCTTATTTCTTACAAGAATCTATAATTAAAAACATTAAGTTAGCGATTTATATGGACAGGAAAAACATTTGATCCATTGTATAATAGTAAGACATATTAATTATTACAGAAAGTTAATACATCGTTTAAATTTATAATATATACTATTTTTCTTTTTATATGCACCTTATATTTTACAACTAAGTAAATATTAAAAGAATAAAATTATATAGCTCTTGCCTTTGTGGTAAACGTTCTTGAATCCGTGGCTCTTGTGACCTTTGTCTTTGATGAATTCACTTCCAACTTTTCCTCCAGCCTGACCATGTCCGCCATGTTTGGCAACTTCCTCTTCTCCTTTCACATGCTGTCCCTTTTCAAGTTTTCCCTTGTGGTCGCTGCCGTGTTTGTCGAAGACTTCTCCTTCCTTCTTAAATCCATGGTGACCTCCTTTGTTTTCATGGTGGTCGTATTCTTCATGTCCTTTTTTGTCATGAAGTCCGTGGGCACCATGCTCTTCCTTAGCAGCTTTGTATCCTCCTAAAGAGCATTTAAAGGTTTATTAATTGAACGATGTTTTACTGCACATAAGTAGAATTTTCAGATTTTCGTCGCTTGCAAATCTATAATTTATACATAATGACAGGCACTAAAGAAAACTATAATCTTTCAATATTTTGCTATTGGTATATGTATGAATTTACGTGAAAGAGGGAGTTTTAGATATTTCATTTTTTACATTAAACTTTAAAATTATCTAAAAAGTTTCATAATCTTCAGGATTTTATACAAAGAGTCTGAAGTATTTTCTTTAAACAATACAATTAAAAATGATATAAAGGTATAAGAAAAGAATTTATAATGAAATTAAATTATTTTAAATTAGCATTTGATATACAGTTTTTAAGTTAAAAGAGAAAACAGAATTAATATAACACCCTAGTTGTGTATAGAAAGTGATCAGCTTTGGCTACTTTCGTTAAAAAAATTTGAAACTATTTGTGCTTTTAATATAAATCACGTTATAAAGGAAGTTTTCTTTATTGCAGAGAATTTGTCGCAATTAAATATTAAACAGTTCAAAGAACAAAAGAAAGAGACAATAAATAAGTTTAAAGACGAACTTCAAATGGAAATACTTGATAACAGAGGCATTTAAAGGTACAATAAATTTTCAAAACAGTCCAAATTCGACTAAAAAAGTATTTTAAAATTTAATGAATTCTGTTAATTAATGTTATTTTTAATTTATACAATTGTTTAATCATTCATTAAACATTGCATTGGATAAAAGATATGGAATTTCACTCTTTAATCTAGGTAATGTTTTAAATTCAATTTTTCCTTTTTGAATTACGTGCATTTTATGTCTTTTAAATGCTCCAAGCGAATTTCTATTTGTTGTATTTCTTTCTAACTAATAATTTTCCGTAAGGGCATAGTAAAAGGTATGGTAAAATATTAGCAGAAATAGTTGTCATAAAATATAAATTAAAAAATGACTTTTAGATGGCACGTCGAGAGTATTTTAAATAGAAACTAAATGCTGCTTCTGAAATATCAATTTTTATTTCCTTAAATACCGTTCATTTTCATGTAACCTAAGTTTGATTCAAAGATATTAAAAGTAGCTTATAACAAAAAAATTCTCTAAATAGAACAGAAATACGCATAAAATATTTTAATATAAGGTAATAATTTGTAATTTTACGATGTTTGAATTTTAATATTAATAATATATTGAAGATACTAATTTTGATTTTGGATATTTGAGCGTTCAATGGAATCACTTATCAAAATTTCAAAAGAATTCAAGAAAAATTAAGAAAGAAGTATTTCATTGTACCCTTAAATTTGGTATAACATTTGTTTTAACACTTGGCACTTCATGAGTAAAATGTAAAGACTATTTAATGTTACTGTACCATCTTCGTGGTTTTCGTAGTGGCTGTGGACACCTCCAGCTTTGTGAGCTTTTTCATGTCCAGCTTTTCCTTCGTAAGCTTCCTCCTCGCTGTGGTACTCATCGTAGTCTTTGTCCCGGCCTCCTATGTATCTGCCCAAGTGAGATCCACCTTCTGAATCGAGATCACGATCGTCGACTTCTTCCAGCTCTTCGCTGTCATCGACTTTTTCCTCTACTTCTTCTCTAGCTTTCACTGGTCCGGCAGTGGCGTAAGCCAGGAGAAGTACACATCCCAAGACGATCTGTATCAGGAAATAGAATTTCAGATATTATTACTCAATGAATTACCTTTTGTCTCACAACATTTACAATGCCAATTTCCACAAAGTTAGATGGAGGTAAATTTCAGCCATTTGGGAATGGTTAGATGTACTACGTGAACAATAATGTGGTTAATATTAATAAAAATAATAATTTCTTGGCTTCATATATTACTACTCGCCAAAAAATCAATTTTCGTAACAGTTGTTCCAGATTTCAGTTATCAATAATATGTAAGTTTTCTGATGTCTTTCGGACCAATTTAAACACCTAGAATTGTACTAAGGAATCACAAGTCTCATAATCTCACTGTAGCAGTTAAAGTATTGTTTAACTGTACATTATTTACCATCATTATTTATCAATTTAAACTTAAATTGCATAAAATTATTTGTAGCTATTAATAATCTAAATCCTTCAGTGATCCAAACAGAAAAATGTTTAGTTGTGTGATCATGCTTCTAAGATATCAATTTTTACAAAGCAAAGATTCGTAAATACTGATTTTCTGGTTCGATATCCAAGATTTTAGACTTAACTTAATATTAGGATTCAAACCAACCTGTAAGACAAACTAGGAAAATGAAGATAATCAAGAAGTAGTTCTCGAAAACTACTGTTATGATTTATAATAAAAGAGAAATTCAAAAATTGTTTCTTTTATGTACTGAATATTTAATCAGTACATAAAAGAAAGACCAACAGTACATAAAAGAAAGGATTCTGACCAACCTGGGAGACAATCTAGGAAAATGAACATAATCAAGAAGTAGTTCTCGAAAACTACTGATATGATTTAAAATAAAAGAGAAATTCAAAAACTATTTCTTTTATCTAATGAATATTTATTCAGTACATAAAAGAAAGACCAACAGTACATAAAAAAAGGATTCTGACCAACCTGGGAGACAAACTAGGAAAATGAAGATAATCAAGAAGTAGTCCTCGAAAACTACTGATATGATTTATAATAAAAGAGAAATTCAAAAACTATTTCTTTTATGTACTGAATATTTATCAAGGGCAAGCCCCAAAGATTGATATTCTTGTAATGTGACATGTCTCGAAGTATGAAATTCCATTATCACAGACGACTTCCAACTGCTGTTCGATTTTAAATCAGTGATAAATCGATTTTGCTTTACCGAAGGAAATTTATTGATCATAAATACTTCCGAGATGGAAGATTCTAGATATTTGATCCAAGAAAAAACAAAAAACAATTGTTCTACATTAAAAATCTGTCGTGATTCCCACAGTCCCCGCTTCCCCCATCATTTATTTCGCTAACGAAGGGGGAAGTGAGACATTTCACTTCCAGCCGCATGCTCGTGTCGTCATGCACGGGTGGTTTTTGTACCCTGAAGCTCTTCGTATCACTCTTTCGTTTCTTGATTCACTATGTAAGACAGGCATCCTTTGCTTTAATCTTGACATGTGATCTGAGCATTTTCCAGGGAATAAGGAAACGTGGGAATTCCTCTATCTTGTAATGTATGTAAATGGGAAACGGCACCTATCACGGGACTGCGTGTAAAAGAAAACAAAATGAGTTTTCCAACTGGAACTGATCTTGATAATTCTATTTACCAACATGTGCGAAAATTATAGTTTTGTTACAACGTGATTTCTGCCAATAGTTCCATCTACTTCAATAATCATGTCCGGATATACTAACAAGGAAAATATGGTACTGCTAGTAATTAACGATTTTACTTTATTTTTTGAAGTTGCAGTTTTTGAAAACCATGTTTAAAAGTAAAAGAAATAAAAATCTAAAAACTGTCATAGATAATGTCTAGAAACCATTTATAACTGGCTTAAATACGTGTAAAGTAAAATTTATCTCTGGTTTCTGAACTAAGTACAAACTTAGAAATCTTATAAGAGGTAAGACATTAAAAAAAATTACTTTTTTTAATCTAAGAAAAGTAGATTACTCGAGATTCAATTATTAAATTTATAAAGTAGATTTAACCAATGCATGAAAGATACGTCAACGAGATGAATGGTATCGTTTGCCATTTAAATTTATCGTACTTTATAAGATGCATTGATTTAGACAAATAAAACGAGATGAATTTTGATTTAAACCTAATGCTGTTTAGCCAGACTTGCGTTTGATTTAACTCTTCGTGTGCGGGCAATGTATTTTTACGTTTTTAGCAGTCTGTCACTGGAGAGCGGGTCACGTAAAAATAAGTATTTAGTAGATTTGTGGTGGATACCCGCTGACCACCACAAATCTACTAAATCTTTCTATCTTTTCTTTCCACAAGTTATGATTGTCGAGTTACTCAGTTTTTTGTTGCGTTATTTCGTCTTCAATCGAATTCCTAGATCCAGAACGTATAAATCAATTTGAATCTTGGTTTTTTATTGTTGAATACAAAATTGATAAAATGAGCCGTTTTGACAAAGATAGTGATGATGAAATATGCGCTGACAGATTATCGGATTTTAATTTTAAAAATCGTTTATTTTTGTGATTTCGTAAAAATATTTTTTTTTGTTAAATAATCATACAGTATATATTAAAGTGTAAAATAAAAAAAGTTTCGTTCATAAAAACAAAGTAGTTTTCGATTTACTGCGATTTTTCTGAATAACTAAACTTCCGCATAATTCAAGAAAAAACTCCCGCTGCACTCTAGGTTGGCGGTGAAGTATACCCGCATGCCAAGTGTTTAGTTACACACTGAAATAAAACTGTGTTCAATTTCTTTTTATATAGCCCAATACGCTAAATTTGCTTCCTATTTGTTAGCAATTTGGATTGTAAAAAGATGAATCTGATTAATTTGGTTTCATTTTCACACTTGCAGTTTGAAGTCCGAGGCTTTATATGATAGAACTTTCTAAGAGCATTTAATTTTTTGGGTAAATGAATTAAGCTTTTTCATAGAAGAATATGAAAAGTTTTTCCCTTAGAAGGAGTTTGTCCATGATAGAAATAATAGTAAACAATTGAAGAGCAAAATCACAGAACTTTGCAAATCACCACCATTTTCGTTAAATTTGGACGAACTATGCATATCACAGAGATTATATTGTAAACTTCGCAGAAAACAAATTTTTATATACATTAAATTAGGAGATTTATTCACCATATGCACGATAATTTTGGCATTTGTTAACTCCCTTTAATTGAGGCTTTGAATTTTAACCGTAAAATCAATAAATTATTTGGCATTATTAAAAACTTCGTTGATTTTAAATTTATAGCTGCACCCTTTTAATTTTATATTAACTGATTATCGTTATTCATTAAAACCAAAATCCATACGATAACAATACAATAACATTATTATTGCAAAAAGAATTGTTTCTTACACTTTAAAAATAATTTCCTTTTTTAAAACAACTAGTGTTACTACGTTATGCACGAACGAACACGGGTAGAATGACAATGAGTTAGATACAAATGATATTGAAACGTTACAAGATAAAAGTTTTTTTTTTCAATTCTGTTTCCTAAAAAAATATTTATGCTTTTTATTTGCTTTATTGATACTTATACTAATTGAGGTACAAGAAAACTAATTTTACTGTCTAACAAACGATTATAAAGTATTTAATTTTAATAATAATGGGGAACTTTCAAATTAATTTTATTACTTATAGAGCTATGTTTTACATTTGAAGTTTTATTTCCTAATTCGACGCTTTAAATTTTAACCGTAAAATCAATACATTATTTGGCATTTTTAAAAACTTCGTTGATTTTAAATTTATAGCTGTACCCTTTTAATTTTATATTAACTGATTATCTTTATTAATTAAAACCAAAAGCCATAATTTTGTTTGACAAAAGAGTCACTCAAATTCAATTTCATACAAATTTTGAAAATATGAACTTTGTTGTTTTGTAGTTACGAAAAAAATTGCGGGACGACATAAAAAGTCTGCACTTGTCTGTTCCCTTTATTAAATATTGCTTTAGTAATTGTCGGAAACAAACAAGCTGGACGATGGCCGTCAGAGTAGAACCCAAGTCCGAGATTTCGAATCCCACACATCGCACAGATTTTAATAGTCAGTCGGAATCGACTTTAACACATTGTGTGCGGGTACATTTCACAGCGGAATTGTACCGGGAGCGGGCGTTTTGCGAGTAAATTTAGTTATTCAGTTAAATCTCAATAGATCGAAAATTATTTAATTTTTTAACCAACTTTTCGTATTTTATATTGAAACATTTAAACAAATATATAAATAGACAAATAAACAAATATATATATAAATACAAATATATACATAATATAATATATAAATATACATATATATAATATCATTTTCACAAGGATAAATAAAAAGTTAATTTTAAATCTAAATTGATTTTTTAAATCAACCTTCCCATTTTGTGGTTCCGCACCGACTGATGTAAAAACTAGTTTCTATTTGTCTAAAATTTTCCAGAATCCATGTAGTAGACAAGAACATTCGGCTTCGTTTTCCTGTGTATATCGTTATTTTTGTACCCACAAACAAACCATGTTTTTACACTAACCCGTACTAGTACGTGATCCACGCTCAAGTATCAATCGTCAGAAAACGTATTAGTACGTGTCCCGCATACAATCTGTTAAGAAATAGATCTCAGTTTCACTAGTCTTCGTGTAGCGAAAAAAGGAAATCGCAGGACTCCAAACCAAACGAACCAAAACAATTATGTTTCTGTAGTATTTTGTGCTTATAGTTGCAAAACAAGCAAAATGAGAATATAATTGAATATCCGTATAACAAACATCTATCTAACGAAAGTTTCTAAATAACGAATGATTTTCGGGTTTGGTTTGGAGCGATATGGTCTATTATTTTGCTACATCAGGTCTAATGAGACGGGACTTAATGCTTAAAGTCAATTTTGAACAACTCTGAATTTCCGTGCCATCGGTGGGATTCAGACCCGCGAACTGTGACTGATTTTGGGAACCTTGAGTACAAAAGGAAGTTTACACAAGATAAAACTTCCATTTTATCTCGTGTTACTTAATTTTCAGTAAGTGAATCTATCTGCCAAGGATCTCCGTGAGAAATTCTTTGTTTAGGAATTATAGGTAAATTTCCTCAACCCGTAATTAACCTATTGTATATATAATGAATAAATTTTAAAACATTTTAACTCTTTTAAGTTTTAAATTTTATGAAATATATATTGGTATAGTTGAAGAATTGCAAATGAAGAAATGTAAAAATTGCCTTCATATATTAAGTAGGTTTTTATAAAGGATTTTATTTAAGTTAATTTTCTTTAAAGCAAAACTCTTTGTAGGATTCGAAGATTCAACTGCAGTTTAAAACTTTTACATAAAAGTTTTACGATTAAACCTTCCCTATTTATGTCGATAAGTAATAAATAATCTAATAATATAATTTTCTTCATTGGTGAATATTTATAATGATTTAGATTATTATCGTTCGAATATTTGTAATGATTTAGATTATTATTGTTAGCTATACAAATGTATTGCTACATTTTTGTAATATTTTATACTATTTGGTTGTTTTATACCTAACAGACAAAATAATCAGACGAATATTTGTAATGATTTAGATTATTATTGTTCGAATATTTGTAGTGATTTAGGTTATTAAACTTCACTATTTATGTCGATAAGTAATAAATTATCTAATAATATAATTTTCTGACGAATATTTGTAATGATTTAGATTATTATTGTTCGAATATTTGTAATGATTTAGGTTATTAAACTTCGCTATTTATGTCGATAAGTAATAAATTACCTAATAATATAATTTTCTTCATTGCGGAATATTTGTAATGATTTAAATTATTATTGTTAGCTATACAAATGTATTGCTATTTTTTAAATATTTTATACTATTTGGTTGTTTCATCCCTAATAGACAAATTAATCTTAGAAACAGCACGAGTTTATCCGTATATGGTAATGCATTTTGAATAGAAATATTTTTACACATTAGAGATAAAAATGAAATTTTTACTTCTAAAATCGTAGGTGTTTAGTAATTTCAATATAAGAGTTACTCAAGTACAATATTAAGATAAATCAAGACTCCTAATAAGAGTCATAGATAAATCATTTAAAATTTATCTGTTCATTTTAAACGGCAAAATGGGCAAATAGATTTTGAGTGACAAAAACACAACAAATCTTTTAAAACGCAGTATTTGAAATTTCTTTTCTGGAGATCTTAAATTTAGTATTGAATTTCTGAAAACAGATTTTTAAGCAAAATTCTGCTCTTTCTTGATATTAATTTACTTTTTAATTCCAAAATTCTATGTTTGAAATATACAGGAGACATTATAAAGCAAATAAAATTTCTTAGATGTAACGTACTTTGAACTGAAAAACTTTCATTTTGAAAAAAAAATATTGCAAAAGAATATTTAAAAAAAACGTAAAGAAAAATTAGAAGTTTCCAAGATAGATTCAAAATCAAGTGAAGTAAAAGGTTCAGCTCAAATGTTTCTCAAATTTCTCTAAAACATTGTAATACTATATTTTAGTTTTAGACATAATATAAAATAGATTATATATAAAATTTAATATTTTGAGAATCAGATTATAAATACCATAAGGTAATATTGAAACAAAAAAACCTCTTATTTAACTTTAAAGCTAAAAAAAGAAACTTTATTCAAGTATATTCTAGATATTATGCAGTATAAATCTTAACAGACGCTTTTTTTAACAGACTGAAATTTTCCTCAAAATCAAACAAAGAATTTTTAAGCTGTCATTTTTCGTTATTAAAGGACTTGCTCCGATGTTCTTATATTACTCTTCAAAATTATTTAATATTTTAAACTTTTATTAAGTTTAAAAAAATATTTAAAGTATTTGTATTTTTTAAATTTTGATGCTTCTACCTTCAAATTAATTTTTCATTTCATAATAAATATAGATTAAAAATTAGAAATTCTCGCTAAGTATATATTTTAAAAGCCTAAACAATTTAAATTTATGCCAAAAATATAAACAAGAAATAAAAAAGATCTGTACTGTGGTAATTCTTTACCACAGCACGATAGTAATCCATAGAACTCACCAGTATCCTTTTCGCCATAGTTGAACTCTGGGACACTCTGGAATATTCTTTGCCCGCAGTCAAGTGAGACCGATAAATTTATCCAAAGAAATACACCTGACGGCAGAAAGTCTTTTTTTATTGGACTTGGATGTGATTGTTTCTGCGATGGCTTGAACACTGGTCGAACAGGTGGCCCGGACTCTCTTAAATAAGTGACCCAGTCTTCCGTAAATTCTGACGTGAAGTTCACGTGGTTTTTTTCTGTGCTGATTTAGGTCTACGTGATTCGATTTCATTGTGTGCCGAATACCTACTTGTAGGGAGTGTAATCACGTGAAAAAGAGAACAAGGGATTATCCAAATAGTCGGAAGCATTAGCAGCTAACCGCGTTAGGGATTGTCTTTCGTGGTAAGCAACAAATTATGATCAACAGGAATGCGCTTTCGGCAACTTTAGTTACATCACTAGATTATAACCAGCGAGTGAAAGTCACATAAAGAGATAAAGATCGATATTGAATTATGAGAAATTATATAATTCCGAAGACGAGTTGTATATTCGATCTTATTCTTTAATAACATAGCTATAAGGAATGTCGAGTATTCTTTTAAATTAAAAAAAATTTCAGTGTATAACATTTTTCACATTTCAGCAAGTATAGTAAAAAGAAAGGGCTTGGAATTTAGAGCAGAAATGCGATAAAGAATTTTTGTTAAGTTTACAAATAAAGTTTAATAGTTTGAAGGAAAAAATAGTTCTTCAGGAAATCATATCATAGTTTCTGATATTTTGTGTCTAAGAAAAAATAATTTTAATTTTTCAAAAGACATTGAACTCCAGAAATTAATTTCATTTGATTCTAAAATTCTATAATATGCCAATGACTAAAAAAATTTAACAGATTATAGTATTGAAATTTTGAAGTTGATTTTAACATGATTATCATTTTTTAAATTTATCATAGCAAATGAAATCCATCAATAGTTATGAAATTGTTTTAAGTTCAGCGATAACTGGTAATAACTCTCTAGATGAGAAACAAATAATTCACTCTTGAAGAGTTTCAAAAACTCCCAGTTTGGGAAGAATAATTTCAGCGATTCTGAAATTAAAGACAGAGACACGAAAGATTTCTCGCAAAGGCTATGTGAAAATGTAACCGCACAGCTTGGGATAAGCAAATTTAGAGATGCTGAAACTAATTAAGATCTTCGTAGAAATATTTCTTAAATCAAGTGATAGGATACATCAAAGAAATTAACAAGTGAGCTTTTTTTCTTTTTAAATCACTAACTGATTTTTCTAAGTTACAAGCCGCGTTAGTTCAGGCAACCATCTCGTAACCAGAGGAGGTTCGGGTTCGGGGCTCGAATTGGCCAAAGATCTGCCATGTTCATTAACGGCGTCTAGGGTACGTAATATAGCTTCGTTGTCGCAATATCCCCAAGTTCCCAAACGATACCTCTGGAGATGGCAAGCCAAGCCTGAGGGTTTGTTTGTGTTGTCTAAGGAAGAAATGTTGTCCGCCTATATGGGGCTGTTATAATAAAAATGGTGAACAAAATTCGTGGCGTTGTACTGGAGAATGCTTAACAAGCAAGTGAACTATCATTATTGAAAAAAAATCTTTCCAAGTTACACATCCTGATCTCTTGCTATATGAAGAGCTTAAAGTTATTGCCTACGATCTACTGATTTGCTTTTCAATTTCATAAAATCACTTTTAATAAAGATAATTGGTGATGGGGTGTAGCTAAAAAAATAATAAAAAAAAGGTTCGAAAATCCCTTTGGAATACCTAGCGTAAACCATGAAAATATACGATCTCATGTTTGAATGTCGATGGCAAAAGACTGCAACTTTACAGTTCTAAAGGTCTCACTTTCTTTTATTCGTTCAGACATCACATCAGATGCGTCCCTTGGGAGACTGTCAGCAATTCACTGTTGTTTTGAGCCTTACAGGTGTGTTAGAGGACAAAAGTCCGCTTTCAATTGTCGCTGTAATGGCAAACTTAGGTGGTCGAAGTGAGATCTATACAACCCTTCGGATGCACCAAGAGGCAATTTTAAAAATCGAAGTTATCCTCATTCATGGGTTCTCCTCTAAGTGAATTACAGTGTATTTTATCCTTCACTATTGAAGGAAAAATTCTCTAATATTTTTGTGGTGTTTTGTGGTATATTTAACATTATATTTCTGGGAGCCTGTCTATACTCGACTATCTGTCGGTACCTTGATCAGCAAATAACAATCCTGTTGCTGGCAGGGATATTCTTAGATGTTTAGAATGGGTCTTTGTCTATTCAGCCCTTCTGCTGCAGCACATCACTAGTAGTACTCCAAACCAAACCAAACTCATACCCTATCTAAATCCGATCCTACAGTTTATGAGGACTTTTGGAAAATATTTAAAGCACTTGGGCTTCAAATACAGCCTTTATCAAACTGATAAGATTAAACTATAGAGGAAGGGCACTAAAAGTCAAGATAATATTAAATCTAATCATGTTTTTTTTTTTACCTCATGCACTATTATAGTTTTGTATTTCTGATGGATGTATTCTGCCATGGATATTCTTAGCCTTTTGGAATAGATTTAGGCTGTAAGTCCCAGCCTAATGCATTAGAATAAACTAAATGTTCGGAACCAAACTTCTTGTGTATTAGGATATTAAAATTTAACAAATGATTGTGATAAACTTATTACTTTGTGAATTTGGATGAATTTGAATTTTTCTTTTGCTTGTCAGAAAAAAAATAGTTTTCCTAGTTCTGCTATTGTTGTTGGAAATGGTGAATGCAAATATAAACCCAGAAACACGAGCAGAAAAATAAGGAAAATACAATTAGGATTTACGTTGAATAATTAGAGTAGTAAAAGACTACACTCTATTATCTACGGATAATCAAATTTT
The DNA here is from genome assembly GCA_032207245.1 of Pardosa pseudoannulata. Taxonomy (NCBI): domain Eukaryota; kingdom Metazoa; phylum Arthropoda; class Arachnida; order Araneae; family Lycosidae; genus Pardosa; species Pardosa pseudoannulata. The sequence goes on along the minus strand of CM063505.1, from coordinate 63,402,755 downwards.
GTGTTATTTAATTATCTATAAATGATAGAACAGAGAATCGAACAGATGATAGAACAGAGAATCGAACAGATGATAGAACAGAGAATCGAACAGAAGATAGAACAGAGAACTTTACAGAGAAAATTGCTTGCTATATTACATTGACCAAGAGAAGAGTTGTGTTAGACAGACTATTCTCAAATTCTGATAATTTATGTCTTTGAATTTAATCTTTTCTCTCTTAGTGTGCTGCATTCGATAGGCGTTGTTTTTAATTCTCAAACAATGCACATATTATACGTTATAGTCTGAGAAGATCTGATTAATATCAATTATAATAAATCCTCAGTTAGGCTATTTTCCTTTGATTTAAAGAAATTATTATAATTTTTTTTATAAGAGGTTACGCCATTTAAATTTTTAATGTTCACATGAAGAATCAAGAGACAGAAAAAGTCGGCGAGTGGAAAGCAAGAAGTACGTATATGTACTACTATCCCTATTTGAATTACTACCAGTACTATATAAGGAATATTTCTGAAAACGTATCTAAACAATATATGTTTTTATAGGGTACATTTAATAGTGCACTACAAATTTTGCTTTCTGTGTGGTCCAATGCATATTTTTTTTTAGATTTTTTCTCAATGACTTATTTCTTGATCCTCTATCATCTCCTCTTTAAATCAATAGATAAAAAATCAGGTTCTTCCAAATCGACCCATTTCAATTGTGGTGTTATTTCTATTTCCAATAAGCCACAAGATACGGCCTTTTGTATATTTTGTGCAACTCAAAATTACTTCTCCTATTCGAAACGTTGACCTGAATTATACCAAGAATATTTAGTAATATTTATAAATATAGCTCATATTTTCTCTCTCAAAAACTTCAATTCGGATTTCTTCCTGTTTAGTCAATGATTAAGTCATGTTTAAACAAGCCTAATAACAATTCTGTAGATGAAGCATTTCATTTTTTTTTTGAAAAATAGTTAGAATTTATAATCTTTTCATTCCACAGTTTTATTTGATAATTATGATGAAAAAGGGATGAAAATTCATTATCTGTCTTTATTGCAAGTTGTTATAATCATAAATAGAAGTGATAGGAAAAAATTAAAAAAACATGAAGTGTGAAAAATAACTTGGATGATAAATCGGTTTGCTTCTACAAACACATTGAGCTCTTGGTTATCTGAAAATGTTTGATATATACCGATTTTAACTATTCCACTAATTTGTCAGTAGTTTAACAAATGAATTTTGTAAAACAAAATTGCATAGCTTTATTTACTTTAGGATAGTTGGGTGTTGGTTAAATATCCAATTCAGAATATTTCAGTCATTCCCCTAGGATTGATCATTTAGCGAAAGAAAGTACTTAAATCTGATATTACGAGGCGCATCCAGAAAGTAAGTTTCCAGAGGTTTTCCCCTTTAAAGTAAACGTAATTAGCCTTGTCATTTGCACATGCATAACAGATCTATGATGTATCAATCATATGTGAGCTGGACAGGTCCCGACTCGTGTCAGTAGCGTAGTAACAGTAGTCCGAAATGGAAACTCTAATTCCTTCTCCCGCCGCCTGCAAGGTTCGGTCGGTGATCTTGAATGCACAAAGCATTGCACCAATTGAAATTCATCGTCAGCTCTGTCAGGTCTATGAGCCAAGACTGACACCCGAAGACAAAATTCAACGCTTAGGAATAGCACTGACATTTCTGCTACGGTACTACGATGACGGTGACGAGTTTCTCGACAGGATCGTCACGTGCAGTGAGACTTGGATTTCGCACTTTATCCCGGAAACCAAGCAGTAGTCAATGCATTGCCGTCATAGTGCATCTTCGGTAAGGACCAAATTCAAACAAACTCAGATGCACGGTGTTCTGAGACAGGAAGGCTGGCTTCATTCACTGGCTGCTAAGCTCTACGACAGAGGGATATAAAAGTTGATCCTATAATATGATAAGTGTCTGAATTCTGGGAGTGGCTATGTTGAAAAGTAGCTGGAACAGTGCTGTACTTGTTGCCAATAAATATGTCCCTGAAAGTGTGAGTTCTTTTTTTTTATTTTAAATAGGGAAACTTTCTTTTTTGTATTTATTTTTGCAGGGAAGCTTGCTAAAATAGAGGGTGGTAATGAAACGGATTTCATATTTGCATTCAAAAACAAATTGAGGTATGTATAAATTTATTGTTTCTATGAAAAGATAATTTAAAACAGTTTTACACAGCAACATTTTAAACATTAAATAACGGCACATGAACTTCCTACGTTGCAGGCAAAATATCTAGCCAATTTTCAATTTCATGTGTTTCAAATGTTTTGCAGCATTTCAGTAGGTATCCCTCTGATGACTGTAGTAATTCGTTGTTTTAGGTCATGGTTATTTGGAATTGGAGGTGCTTACACTTGGAAACGAACATACCTCCAGAATAAAAAGTCATGTGGAATAATTGGGGTGGGGGGTGGGGGGTGGGAGGAATCTAGATAGGTGCAAACTTGCTATCGATGTATGGAGAATATTTAGGGTATTTAGAACTGATTTCCTTAAGCAATTTGAATATTCACTGGAGTACATCGTGTAAACAGTTTGAATCCCACTGGCTATGGGTCTGACGATAGAATATTTATCTACTACAAACAAAACAGTTTCCTCTCCATTCACACAGAGGGTGTGTTTTAAGCTGACTCATCCGAAGACATACAGCAGCAACTAATGATGACCGTGCTGCGACAATGACTCCATAATGGCTACCAAGCCATCGCTGACCTACGAGAGGCCCGTCATGGTCCGATTTTAATGTGGTCCAAGCCGGTAAGGAGTAAACTCTACAGAGGTAAGCTCGAGTCTACCGGAAAGAACGCTAGAGAAAGATCACTCAGGTGCCCCGGGATCGTGAACCCCGTACACACCTAAAGGAGGTGTGCCCCTGGGGGCTTACACAGAGGGTAAAAGTTCTTAACAGCTACCTAAAACAGCTAGTAAAATATGTAATCCCCCCCCACATGACCAATCTAGCGATCATGGAACTGTCCAACGTCACAAAGATTGCGAAGTGGTTGTAGAGCTTTGATTCAGTTCCTAGTAAATCTTAAATCTACTTGTACTGAGTAATTTGAGTGGTGTGAGTAACGTTCACCGTCTGTATAGTACTCCCGTAATAAACTGTTCAACAAAATTTGCTGCTTTGTAGTGGCTGGCGTTAATAAAGGCAAATGTTCCGGTAGAAATAAATAAATATTTTTCCCATTTACTTTCCAAATATGGAACACCAATGTGGTGGTTTTGTTTTGTTTGGAGCGTTAAGTCTACTTTTTATGCTATTCGAAGGCAAATGAGATCGGGACATACTGCTTAAAGCCGATAACAAACTACTACGAACATCCATGAAAGCAGTGGGTAAAATTAAGTACGCCCACTAGTAAATCTGCCTCTTTGTGAAAGATAACTTGAGGTTGTCTGCATTTATATTCTGGACAAGAATAGCACTCTAGTATGTCTAGATGTGAAGCGTTTATCACTGTATACTCGATGCAGAAATGTGGACCGAAAATTTCATTTTCCCCAAACATTTACTTTTGGGCTACTGCGTGTTTTTTCTCTTACTGCCCTAAGAGATTCAGTTCTCCATATTCGATTGTAATGATGGTTAACATAAGCAGAAGCATGGACAGATGCTTTATCCTAGAAGATGACTTTTTTCTAAGTAATACGTTTAATTGTTTCTGTATAAAACTACTTTAAATCATCTTTCTAAGAAAACATTAAAAATGTAAGTTCATAATTTTTTATCATTATTTTTCAAACATGAAATAGGTTTAGACCAGCATGTACAATTTAGATATTTTTTTTTTATTTTACTATCTGTTTTAAGTAGCTGTTAAGAACTTTTACCCACTGTATGAATAGAGAGGAAACTGTTTTGCTCGTAGTAGATAAAAATTCTATTGTCAGACCCATAGCCAGTGGTATTCGAACTGTTTACATGATGTACTCCAGTGAATATTCAAATTGCTTAAGAAAATCAGTTCTAAACACTTTAAATATTCTTCATACATCGATAGAAAGTTTGCATAATCTTCTAAAACACAAACTTATAAATTCTCAGAGTCCTTTTTTTTAGAGTACCTTCCAAACTTTGTTTAGAAATTTATTTTCTTAGAAAGAGTTTTTCTTTTCTGCAAAAGTAGAGGGCATTCCTATAACAGTCTATCATTTTTTCGAGTACCTCTTATTAATTACAATTTTGTCATTTGCATCTACATTTTATGATTTGTGGAGTCTCGCAGAAAACTTATTTTTCCGTAGGTACATCACTTGAAATATGTCATATAGCTTTATATATAAAACTTTACTTTACAGTACTGTCATACCAAATAATTCTTTTATTTTATTCATTTTTTAATAAATGATATCATTTGGTGTTTAAAAGGAGAGCTGTTCACCAATACGAAAGATTATGTATGAGAAGTTGTTTAAATTTCAAAGTTTTATTCTGCACAGTCATTAACAATTTAAATTTATGATAGTCATCAATATGTGTTTGGTAGAAATGATTCGAGCCTTAATAGGTTAGAGAGAGATTGTAATAACGATGAAAAATATCTTTCATTCAACTTTTTGTCATCAGAAAGATATTTTCATAGATTGTATACATAACAAGTTAAAATTTTACCAAGAAAAAATGCAATTTCCTATATCAAGTTTGACAATAAACAAATAAATAAATAAATTGTTTATTTTAAACATTTTTTTGAGTATAGGGCGAAATACATGAGTTTTACTGAAGGAAAATGTCAATAACGTGTTTTGGTACTGAAAGTAGAATTTTGTCTAAAATGTATTGTTTACAGGGAATAATTGTTCCTAGGTTTTATTTCGTACACACAAACTTTTAAGTAAATAAACAATAGCTGAGAAATCTCAGTTATTGTCTACTGTAAATATAATAAGCTTGCTATGTAAACTGACAATAATTGTGTGAAAAGACAATAAAAATGATAAAATTTGAAAGGCCTATTCCTGAACAATTTCCAAAAACGTCTATTGTTATAATACTACACCCTTTTTTGTGCACAATAACTGCAATCAGCTTCTTTTTCCTGTTCATATGAAGAAATTATTTTTCTTTTGTTCATTTAGTATTAAATTCGCAAGCATCTTGCAATGTACAGTTAATTTTCTACTTCCTGTATAGAATAATAAAAGATGTATTTGATTTTTAATATATTTTTTAAAGAATATTTCACTCGATAAGGTATATATGTCTTCTAATTTTGAAATATTAAAAGATTAAATTTCTTTTGCGATTCAATGAGGAATTCAATTTCAATTACGAAAAGAAGAGTGTGTTAACTTTCCAAATTTTACTGTATTTTTTTCGTTCTGCATATGTTTAAATAGTGATATCGTATTTTCTTTAATAAATTTTCTCTGGATAAATCTATGTAGAATCAGGAACGTTTTTTGCATTCTCCTTTTCCTTTCGTTTATTACATCTTTTTAGTGTTCTACGTTTAGTCTACTATCGCTTTTCTTCAAAATATTGATTATAATGTCGCATTTTATCCATGTTACGATATGTGGACTACAGGAGAACTTGAAATCAGAAGAGCTCATAGATAAAATTTCAGAGAATTAACTGTCCTTAAAACGTAGCTCAGAGTTTCTCGTTACTTTTCGGTTTTATAAATCCACCAGGAGAAGAAAAATCCACTCATATCGTAGGATAATTACATTCCGTATAATTTTTCTTCGTTCTGAATATGTTTAAATAGAGATATAATATTTACTTTAATAAATTTCCTCTGGATAAATCTATGTAGAGTCAGAAACGTGTTTTGCATCCTCCTTTTGTTTACTACATCTTTTTAGTGTTCTACGTTTAGTCTACTATCGCTTTTCTTCAAAATATTTATTTTAATGTCGCATTTTATCCATGTTACGATATCTGGGCTACATGAGAACTTGAAATCAGAAGCGCTCATAGATAAAATTTCTGAGAATTAACTGTCCTTTAAACGCAGCTCAGAGTTTCTCATTACTTTTCGGTTTCATAAATCAACCAGGAGAAGAAAAATCTATTCATATCGTAGGATAATTACATTTCGTATAATTGTTTTCGTTCTGAATATGTTTAAACAGAGATATAATGTTTACTTTAATACTCTGGTTACTTTAATACTCTGGATAAATCTATGTAGAATCAGGAACGTGTTTACATCCTCCTTTTGTTTATTACATCTTTCCAGTGCTCTACGTTTAGTCTACTATCGCTTTTCTTCAAAATATTGATTATAATGTCGCATTTTATCCATGTTACGATATGTGGACTACAGGAGAACTTGAAATCAGAAGCGCTCATAGATAAAATTTCTGAGAATTAACTGTCCTGTAAACACAGCTCAGAGTTTCTCGTTACTTTTCGGTTTTATAAATCCACCAGGAGAAGAAAAATCCATTCATATCGTAGGATAATTACATTCCATATAATTGTTTTCGTTCTGAATATGTTTAAATAGAGATATAATGTTTACTTTAATACTCTGGATAAATCTATGTAGAATCAGAAACGTGTTTTGCATCCTCCTTTCTTTACTACATCTTTTTAGTGTTCTACGTTTAGCCTACTATCGCTTTTCTTCAAAATATTGATTATAATGTTGCATTTTATCCATGTTACGATATGTGGGCTACACGAGAACTTGAAATCAGAAGAGCTCATAGATAAAATTTCTGAGAATTAACTGTCCTTAAAACTTAGCTCAGAGTTTCTAATTACTTTTCGGTTTCATAAATCAACCAGGAGAAGAAAAATCCATTCATATCGTAGGATAATTACATTCCTTATAATTTTTTTCGTTCTGAATATGTTTAAATAGAGATAAATTATTTACTTTAATAAATTTCCCCTGGATAAATCTATGTAGAATCAGGAACGTGTTTTGCATCCTCCTTTCGTTGACTACATC
>CM063505.1:63258294-63390794 GCA_032207245.1 Pardosa pseudoannulata | reverse complement strand
ACACTTATCACTCCTGATAAATATGAATGCTGTCGTGACTACTGTGGACTGCCTGGGAATTACACAGAACGACCTATAAATCTGTAAAATCTTTAAACTTTCCCTTGCCAATCGTCAATCAACTGGCGAAGCTATTCAACCGCGTCGCGCTGTCGGTGGTAGACCTACTTCAGTTCACGTACTCTTGAAGTCAAAAGGGAGTTGCTATTTGTTTAATGAAACTGAAAGTGTCACGAGCAATTTTCGAGAAGATCATTGGTGCGTGTGAAAATAAGCTTTGGTGAAAGCACGCTTTTCTTTTTACGATGTGTTGGAGTGAAGTACTTAACGGAGGGTCGAACCGGGTTTTCAGAGTTCATAGAGTATATGCTAAAAGCTTTTTATTTTGATATCACAGTGTTGACTTTAATTTTCCCAAAACGTCAGATTTAAAGTTTAGAATTTCAGGAGATTTTTAGGGCCGGTCTAACCAAAGTCGTTTAACTCTAACAGTGATTAATTTATGCTTAAAAGGAGAATTGCGTCCTATCATTGGTTTGCGCCATGGGTTAATTGAAAGTTAGCCGTTAAACGACTTTGGTGATACCGGCTCTTAGAGTTTTGGGCTGCTACCATATTACAGTCGACATATGTCACTGGGGACTTCTAAGTCATAATGAAGTCCGAAATCGGCAGAGATGGGACTTTGGCACCATAAATTTCCCTCTCTGACATCATTATGACGCAGAAGTCACCAATGACATATGTCGACTCTAATATGGTAGCACCCTTGTAGTTTACTTATAACCGACGCTATGCGGTAGCACTTTAAAGTATCGAATTAGTATCGATTTATTGGAATATCGAATTTAGTGCTATAAAATCAAAGGTAGAATTGAACTTGATTGTGAGTACATGTAAACATAATAGACGTGAAACTTCGAGGAAATATAGTACCGAGAAATTGAAGACTTAATATCTGATTTTATCAACTGTAAGCATAAGTGCTATTGTGGGGCTGTGTATGAAACACTCGTGTGACCTGCTGTAACAATGAGTTACACTGCTGGACAACGTCAGCGCGGGAGACTGACCGAGGGACGAGGGCGATGTCAGTGACCCCCCTTCGACCCCATTGAACAAGAGGGGTGGCTAACGCGGGTCAGTCGTCTTTGGGCCTTGGCAACAGCAGCTTTTGGATTTTTTTGCTCTGGCAGATTTGAAGGCCCCTTCGGAGGAAAGACGAAACGAAGAGAACTTCAGCAGAGGCAGGGGACGCTCAACTTTTTTTTTGTCCATCTGAAGATAACGTCATCAGCGGGAGTTGATTCCATACTCCAGCTGTTTATATCGTCTCCATATTGAGATTGAATATATTTTATTTGCGTCTCCAGACTGTGCAAAATTAGATTTATAAATTAAAAAAAGTTTGCAAAACGGTAAGTCTTCTCTCATTTGTATCTGGTGTCTTAACTTTTTGTGTTATCTCAACATGTCCTGGTATAAGTCATTGGTACGTAATACCTGCCCGCTTACTTAACTGCGGCAGGTATATTTATGTTCTTTGGTTACCTCTGGGATGCATAAAAATTACACATTCCAAGGTTAAATGGACAACTCAAAAAAAATTATTTTCAAGATTATACATAATCAATAGCAACGCAAATCCTATTCAGAGTCCCGCAGCCTCATTTATCTGCTACCATAGCCAAAATGGAGGAGCGGCCTCCAAAAAGAAATGTTAGGCGTTGCATTTCCTCGGGCTCCTTAAATGTCTTCGCCTCTCCCACGAGAGATGTTACCTTATTGGTGGACTCCCCTCTATTGACTGAACTAGCGAGAACCTGCACCCTTCTTTAATCTACCGCCGCCCTGCAAAAACACAAGACAAGTCCGAAGACTTTATGAGCTCCGTGGCCAGCTGGCTCATTCTCCTCAAAAGACGCCGGGTTGAGGAATCAAGGGGTCAACTGCAAGATATAGGAAGGGGTGTATAGCTTCAAAAATGGGTCATGGGTCCAAATTCCTATCAACGCTTAAAAATTCTGCATAGCTGCAAAAACGGGTCGTGGGTCCAAATTCCTATCAACACTTAATAATGCTTTGAAAATTTAAAACGATTGTTTTTGTAGAACTGAAATGTAATAATAGTTTTTTACTACTGTAATAACTTTTTTATCCTCTAAACATTTGAACTGTGCTGGTGAAAGGTCTCTTTGAGAAATAATTAAAAAAAGTCACGAGTTAAAAATATTACTTAAGTATCTTAAGAGAAGTGGATGTAAGGTCAATATTCAAGTAAAGGATATTTGAGTATTACTGTAAAGAGAAAGGTTATACACTTAGCTATGATATATCCAAAATCAAGCACCTCAAAGTTAATTATCAATATCTCCAGGAATTAGTAGAAAAATCTGCTCTTAAAATGCTAAATCTGTACTTAATCAAGAAAACATTCATGGTCGTGTGCTAATATGGAAGATGCTTATTAGTTATATCAACAGAAAGAGAAGCGCTAAAAATTGTATAACTGAATTGGAATCCTTCAGCTCAGTTCTACCAACGTAAATTCAATTTGTACGAGAATGAAGGATGGTATAAATTGTGAAGAGAAATTGAGAACGAATTGGATTCTAAAAACACCCTACAGACAGTTATGTGAGTGGAGTTTGCCTCAAGCTAAAATAATTTTAATTATTAAATTATAGAGTGATTTATGTGATAAAATTCTTTGTATTTTAAAATCTATTTTCTCTCTGTACTTGAATCTGAACATCAAAATTCAAAATAGGCAACTGCATTCATTTCGTAGAACTAAACTGATGGAAAAATTATTGGTGCTTGCCCACATTTCTTAGCAGTTATTGCAGTAATTTTCAAGGCATGTGTTTGGATTTTAGTTTTTGCTGAGACTTGAAATGTTCTTTAAAATAGAATAAAATAAGTAGCATGTATCCTTGATAAAATAACCAAAGTATCTTTTCGATTTACATGAGAATACTGAAACGAACTTCCCCTTACAAGAAAATTACTTGAATAGCTATGCTAATACGTAGTTGGCGGTTAGAATCAATTTTATGCTTTAAAATAGTTTGACATTTTATCTAAGTAACATATTCTATTTTATTGGGCAGGTGTTAGAGAATGATCCAAATTATAGAAGTACAGTCGTAAAAAGGGTTAAAATAGCAAAATAACGACCTCCAACCTTTATTACACAGCCAAGATCAATAGAGATCTATAGATCTCTGATCTGCTCATTATATAAGCTATGGAACAATAGTTTACCTTTCCATACTTCAAAAGATTAGCTAGATTATATTCATTTAGCATATTCTAAATGCACTCCACATTGAGAATTTGAATAATAAAAAATTGCGAATGGAATAACTTTAGTATTTTACTTAGATTTCTCTATAGTTGTAAAATATTACTGTAAGTTAGAATATTATGATTTCTCACTTGTATATTCCAAGCATTTTACACACTTTCTTTTAACATTGCTTAACCTTTTTTGTTTTACAGTTCTACGATTTACCCAGAGTATGTTAGTATCACATATTTTTTTAATGACTATTCATTGTATTAAATATTATTAGACAGTAAATTTTCTATGTTCGAATCAATACTGTTTCTGATTGTTTCATTGTCCGCTCATTTTCTCCAATAAGTTTTGAGTAAAGTTATGAACTAAGGTTATTATTCAGTCGTTCATTGCTCCCTTTTTTTTCCTTTGCATTTGGTAAAACGAGGCTTTTAAAGTCCAGTGATTTCGATCTTGACTTTATTGAGTAACGGCAGGAGAATAAAGTGTTAATTAGCCTGGTTTATTTTCTAACGACAATATGCAACGCAACTCAGAAACAGACAAAGGTTTGCCCTTCTCAATGAAAATGGAAACCCTTAAATGTAAGACTTCATTAATTTACGACTGCGGAGGTTGCATAAAAATTCTGTCTCAATAGCCGATGAATCTGATAACATATCCAAGTAACTCAGTAACGGAATGAATTCATTGGTATCTATGAAACAGGTTTTAAGCTCTAAGAACTCTTTAGTTGAATAGTGAAAAAAAACATTCTACAGAGTTGTTCAAGTTACGAAAACAGTATGGTAACTTTTTAAAAGTGAATTAACAAAATTATGATCTAATACATGCTACATTTAAACTAAAACTTAATGAGAATTTTCAAAAGAATGAGTTGATGAGTTCATAGGTTAAATTAACATTTTCACTAGATTTAATGTTAATTTCTAACGATTGTTTTCTTGTTTTAATTTATATTAAATACTTATTATTTATTTCCACTTAAATTTTAATGATTAATAACCTCAATTTTTGCTATACTTAATTCTTGTAAGTTTTTTAAGTTGTGTTTTGATTACTCAAATTTACAATATTTAACGTAATATCTACAAACTTAGCTTCGGGTATACAGGGTCTACGGCTCATCGGTTCTCCCAAAACTCCGATGCCAATGGCATTTCATACCATTGTTTTAACAAAAATCGGTAGTTAAACATTAAAACTCCCATTAGCTGCAAAAATATTCTTTCTCAACCTGATAATTACTGTTTAATAGCATTTTACATAATTTTCTTTTGAATTAATTATTCTAATTCTTAACAGTTCAATTATATCTCGGCTGAATATGAATTAGAAAATTATATTTGTTTCATTGTTTAAGTAGTTGACGAAACAGGCCGGAATCATTTACTTGAATGATTGTAAACAAACGTTATGCATTATGTAACCTCTTTAATACTTTCAAGTCCATAATTATTATTTAGTGATACACAGCGGCATACTGTTAACATACATTCACAGCTAGTGCGGTGCGTATATAATTCGTTGCCTGCAATCGGACACAATCAAGATTCCCTTTTAAAACTCATGGCAAATAGAGCGTGGAAAACTTTTTACGCCTGCTTTATATTTACAAGTGTAAACAAGTATTCTTTCTTGAAAAATAAACTTATATCTTTTCTCTTTTGCTCACTTGATTCAATCTCTGTAAAATTGTATGAAACAGAAGAAAAAACGAGAAATTACTGGCCCGTTACAAAAAGTCTTGAGAACCTTGCAGTATTTAGAACATGGCTTTTTTTTGTAGCCTATCCAAAGAAGTTTTAAGAGATATTTTTTTTTCTAACTCCATCAATTCATAAATAAAGTTTGAAGGAGAGCTTCTATACGCAACATGTCTATTTATTACAAATTTAGAATTATTTATAAAAAAAGTTTTATAACAATCTGCTACGTAAATGAAAAATTGAAGGACAAATATTTATTTTTTCTATGACGGATACATATTTGTAAACTAGTGAACCTGAACCAATATATATATATATATATATATATATATATATATATATATAATATATATATATATATATATATATATATATATATATATATAGGTCTAAAAAGAGGTGATTAGAAATTAAGTGAGTTAAGAGCGATTTTAACAAGGGAACTCTTTTATAATAATAAAATAAATGAAAAAGACCCAAGCTCGCGTAAGCTTTTAGGATAATCCGGTCAGGCGGAAGCATTTTTGAGCTATTTGATGACCTTGCAAACAGATAAGTTTCAATTGGCGCGTGGACATGGAATGGTCAACACCTTCATGCATAGCTCCGCCACGAACATTGAAAATGGCGCAAGTTGCTTTCCTTAAGAACGATGAGTTAATAAAACTTATAATTATCAAGAAGACTGTTGTCCATTCGCCTTAACTCTGGATCACGACTTCACACACACACACACATATATATATGTATGTACGTGTGTGTGTGCGTGCGTGCGTGTGTGCGTAAGTGTGCGTTTGTGCGTGCGTGCATCTTTTAACTGTACACTGACGGCAATAACTGTACCCAATGAATCTTGCACTCAAATTTATTCAATTTACTCATTGAAAATCTCACACCAGAGATTTTACAGAAAATAGTTTTATACACACACATACAGACACAATTGTATATAATATCAGGTTAGGTATTTTAAAATTAGAAATTAAAACATTAAATTATAAAAAGAGAGTGAAATTTCTGTGAAGTGGAAGAATATGGGGGTAAAACAACATTATTTACTTGCAGAGCTTGCCAAGTTCTAGGAGAGAACAGGTAAATCTTGTGGTTTGGTGGCCTGTTGTCGGATTGAGTCTCGGGCTTAAAACAAAATGACTAGTGGGGCTCTGTTATTCAAATAAATTTTAACACCTGGAATGAATATTTTCTTATTTTTCTTATCAGGCTTTGAGCCTGAAACATATATATTTATATATACATACATAATTTATTATATATGCATATAAATATTAGGTTTCAAAGCTTTATTGCTATAATAGATTTCTATACTTATATTATAATTATAAAACACAAGTTATGCCCATTATTTGGTTTTGGTTTGAATTGCTACGGTCAATGTTTTGTTATGCGAAGGCTAATTAAAGCGGTACTTGTGGATTAATACCCATTTTGAACATCAAATCTAGTAAAAATATGAATATCCAAGCCAGGAGTTGGTATTTAACTCAAGATCTTTAATAAAGGAGAGCCTACAGATTTGGCTAATGTCAGGCATTATTCTTATAATAACGGTGTGCCATTCTGTGTTGCTACAGTTTAGCGAATATCATCTAACAAGCTATCTACACCCAAATGACTGAATACCATCACTTAATAAAGATGTTTTGGACTCATTCACAATTATTTGAACTCTTAAATGTACATGCATGGAATACAAGCTTGTCTTAAAACACTACTGCTTCGTGCCCATCTTTCGATCTTGGTGTACATTATTAGTGGCAACATGTGTGCTTTTGAAACTACTTTTGCAGTCTATCTTCACTTAAAAAAAACACTAATAACGCTATTGATCTACAAGAAGACAACTCACACATATCAAACATATGCAGGTGTAACAAGCCTTTTAAATTTCATTTTCACAAAGCAAAACTAAAAATCTATTATTTTGAAATATTACTTAAGTTTTTCACTTTACAATTTAAAAACATGTATGATGATCCAAGCTAATATCTAAGTATATTAGCTTGGATCAGCATATATGTTTTTAAATTATTTTTAAATATTTAGTTTCAATTTATTATTAAATTATTTAAATATGTGTTACCAAGTAGTATAATATAGCCCGAGACTGTAGCTGAAATGAAATTAAAATCGGATTTGGCTACTATGGTATAGATTTATTTATCCAAGAAACGAATAACTTTTAAACTGACAACCCAGGAATTATTTTTATTATTCCATCAAGAATTTTCACGAATATACCCGTGGTATTAAACTTTCTGGTATTTTCAACACATTACATGTGGGTTATAACAGCCAATATAATTTACAAAATTATTAAATTTTGAAGCTGAATCCCCCAGAAGCGTTCTTGGCAAAGATACAAAGAGTGCCTTCTAGCTGTGAAAATTGGGCTGCAAAATAGTATCTATATTTGTAACTCTTAGATAAACTGTTACAAAAGGAGCTTTCGATTTCCGATTTGGTATTGTGATCTACAAATCATTATTAAAAATGTTGAGCAGCAGTAGCTCAATCAGAAAAAGCATCGATCTCATAATTAGAGGCTTGCTATTTCGGGGCTCGAGTTGGCCAAACATCCGACTTGTCCATGGCGGCTGGGGCACGTAAAATAGGTTCAATGTTCTCCAAGTTCAAACAATACCACTGGACTGGGGGTCTTCTTCTTGGTCCCTGTTTTAAATTACGATGACCCAGTGAGGGCAATGTTACTCACATCCGTAACATACATTAAGTTACACGTACTTCCTGGGTGATGTTAAATGTGTAAAAACTTTGCAGCCATTTTTGGCATAAAAATATCTACCTGTATTGCTAGTTGCATTGAAAAACATTATTGGAAAATGTTTTTCTATAAGTGATATAAAGTTTCCGTGAGGAACTGTCTCAAAACTTTAACATCTTCTGTGTCGGATATTAACGACGGATCCACTTTGAATGACGCAATTCTTCTCTTCTTATCATGAGAAGCGACGCCAACTGTACGAGCACGAATATACTGAGTTCTACATGCGACGCCGACTACGAAGGGGTTAATCAGAATATATGAAACTTTTAAGCAGAATATTTAATATTCTTTTCAAAATAATTTCAAGTACCTTTCCCAAATAATCGCATCCACTCTATTTTATTTTAATACAAAAATAATAAAGTATAAATAAATGAGTTTATTTTCTAGAGTTATTCCATAAAAAAGGGTAAAAGATTAAACTGAATAGCTGATATTTTACTGAAAGGTGTGGGATTTATATAGATTTAATTTGATGTGTTTCTCACTGAAAATTATTTTTCTCGCACATTGAGAATGCTTCAGAAAAATAATCATAATTTTTCTTTTCTGTAATTCATATTTTAGTCTGATTTGAAAGTTTCTAAAATATATTTAGAGCAAGAAACAATCAATGAAAATAATTTCCCTCTACTTTAATGGTTTATACAAAACGAGTTTTTTTTTATTAAGGAAATAGCTTTGAGGAATTACATATACACAAGTGTACTTTTTACAATCAATTTTATTTTATACGAAAGCTTTATCTAATTTTTAACATAATTTCCACCAATATGAAGACACTTGTCGTATTGTAGTAAGCTTTTGGATTCCCTTCCCAATGAGGTCTGCAGCTCAGTTATGTTCGAACTAAAAGTTTGGTTTTATTACTCCCCTCCTGTCAATATTTTCGGTCTTGAGCTAGGTGGCTCAGTCGGCAAATGTAGCGATCTCGTAACCAGATGATTGTGAGATCGGGGCTCGAGTAGACCAAAGATCAGTTGTGTTCATTAATGGCGGCTGGGGCACATAAAATAGTAAGTTTCCAAACTATATCTCTGGATGTGGCAGAAAAGTTTGAGAATTTTCTGATTGGTCCCTGCTTCTAAATTACGAAGACCTTCTTTGTTTACCCTGGTATCCAGTGAGAGGCAAACTTAAAATAATTCCATCTTCTTTCTCCACTAAGTCTTCAGAAATGATAAAAGATCACCCACTTTCCTTCTCCTAAATTCGTCATCTTTAACATGTTTTAACATGTTTCTTAGAATTCCTCCTCTCAATGTTTTCTCCGTACATGTCACTGAACTGCCGAAGAATTTCATCCTCCTTTACATCTTTTGCTTTAACCTTATTGCTAATATTCCCTCAGGGGAACATACAATTTAAAATTAAATAAAAAAAGTTTTCCTAAAATTATTTTGTAAAATAATTATTACAAAGACACGATAAATTTTATATAGAATAATGACTGCCCCAAAACAAATTCTACAGCATACATAAATTTCCACTTAAATATCCCAGCATAGAGAAGTATATAACTAAAAATGCTTTTATTAGAAAACAAATATACACACTCTCAAAACTGGAGACTGACGTGTTTCATTGTACAAAACTATATGTATTTTTTAATTCTAGCATAACACATCAATGTTTGTATAAGGGAAAATGCCGAAAATCCCTAAATTTTTTCGGAAAATCCATTTATTATAGTCTTTATAATTGTATTCAAACTAAATTTTACTGAACAACTATTTCTTCCTAGACTTTGATCATAATGGGGCGTTTAACCTCTTAACGTGCACGTTAACTCGAACGTGCTAAATTGGCCAAACTGTGCACACTCGAGATAATTCGAGCGGGGTTGTACTTTAATTTTTTCTACTCGAATGCAAACGAGAATTGAAAATAACAATGTGAAAAAAATCATAACAATAGTTTTATGATATTTATCATTTACATGGGATTGTAAGCTATAATACTTACTTATTCAAGTATAAAAAATATTTTTTTTCTACTTATCACTTACGACTTATCTCTTCATTTTCTGCAATGTTATTAAAATCCAAAATTGCAGTAAAAATTTTGATTATTTTTGTATTTTTGTAAGTTTTTGGCAAAGAAACGTTCTAAATTGTGTTTTTTACCTTAAAAAATTGATTTTTTTGGGCCAACCTTTTAAAAATAAAACAAAACAAACTGTGTATTAAGCGGTTAAAAGCTTAAACAAATGAATGGTACAGCGTATTTCACCGCTGGAGGGATTTCAATTACCTTTTTAAAAGGTTTCAAACAAATTTATTTAAAAAAAAAAAAAAAAAAAAAAATAACTGTGAATTAAGCGGTTAAAAGCTTAATAAAAACAATGTTAACAGAAAAAAATTTAACCGCTGAGGATTTCAATTACCTTAAGAGTTTTTTAAATGTCTACAAACAGATTTAAAAACAGTTGAATTCTTCCTCATGGTGTCTATGGCTAACCAACAGTTGCAGACAATATGCACACAATATGTACGAGGAACACAAAGTTTGCAACTGCAGAATTTCAAAACGGTACTTGCCAAGAAACAAGCCGCCTACTTGCATAACAACAATTAACCGAGTAGATTTTATAGGACAAGAATATCTGCAACAGCTTTTAATTATTTAGTGGCCCAAAATGAGAGACAACTTCAGATGGAAAATAAGATCAGGAATAGTACTAAAACAATAAAAAAAAATCTCCCATTCTGCCTTGCTGTTATTATAAATAAAGAAGTGAGACATTGTATACTGAATTTTAATGCTTTTATATCACAATACCCATTCTTAAACCACACCCCTGTTGCTACACCTGACATATTACAGAGAATAATGGATGATTTCTTATTTATCGCTTGCTGTTTATTAGTTTTCCGGGCAGAAACAATCCCAACAGTGGTTTTCTTTTCCCCGCATGTGTGTCCCCGATAGAACTTACCGAATGTACGACGGCCTGAATGTCATCTCGGATTCGAATACATTGAATATTATTTGTTTGTTTACTTTCCCTTCTTGTCACTAAAGGAGTATTTTAATCCATAGCTTGTTCTCAGAACCTCTTTTGTTTTGGCGCTCTTTTATTTATTTCTTACTGTGTCTGTCTAAGGTCTAAATCTTGTTTTCCCTAACTTCCTGATCTCCTACAGATTTAAAATTTTATTTATTGACTTATTTTTTTTTTATAATACATGACGGCTCGAATGTCATTCTAGGATTCGAATACAGTGAATATTATTTGTTTGTTTACTTTCCCTTCTTGTCACTAAAGAAGCATTTTAATCCAGAGCTTGTTCTCAGAACCTCTTTTGTTTTGGCGCCCTTTTATTTATTTCTTACTGTGTCTGTCTAAGGTCTAAATTTTGTTTTCCCTAACTTGCTGATCTCCTAGAAATTTAAAATTTTATTTATTGACGTACTTTTGATAATACATGACGGCCTAAATGTCACTCTAGGATTCGAATATATTGAATATTATTTGTTTACTTTCGAAACGAAAGTAACACTAGAGAAGTATTTTAATCCAGAGCTTGTTCTCAGAACCTCTTTCGTTTTGGCGCTCTTTTATTTAATTCTTACTGTGTCTGTCTAAGGTCTAAATCTTGTTTTCCCTAACTTCCTGATCTCCTAGAAATTTAAAATTTTTATTTATTAACTTACTTTTGATAATACATGACGGCCTAAATGTCACTCTATGATTCGATTATATTGAATATGTTTACTTTCGTTTCTGTCACTAGAGAAGTATTTTAATCCAGAGCTTGTTCTCAGAACCTCTTTTGTTTTGGTGCTCTTTAATTTCATTCTTACTGTGTCTGTCTAAGGTCTAAATCTTGTTTTACCTAACTTCCTGATCTCCTACAGATTTAAAATTTTATTTATTAACGTACTTTTGATAATACATGATGGCCCGAATGTCATTCTAGGATTCGAATATATTGAATATTATTTGTTTACTTTCTTTTCTGTCACTAGAGAAGCCTTTTAATCTGGAGCTTGTTCAAAAGTACCTCTTTTATTTAATTCTTACTGTGTCTGTCTAAGGTCTAATTCTTGTTTTCCCTAACTTCCTGATCTCCTACAGATTTAAAATTTTATTTATTGATGTACTTTTTATAATACATGACGGCCTAAATGTCACTCTAGTATTCGAATATATTGAATATTATTTGTTTATTTTCTTTTCTGTCACTAGAGAGGCATTTTAATCTGGAGCTTGTTCTCAGAACCTCTTTTGTTTTGGCGCTCTTTTATTTAATTCTTACTGTGTCTGTCTAAGGTCTAAATCTTGTTTTCCCTAACTTCCTGATCTCCTACAGATTTTAAATTTTATTTATTGACGTAATTTTTTTGATAATACATGACGGCCTAAATGTCACTCTAGGATTCGAATACATTGAATATTATTTGTTTGTTTACTTTCCCTTCTTGTCACTAAAGGAGTATTTTAATCCATAGCTTGTTCTCAGAACCTCTTTTGTTTTGGCGCTCTTTTATTTAATTCTTACTGTGTCTGTCTAAGGTCTAAATCTTGTTTTCCCTAACTTCCTGATCTCCTACAGATTTAAAATTTTATTTATTGACGTATTTTTGATAATACATGATGGCCCGAATGTCATTTTAGGATTCGAATACATTGAATATTACTTGTTTACTTGATTTTCTGTCACTAGAGAAGCCTTTTAATCTGGAGCTTGTTCAAAAGTACCTCTTATTTAATTCTTACTGTGTCTGTCTTAGGTCTAATTCTTGTTTTACCTAACTTCCTGATCTCCTACAAATTTAAAATTTTATTTATTTATTGACGTACTTTTGATAACACATGATTGCCCGAATGTCATTCTAGGATTCGAATATATTGAATATTATTTGTTTACTTTCTTTTCTGTCACTAGAGAAGCATTTTAATCGGGAGCTTGTTCTAAGTACCTCTTTTGTTTTGAAGCACTTTTATTTTACTCTTACAATGTCTGTCTAAGATGCAAATCTTGTAGTAAATTTTTTCTTAACTTCCTGATCACCCCCTAAGCTGAAATTTTGCATATGGATGTATTTTTTTTTTGATAGAACATGAATATATCGTAAAACTACTTTAAATACATTAATTCATTTTCATACACAGTCAAACATTGATTTAGAACCACTGCGATGTACCGCAGCTCCGTCAAAGGGGCCACATCTCAGAATCAACAAATCTTCTAAAAATAACTTATAATTTTAAAAACCGTTGAAAGCTCGAACTAATTATAACATCAACCAGTATTTCCGATGCATAAGCTAGAAGGAAGGGGACGATATTTTAAGAATTATTCCTCTTTTATATCTTTCCTTTATTTTACTTTATTATCTATCAAATCATTGCTGCCATTAAATACGCTAATTGTTTTATTTCTTTATATTTATGTTTGCTAAATTTAATATCTTAGTTTATGTCTTATGTTATTAATAATTATATTGAGTTGTATACTTTTAGACCGTTATTGTTTTCGTTGTCACCTCGAGCCATTTTTACTTTCCATTGCATTTGAATTATCATATTAGAGTTACTATCTCCAGGAAGTAACAAAGGGGACGATTTTTAAAGAATTATTCCTCTTTTATTTCTTTCCTTTATTTTACTTTATTATCTATCAAATCATTGCTGCCTGAATAGTTTATACTTTTATTCCATAGATTACCGCCGAACGATGGACGAATGGTTAGGGCGCCGGTATTCGGTACCAGAGTTCATGGGTACGAATCTCACTGTGGCATGGATGTTCTTAGCCGTTCAAAATCTGCTTTAAGCAATAGGTCCCTGTCTCATTACCCTCGTGTTGTGAAAAACTAGACCATAGGGCTTAAAACCAAATCCAAAATCCATAGGTTCCCAATAGGCGCTGGCCTTCGGTACCGGAGTTCGTGGGTTTGAATCCCACAGTGGTGTGGATGTTCGTAGCCGTTCGGAATCGGCTTTAAGCTGTAGGTCCCGGTCTCATTAGCCCTCGTGTTGCAAAAAGTAGACCGTAGCACTCCAAACCAGACCCAATAGGCGCTGAAGCCTTCTTCCATGAAGCGGTAGTGGGTTTACAGGCCAATAGGGAGGCTTAAGACAGTCAAGGAAGAGGCCAGTATGCATAATATCTATAAAAATATACGTGGTATCTATAAAAATATTTAATAAATCAATCGATAGTTTTATTTAGCATAATAAATGTGATTTTTTTTCTTTCAACTATAAATTTCCTTAATTCCACCCCAAACCGCCATTTGGCTACCGCTGGGCTTGAAAATAAAAATTTTAATTGCAGTTTCTTCATCGCGTATGGCTGAACCTTAACTCAGTGCAATAGTTACTTGACTGTCTAAGAAAAAGTACTACACTTAACGTGGACATTTCCGAATGATATTAACAAAATTGAAACGTGACATTAATAAATTGTTGAAACTCCACCAGCCTTAACCCATTAGCGCCCAGTGATCTATTTTTAGATCGCTAAACATAGCGTGGTCAACTCGCTTTTAGATGACCTTAAATCCACCCCACATATTCTACACTGCATAGGGGGCAAGACAAGGCATGCACCTGTTTACCAACACGTGGTTTTCTTGTTTTGTTTATATTATTGATCTTAAGCTATAAGAGAAAGTTTGTATCGCCCTTTCGTTCCGCCGTTTTTCTACGTTTCTTAGCATAAACACTGAAAACAGCTAAGTAATACGCGTAAGTTAAACATTTTTTGGTGATTTAATATCTTCATAGATGTAGCTATCAGAATATAAATCGATGTTATCTTAAAAGAAATATAAATAGTAAAAATTAGTGTAAAAATACTGCTGATCTAGAAATAGATCACTGGGCGTTCGGGCGTTTTTTTCCTGACCCTGGTAATATTACGTTTTTTCACATTTAGATGAAAATATGAGTCGAAAAATCTTTAAGAGCTTTCAGGATGCAGTTGATTATCTGTTTTCTGAACAAATTAAACAGGATATTATTGCCATATCCACTAATGTAGATGAACTGACAGATGAAGAGAAAATAGATAAGTTACATGCTCCATTTGTAAATGATATTGTTGGTAAAATAGAAGTAATATCAAAAGATGAGTGTGATCAAACAGATTTACCTTCAAAGTTTGACAGGAAACCTAAAATATTAAAAACAGAAAAGCCAAAAATTGTTTGGAAAAAAAACCGAATTATACCAAATGGTCGGAATTAATGGAAACTGATAAGAATAATATTTTGGCAACGGAAAATGATCTTGCAAATGCATCTTGCATCATTGCTTTGAAATTTTTTTTTCTGATGAAGTATATAACGTAATTGTGGATGAGACTATTCTCTATGCTAAAAATGTTAAAAACGACCATGATTTAATTATCTCTAAAGAAGATATAAAGATATTTATAGGGTTTTTGATATATTTTGGCTATCTTACTCTTTCAAGTGAAAGATATTATTGGAGTGATGTGGAAGATTAATTGATAGGTCTTGTACAGAACTCTTTTAATAGAAATGCTTACCTAAAAATAGAGTCATATATTCATTTCCAAGATATTTCAAAAGCAGCTGAACGTAAGAATGACAAATCAAGATAAAACTCCTTTTGGAGAGAATAAGAGGTAAAACATGGTACTGGTGTCTATGCACTCGAATAATTGATATGGCTGTAGTAAATGCAAGTATTCTGCAGAAATGTTCATAAAGGTGATTCTAAATCCATGAAAGAATTTCGAAGAGTTGTTGATGTAAAATATCTAAAATTAGGAATCGAAAAAAAAAAAGGTTTTGAAAGGTCGACCTTACAGTTTTCCTTCATCCTCAAAAGCTATTCTCAGTCAAGATGTTCGCTTTTATAGAAGGATCACAATATGGGACAAAGAAAGGGCCAAAGACATTGTTGTCTTGTAGGATGCCAAGAAAGCCCCCTAACATATTCTGTGAAGTGCGATGAAACTTTATGCACGAAGTGTTTCTTCAAATTCCACACTAAACTGTAGAAACATTGAAATTTTATTATTTTAAAATAATTAAACTTTACTAAGTACATTCTGTAACATAGTGAAATTCTGGATAAATAAACTTTTTTTAAAAGAAAATGCATTAGTTTTTATCTATTTGGTTCGATTTTACCACGTTATGGAAGTACTAATGATTGTTGTGTATTTGCTAAAATATATCCTCCGAACGCCCAGTGATCTATTTTTAGACCAGCATTTTTTTAAAAGACTAAGGTACGTATTGATAAAATTCGATAATAATATTCATGTTGATGGTAAAAGACACCCAATTTATGAATTATATGTCATTGCGTCAAAATAAAATAATTTGGGCGTTAATGGGTTAATCATTTCATTAATTTTTATTTCTTATTAATTTTATGCTTATTTTTAGGTTTTTAATAAACATCTTTTACATTTGATGGCCGTTTAAACTGTTTCTCTTTGGGATTCTCAGTAAGTAGATAGGCAAATAAAATGGATATAAATAATATGCAGCAATATTTTAATATTTGTTATAATAAACTGTCTGGAGCGTTCGAATATTTTTTCTTGTAAAGTGGGCGGTGGTCCAAAAAATATGTGAATCTCTATTTTATTTCATTAAGAATTTTCAAATAATGTTAAGTGAAATTCGGTATTCTATAATAGAACTTTTAGGTGCAAGAAGTAGCTATGAAAGAGTTAAAAATACCAACAGACCTTAGTTACCATAAATAATAATTAATTTATAAGAATTTTCTTCGTTAGCTGCTTTGATTTCTCTACTTTCCATTTGTATCAACGGAGCACTATCAGCTGAGTAACTATCGCAAATCAAGTTTCCACCAGAAGAGTTTCACAAGAAATTAACTTTTCCTAACAATAACAGAAAACGACAGTGAAAAGGTAACCAACAGACACTTTTGACACTCTTTGTGATTTTAACACGTTTTCAGACACTATTCCTGTCGCTGATGAGCTCCTGTTTAGACGTGTCTTTCATACGCATCACATCGCACTGGACATCGCACTGGAGCTTCATTTACTGGCTCTCCTGGGCCAAGCCCTCTAAGCCAGTACTACTGTATCACATGGACATGAGAATTAACAATTATTGCAACACGATAATGAGGACTGGGATACTAACATTAATTAATTTTAGGTTTAGCAAAAATAAGGTTCATGAGTTCGGTGAATGGTACACAAAAAATTATATAAGTTCAATAATAACTAGTTAAGAGAAAACTACAGTACATTAAGTGTACTTGGCATAGTTGATGAATGAAATACAATTACTCAAAATTAGAAGTTAATTTTTTTTCTATAATTATAAGAGAAGATTAGGAACTCAGCAGTCGTACAAGCGATTTCGCAGGAAGGATCCTGCTTGGGATTAGAAGAAATTTTATTGGATCCTGATAGCCAATGAGATTTTTGCTAGTACAGAAGAGCCCTCGTGAGAGAATTTTAGCAAAATTCTGAAAATGCAAGTGAGGGATTCAGCTCTAGGCAAGGAGAAATTTGGTTGGTCGCTGTGGACCAATGAAATTAATCTATAGTTCTGCTGAGAACGGCTAAGGGCCGTTTAGAGTTGGCAGGATCCGCATGGTCATATTGGGCTAAGTCCAATAAATGGTCAATGCAAATATTAGAAAAGAAATTTGTGGCTAAAGTTTTGAGAAAATTTGGAAGAGTGGGGAGATCAATTTCCCTGTGGATCTCATTATTGCGATAATATTAGTGATTTGCCGAATGATAATGTTTTGAGCAGCTGATAAAGTTTTAATGTGAGTCTTAGCTGCATATGACCATGCGGGACTTGCGTAAGTAAGCAATGGACGTAAATAAGATTTATAAATGAGCAACTTATTATTAAAATTCAATTTACTATTTCGAGCAATTAGGGGAAGAGGGCACGTTTAGCAGCTCGTTTCATACGCTGATGTCTTTATAAAGACAATCTGCGCTGCTAAAAATTATTTCTGGTGATTTCATCTGATTTCTCCCTGCAGAATGGAGGAAAAAGACATGGATTGCGAAGTTTCGACTATTTTACTCATGTTTACTCATATTTAATCTCATTTACTCAGTTTTAAATTTATTTAATCGCATTTTTACTCATATTTAGCCATTATTTTTATATTATTTTTTTCGTCTTTTTTATGATTAATATTTAATTATTTATTTCGTTTACCATTTATTATTACTTATTTTTAATGTAACTGGCATCTTTAACATTTTTTTTACTCATCATGAACCGCTTCCTTTCACAATTATTCATCTTTCTTACTGGAGATATGGCCGAACGATGGCGAATTGGTTAGGGTTCTATGTCATTTTGTTCTATGTTAAGTTCTATGTTATTTTGTTCACCGTGGCTCTATTTTTACATTTAAAATATACAAATAGTCATGTGCCCAAAACTGTATTTTATAACATAACGGTCTCCAACTATTGTAAGGAACTAAAATGACTAAATGCCGAACGATGGCCGATGGGTTAATGTGCTGGCCTTCGGTACCGGAGTTCGTGGGTTCGAATCCCACAGTGGCATGGATGTTCGTAGCCGTTCGGAATCGGCTTTAAGCTGTAGGTCCCGGTCTCATTAGCCCTCGTGTTGCAAAAAGTAGACCGCAGCATTCCAAAGCCAAACCAAACCAAACTGGAGATATTGTCACGAAGATTTGAATGAACACACCGTTTAACTTAACAGAACAATTTATTGAAGCTAAGTAGCAACTCGCAACTTTACAGGATCGAGAAGTTGCCTACAACTAGTGGGTATCAGCTTTTATACCCGAACAGAATATTCGAGAAATAACTAATTTACATATTAAAGAAAGATCTAGAATATTCAAGAACATAAGGAAACAATAAACAACATTTTGAAATTAAAAATCCGTACTTTGGATAAACTGCCATGTCAAGCATCGAACCCACAATCTCCGGGTCTGGATCGCGTGCTTTAACCATTCGGCCACTGAGCTAGTTGGCCAGCATCTTTATGCGGCAATATACCCAACCGGACCAGAGACTCCGACAACTACCTTCAAATGGAGAAGCGCGACAGTGAAAATATTGTATTATAATTTTTCATCAAGACATGATACAGGAATAAAATTAAGTAGAAGTTTCTATTAATAAACCATGAAAAATTTTAGACACTACTGATAATAACTAATCAAATTCCAAGTTGTAATGAGTGATTTTGAATTTGAACAAGTATTTTAGTATTTCTACGAAAAATATGTTTATATAATAAGAAAAGAAAATTCGAACTTGCGTTTTTATTTAATAAAAATAGATGAATCTAAAGAATAAATAATTTTTAAATTCAATTTCATCGAAAGTCATAAGATTATAACTCGATATACCGATAAGTTGTTATCCGAAAGGATGGTGGAGCCATATCGGGGTCTGACTATAGAAGTTTACTATTACATATGCACAGATGTAATGAGATTATCTATGGTTATCGATTTTCTAATCACTGTTATTCTTTGTCTTCACCATTTTACATATGATTTAGTGGTTTGGTTTGGTCTGGAATGAATTAGAGCGCTACGATCTACTTTTTCCTAATGAGATCGGGACGTATTGTTTACAACTGATTTCGAACAGCGACGGATATCCATGCCACAGTGGAACTTTTACCCATTAACTCAGACACATAGCAGTGCCCTACACATTCGGCCATCGTTTGGAATTTATGAGTTAGCTATTCAATGGTAAAATGCAGTGATGGTGAATCGCATTTGATTCCAAGTGAATAAAATGTGCTCTTTTCCTCAAAAATTAAAAAATATTTTATTTAAATATTTATTGATGGATTTCTATGTAACAAAATATTTTCAACTGCACTTCCATTTCTTCGATTCCCAGAGATTGGCATGAGCAAAAAATAGAAAAATCATTAAATAAACAAATAAACCAAATAATTTTTCAAAAAATTGTTTTGACCAAAAGAATGACTCAAAATATTTCCATCGTTAGTTAGCTTAATTTCTCTTCTTTCCCTTTGTGTCAGTGCGGTTGTAACAATCGGTGGTTGTCTATGTAACAAAATATTCTCAAATTGTCAAAATAATCCCTTTAAAATATACTCGAATCGAGTTTGATTCCAAGTGAATAAAAGGTGCTGTTTTATTCAGAAATTAAAAATTATTTTATTTAAATATTTATTGATGGATTTCTATGTAACAAAATATTTTCAACTGCACTTCCATTTCTTTGATTTCTTGAGATTGACAAGAGAAAAAAAATAGAAAAATCATTAAATAAACAAATAAACCAAATAATTTTTCGAAAAATTGTTTTGACCAAAAGAATGACTCAAAATATTTCCACCGTTAGTTAGCTTAATTTCTCTTCTTTCCCTTTGTGTCAGTGCGGTTGTAACAATTGGTGGTTGAATATGTAACAAAATATTCTCAAATTGTCAAAATAATCTCTATAAAATATATTGGAATTGAGTTTGATTCCAAGTGAATAAAAGGTGCTCCTTTCTTCAAAAATTAAAAATTATTTTATTTAAATATTTATTGATGGATTTCTATGTAACAAAATATTTTCAACTGCACTTCCATTTCTTCGATTCCTAGAGATTGGCATAAGCAAAAAATAGAAAAATCATTAAATAAACAAACAAACCAAATAATTTTTCGAAAAATTGTTTTGCCCCCAAACATGACTCAAAATATTTCCATCGTTAGTTAGCTTAATTTCTCTTCTTTGCCTTTGTATCAGTGCGGCTGTAACGATCGGTGGTTGCCTATGTAACAAAATATTCTCAAATTGTCAAAATAATGCCTATAAAATATGTTTTTGTTGTTTCGGATGCCAATTGGTTAATCCAAGCATAATTGAGCCATGAGCTACTCGTATTAAGGCAAAGGGGTACGTCTTTAGTTTCAACGAGCACCTCAAAGGCGAAAGTAGGACTTTTGCCCAAATGGGTCCTCGTAATTTTGAAGCAGGGGCCAAGAAGAAGATCCATAGACTTGGCCTGTCAACTCCAGAGGTGTCTATTGAGAATTTGGAGGACATTGTGACCACGAAAATATTTTAAGTGCCCAAGCCGCCTTTAAAGAACACGGCATATATTAGGCCGGCTCGTGCTCTGAACACGCAAACCTCCTTTGCCGTTGCCTTTTGCCGACTTGAGAACGTTGCCTTTTGCCGACTGAGCTACCTCGACTCCCTATAAAATATACAAGCTATCAATAAAATAATCAATAAATCAATCAATTATTGTATTCACCATAGTAAATGCCCTTTTTCTCAATTATAAATTTCTAGAATTTCACCACTGAACGCCGTTTGGCCATACCTGACTTAGAGAGTGTAAAGAGGAGGAACGAGTGTTACGATGGAACCAAGTGGAGGAAATTCTAGGATTTCTCCGATTCTTAGAAAATGGTATGAGAAAAAAATAGAAAAAATTATCAAACAAACAAATAAACCAAGTCAGTTCGAAAAAATTATTTCGAGGTACAAGCAAGCTTGACCCAAAGTATTTTTTGTACCAATTTCTTTTGTATTTTTATTTCTGGGTCTGTTTGTTTCCGCTCTATGACTTTAACAAACAGATAAACAAATTAAAAAATACCCCATTCTTAGAAGAGGTTACGCGGTTACAGTTCGAACTGGAGTGCATTGTGCATGGAAAAAATGCGCCTGTTGTCTGTTCAAATTTGCCAAAGATGTTTTAGGCAGTCAATCTTTTTTTTTACTTGCGATCCTTTGAGGTGATGCTATGGGAAACACAGCAAAATATTGCATCAGAGTTAGGCAAAAATTAAATGGAATAAATGAACCGAAAGGTACTTAAAAAGTGTGAATATTAGTCGATAATCCATTCTTTAGCGCACTGCAAATCATGCATATCGGACCTGAAAGATTAAGGGTCTGCCAAGCCATTTGTTTAATCTTGTCAATTTGAATACTTTGCGACTGTTATTATACTCATTATGTGAAAGTAAAGTTGTGTTGATGTTTGTTTCAGCTTCGCTAATCATCAAAGTCTAACAACGTTAATTCATTGAGTTTATTTTCTAAAAATGTTTTTATCCCTGTTCTAATTTTTACATTACCCTTTGTTGTTGGAATTTCATTAAAGGCTCAGCCTTTAATAGGTGGTCTGTTTGTAAAACTGATTGTCTTAGGAATACTTTTATGATGAGTCGTGCTAAAGAATGAGAGCATTTGGTTAAAATATTTATAACATTCTTAATGAGCTATGATTTTTAGGTTTTGTAAGGCAAATAAACTGATAAAAAAAGACTAAACATTTGTCTATCTATCAACACAAATGCACCATAGATATATGCATGTACGTGTATGTGTATATGTATCCCCTGTATAATAATATCCTAAGTTATCTGTCCATCTGTCCTCGAATTTATGAAGTGGTTCGATTTGGAATGGATAGATGCACCCATATTGGATTCTTGATGAGTTAGGGTTAGCAAAATTCAAAGTGTGTAAGTTTATATTCTCTTATTGATCCGAATTGATCTCCTATTGATCTAAAATAAATTGGTATAAATATGATTTATATCATAGTGAAAAATACTGTCATCTTTAAAACGGTCGAAATCCACCTCTTAAAAAAAACATTTTTTTCTAGCATATGACGTCATTCCTTTAACCATCTCATTTAACTATTTCTTATTTTAAATTATTTAAATATCGTCTGCATTATTTTCCTACGTTTTATTACTGAGCTTAGATATTACGTAAGTAATTTTCTTTTACATTTGGCTTAAATAATAGATTAGGTACATATGTAATAATTTTTAGTTTAATCATCCATTATTTTTTGTTGCAATAAAAACTTATCACCGGTATTAACCAATATTTTATTGATTTTGGAAAGTGAGAGTATTTTTATGATAGCTTTATTATCTTTCTTAAATATCTGTGTGTTTATAAATAATCATCATATTCTTTAGCTTATATCGAGTGGTATTTTTACACGAAAGAAATCAAAATTTTTTATTCGTTTGATTAACAGTAAATCAGTAATTAATGGTATGAAAGAGTCTGCAAATCGTTGCATATTTATAAAAATCGTATACTCTTTGAATGCAAGCATATTCTCGGTAACCTTTTGGGGACGGGATGTCGACGTTTTAACCAGACCGGGTAAGTCTGAAAAGCACGGCCATGGGTGAATTATGCATCAAACACTTTATTCTCTCATTGTCTACTTTGATAAGGTGCGGGTCAGAGCTATCCTTATCAATCCTTCCTGTTTTCGTAGGGTTCATCCCTGAGATATCCTTTTTTATACCTTCCTGTTTATTCTTGTACAAAATATCAAAATCAAAGAACTTGCTTATAAGGAGGAAAGCTCTAAACCTCATATTAAAGTCTTTATCCCTACCAATGCGGAATAATACGCCGTTAGAAAAAGGTTAATTAAATACTTAAGGGGACATGACACCTTTAAATCTGAAAAGTCTTCATTGTAATAGATTATTGTTCATAAGACAAAAAAATCTTTTTTGTTTAAGCATTCCTAGAATTAATAAATTGCTACTTTTATATAGAATATTGAGCTTTGTTATTTGGTTGGTTGGTTGATTAGGAGCACTACGGTCTACTTTTTTACAATACGAGAACTAACGAGACCGGGACCTATTGCTTAAAGCCGATTCCGAACGGCTACGAACATCCAAGCCCCAGTGAGACTCGAACCCACGAACTCCGGATCCGAATGTCAGTTCCCTAACCATTCGGCCATCGCTCGGCCTTTGTTATTTGGAGCAATGCATTTGAAAAAAAATAGTATATACATAGAGTGAAAAATTTAAAACTTACTTACCCGCAAAATTAGTGAATCGTGTAAACTGCAAACTATTTTTTTATAATAGGCGTTAAATATCTGTTATATTCTATGGCCTCAATTATATTAACACATTGTGTGCGGGTACATTTAGCAGCGAAGTTGTACCTAGAGTGGGCGTTTTGCGCGTAAATTTAGTTATTCAGTTAAATCTCAATAGATCGAAAATTATTTAATTTTTTAACCAACTTTTCTTATTTTATATTTAAATATATAAACAAATATATAAATAGATATGTATAAAAAACAACCATAAGGTTTTTTATAAACAAAAAATATATTTTTAGTGGATAAATTTATAATAATATAGAAATAGTAGTATATAGTAAATAAAATAGAAATAGTAGTATATAGCTTAAAATTTTTCGAATTATGTTATATCTAAACATTTAAAAAATGAATAGAGAAATCACAAAACTAATAATGTAAAAACTAGTTTTTATTTGTCTAAATTTTTACAGAATCTATGTAGTAGACAAGAACATTCGGCTTCGTTTTCCTGTATATACCGTAATTTTTGTACCCACAAACAAACCATGTTGTTACACTAACCCGTACTAGTACGTGACCCACGCTCAAGTATCAATCGTCAGAAAACGTACTAGTACGTGTTCCGCGTATAATGTGTTAATACTAGCAATATATTTCATTTTTTAGCCTGATAAAGGCTAATAAGTTTTTAATTTCCTTACGGATTTTTGATGTTTTTAAAATTTAAATTTTAGATACCTTTAAAGTTTTAGATGAATGTTTACTGACAAAAACAGATATCTTACTTCCGTTAAGTATAAAAATTTAATTTATTATAATAGTATAAATTTTCAAAAATTATCTTTAGATTTAATTTTTTTCAATTTCGTGTAAATATCTATATTATTTAAACATATATACTACTTGAAAAAGCAAAACTAAATAATTTTTGTAAAGCTAGAGTGTTATTAAAATGCTTGTAAGAATTCTTTCTAAAAAAGAGTACAACTTTTTGTTTTAGAATGAATCAAAAGCAGGCTGTAATGATGAAGATTTTATGTCTCAATAGGTACTGTGTCCCCATAAATTAAATACTATCCCTTAATTCAAACTCTCTAAAAATTTTGATGGAGAGTTTTAAGATTTTTAAAAAGAAAATATCAAAGTAAATTACGTAAATCTACAGTTCAGTGATATATTAAATAATACGTGTTTAAGGAATGGGGGTAAAGAGGAATGGTTTTATACCTCATTGATTCGAAGCTGATTTTCTTGATATCTATGGAAAAAAGTTGACTTTATCTCTCCCACTATCATAATTCTAAACATGATTTTATTTTTTTGAACTGTTATGAATTTATTAGTTGTCCTTTTTGTTCTGGTTCTATGGTGGTTATACCGCTTTCTGCAATTGTGTATGTACAAATCTATGACTTAATCTTGCTTGCACTTCCAATTTTGGGCTTTTGTATTCTATTTCTTTTATGTAACCATTTACAAGCTGGATTTATTTTTATTTACACATATTAGTGTGACATAATTTTTCTATCGACGGAAAAGAATTTTGTTTCCAGCTTTACGTTCCCGTTCCAAACAAAATGGTGAGAATTTTGAAATTAGAAGTTATTTCATATGAATAGTTTACTTCTTTAGAAACGGAATGATATAATTATTGCCAAAGATGTGGGAAAATTATACAAGTACTTGACAATCATATTGCAGAATTGAAAAGAAGTTCTGTTTCTATGGTGGTTATACCGCTTTCTGCAATTGTGTATGTACAAATCTATGACTTAATCTTGTTTTCACTTCCAATTTTGGGCTTTTGTATTCTATTTCTTTTATGTAACCGTTTACAAGCTGGATTTCTTTTTATTTACACATATTAGTGGGACATAATTTTTCTATCGATGGAAAAAATTTTGTTGTATTTATTTAACTCGATTTTCCAGCTTTACGTTCCAGTTCCAAACAAAATGGCGAGAATTTTGAAATTAGCAATTATTTCATATGAATAGTTTACTTCTTTAGAAACGGAATGATATAATTATTGCCAAAGATGTGGAAAAATGATACAAGTACGTGACAATCATATTGCCGCATTGAAAAGAAGCGTTAGAGTCTCTATAGCCGAATGATCATCACACTAGTCTCATAATCTAAGAAGTCTTGAGTTCTAGCCCTGGAAGCGAAGGTAGGATCAAAAATCCGTTGAAATATTTATTTAACACATTGGCGGACAGGACCAAAAGTATTTTTGGGATATTCCTTATTTCTTCTGCGTTGTTCAGTAAAACTTTCATCGCCTTCCCAGACAGCCTTCTTGAACTTTCTCTGCTACTATAAAAGCCAACGATCTCTCAGTTACAGAGGGTTCTGAGTTCAGAGTTATGCAGAGCTTGCAAGTATAGTAGGACTAAGCGAAGTTCGAAAATTAACATTATATGTTAGAAGTGTAGTTTACCTCTTTCTTCTTAATTTTGATTAACATAAACTTAATTTTGATTAACATCTTACCTTATGAATCGAGCGACGATTGTGTGTGCCACTTTCGATGACAGATTTTCTCATGCGTCATGACCAGAAGTAGTTTCATCACGGGCTAAATTGTGAACAAACCAGTGCACATTAATACTGCATTTACTATTTAATAAAACCACAGAATGTGATAATTATATTGCATTTACTTTTTATTAAAAAATTTATTAATGTTTTTATTTCACATAATATTATTTATATGTTTTTGGTTATATAACAAAAGTAAACATTTTCAGTCGTTTAAATATTTTCTATGTAGAATTTATAGCGTGAATAACCTATAAGTGAATAATGTATAATATTAGTCAAAAATTTGTAAGGGGTATTGTTTTATTACTGAGACGAGCTTTTCACTTTTGGCCAGACAGAATCATCACGTGTGTGGTACGAGGTTCTCATTTTAGGCGCAGCAGTACTATCCCGTCTTCCATACGTTGTTTTAAGGCAAAGGAATAATTCAGCACCTTTAATTAGTTTGTGGCTATAACCATCATGGCGTCAGCGGACTCTAGACACTAAGTAATGGAACGATGCCGGCTATAACAGTAAGAATTTAAAAACGTAAATGACAGGTTTAATGACTCAAATAAGCAATTTTTTATGTGCAACAAAGTATTTTTGGGAGTTTTACACGAAATGTTAGTTCATAATCAAACAAAAATAAATAAATGACAAAAAATAAATTCAAGAGAAAACACGATCGCAATATTCCCTTTACAACCACGTACATACAGAATCTGCAAGTCATGTAACAGGTGGAAAACGAAATTCAACCTAAAAAATTGTTTCCAAAACATGACACTAGGCTTCTACTTGTACGCCGGTAAATGCACATTTGTGCCGCTATAGCCGTAGTGTCTAAAAACAACCGTTTCGTTTTGGACCGCTGTTGCCGTCATACCACATAGGGAACTTCGCTTTGACGGCTATAGACGCAAGTGTCGGTTAATGTGTTAATACCTTTATTACTTTTTTATTTATTTATGTTCTACTTTATTTGGTGTTCTGGGGAACAACGTCTTTCGCGTCCGCGTCCAAGAGCTTCAAGCCGTACTTGTCCTCTGGGTAGTGCTAAATGAGAGACAACCTCAGGGGTATACCTCCTTTAGGTATACACGGGTGTCACGAGCCCGGAGTTCACCTGAGTGATCTTTTTCTCGTGTCTTCCCTGGTAGTCTTGAACTTGTCTCTGTAGTGCTTGTTCCTTACTGGGATTGACCACATTAATTCTCGAGCCACGACGGACCTCTCGTAGGTCAGCTGCAGCTTTATAGCTGTCGTGGTTGCTTTCGTGGTGACTTGTTTATCAGTGGCTGTAAGTCTTCTGATGGGTCAGTGTAAGAATTCTCCTTATTTGGTGCTCTAGGAGTTTCTGGACATTTACTTGTTTGACAGAAAAGTATTTTGGGATATTCGCCATTTCTATGCGTTGCACAATAAATCTTTCATCGCCTACCCAGACAAATTTCTGGAACTTTCTCTGCTGCTATAAAAGCCAAAGATCTCTCAGTAACGGAGGGTTCTGAGTTCAGAGTTGTGCAGAGCTTGCAGTTGTACTTCGCTTTTTGAGTTGAGTTAATAAATTAGATTATCTCTATTTCCTGTGTGTGTTATTGTGTTCCGCATTAAGCCTCTACATGACAATATCCCTTGCCTTTTACAAAGGGTTGAGTAAAAGATGTTTCCAATTCTTTGAAAGAAACTGAAAAAAACACAGCAACAAACACAGCAAGTGTATTTCCAGTGCTACATATCGAGATTTCAAAATTCGTTATGTGAGATACGTATGTACGCATAGACGTGAGGTCAAATTTGTTAAAAAGAAATCAGACAAGGCCGAAATGGGTATTTCTGTTAAACAGGAAAGGTTTTTGCGATTGTAGTACTTCCTTTATTTCGTACAATGAATCTAAAACTGTGTGATGCAGTAGTAACTTAAAAATTTATTAGATAAAGGCGATTTGAATGCAAGAGTTTGTATAAAAGCAATAACTGTTTATTTCAAAAGGTAATAAGTGAATTTTTTCACAAATTTAAAAATTATCTGTGGACCAAACCTAACTTGTGTTACTCTGGCGAAGTATTACTTGTGAAAATTCTAAGGAATGACAAATTTTACTTTGAGAAAGTATCTTGTGATGAATAGATTAGATAAGAATGATAGAGTAATCCTTCATTTAAATCTTTTATTTAAATAATCCTTTATCTCAATGGTGGGTTTATTTTATAATGCCTTCAATAAGGGATTACTTGTAATTATTAGAACCTATTTCCCATCCTACATGGAATTTTATTATTCAGAAAACAATTCATGGGATTATTATCAACAAGTCAGCAAATATGAAAATCCTACCCTTTATATTTTAAATTTAATATCTTTTAAAAATTTTTTAACCTTCAGGATGATCATAAAGTTTCATTTTGAAAATATACTACAAAATTATCTAAACTGCATATTTTTTATTTGATTTACAGGGGCATTATAGAAAAAAGTGGTATAGCATGGAATTTATTTGCATTTACAAAGTACTTTCTCACAATTTCCATTCTTGAAATGTTATCAATGTTATCTTTTTTGGCTTTTAGACTTCAAATAATTATGAAAAAAGCAGTTGTTTTGGTCTTTCGTTCATTACATTTTATTTAGTTTATATGCTTTGTATAAATTTATGGTTAAATTTCTTTTCAAAAGCATTGATTTTTAGGCTGTTTATTAAATGGAGTGCATGCAAGCTTGGACAAGTTTATTGAAACTAAACGAGCTATTTTTCTTCCCTATATAAAGCCCAACTTTGGCGGAACTGATAACACTTAGGAGAAAAAAGGATATTTTTGAACTGTGAAGTATATAATAGGGAAATAATTTATTGCTAGATTTTCCGAACTTCTCTTATAAACAATTATAATTATACAAACAAACTGTGCTATTATAAAACATTTTCTTCTCTTAAGAACATAACTGCAGCTCCAGAAAAAGATAAACGAATGTTGCAGTATGGATAGGTTTCAAAAGCAAGATGATAATACGATGTAAGTGAATGCAATTATGCCTTGTTCTAATCAGTAACGGAAGTAAAGAAAGTAGAAAGAAAAATCTGGAAGCATTCGTTTATATGATTTAAAATTATTGAAAGAGAATCTGTTCTTTAAGCAGTAGTCAATTTCTATAATATCCCAATCGAAACTTCTCCAACAGGATTAAACGCGTCATAGAAACTGAAACGAATTACATTTGTTTTCTCAGAGTTATTCCATGCCATATCCACATATTTACCGAGTACGTATTTCAAAGTTAATCCCGATTAGTCTAAACAAACAGAGATATTTTCCTCTAAAGTACGGAAGTGTAATATTTATTGGGATCTCAAATCTGTGGAACAATGGTCTTAGTTTTAAAATATTTATCAAAATATCCGCACGGTAATCCGTTGATCTTGAAAATTAATTTCCGAGGATTAACGATAACAAAAGATAGGTTTTTTGCATGTCGAGGAAGAAAGTGCAAGAAAGAAAGTTTATTGGAGAAAAATATTATCTAATGCTGCCTGATAGTAAGTATTTTTCAATGATTTTTGATACAGTTAAACTGAAAAGAGAAAACGCGCTATGCATGCGCATACATGAGGAAACTGAAAATGATATAATCTAGAAAAAGAGATATCCTAAGTCATGAATATCTTTTAAATGTAATTATTCGGAATAGAGTTCTAAAAGTAAATCTTGCAGTACTGGCTATAAATCATATATACGTGGATTTGATGTATTGTTCTGGTACGTCAGATTCAGGTAAATATTATTTATAACAGATCCAACTATTTGGTTATAAAATATTTTGTATGTACACAAGAAATTCTTTATTTGAAACAAGAAATGAAAGTTAGGATAAATGATTAGAAGCAGATGCATTCTTTAAAATTTTATGTATGTATAAAGGAAACTTAAATCAAAAACCATTAACTTATGATTTACTGTCAGTAGGGACTGATAGATAACACAACGTGATGCTTAGTATAAGAATTGCTGTACACAGGGGTGTACTCAAGAGGGGATTTAGGGGTTTAACCCCCTCCGCTTTAGCTCAGACAAAATGGCAAAAATAAAAATTTTAGTAGAAATTATGCGGGATATTATTTTTAGAATTATGAATCCCACTGAAAATTATGACTCCCCCCTTGAAAAAATTCCGCGTACGCCACTGGTTGTACATATAATGCTTATTAAAAAACGTATTTCTGAGTTCTGAATCTGTATAAGAAAATTATAAATGCTTAATAATTTTGTGCTTTAAACTATAGGCGTTTGAATTGAAGAGGTTGATGGATGTTTAAAGGATTATTATAAATTATTCAATTAGAATTACAAACATTTTTGCACATATAAATTAAATTATAAGTAACAAAAACAAGTCAAAATTTTTATTGATATCGGATTGTGTTTTTGAAAAATATTTTTGACAATGCTCAAAATGCTTCTTGTTACTTAATTTTTCCCGGATTCCTACAAAATTTTTGTGAGATATTTCTAGTGTAAATTAAAATAAATCTGGGTATCAGTTTTAAATTTAAATTTCATTAGCATAATTAAACTCAATTTAAGATTATTAATATACCACATTTTTATGAAAATTTAATGTACACAAGTAATAGTATTTACTATAAATTAACTATTCAAGTTATTGAAAAAATAGTAACCAAATTTATCTAAAAGATATTCATAGTGAATCATAGATATTCATAGAAGTCATATTGAGATTAAAAAATTGAGAATAGAAAAAAAACACTAATTAGTAAGAAAGTTTTAAAAATTAACAAAATATTTCAAAAACTATTTTTTTTTGAAAAATGAACTGAGTTAAAAAGTTTGTTACATATGATTAAATTAGTTATATTTTAATGCATGTGTGCAAAAATTTAAGATTACTCAATTAAGATCAACTCAATTTAAGAAGATTATTAAATTACCCCATTTTCATGAAAATTCAATGTACACGAGTAAAAATATTTATTATAAATTAGCTATTCAAGTTATCGGAAAAATAGTAACCAAATTTATCTAAAAGATATTTTTAAGTCATATTGAGATAAAAAATTTGAAAATAGAAGAAGAAAATTGATTATCAAGGGAATTTAAAAAATTAACAAAATATTTTAAAACTATTTGTTTTTTGAAAAAAGATCTGAATTAAAAATTTTTTTTACATATGATTAAATTATATATATTTTAATGCATCTATGCAAAAAATTTAAAAATCTCAGTTCATAAGTTTCGAAGACGGTTGCAAACATTTACTGTCCTTTTAAGAATGTATGAAGTTAATTTTAGAAACATTATACTTATTATTATTTCAAGTGCAGGTGCACTTGTTTCTTATAGCTTTGGCCACTATTAAGCCTCATATTTTGTCAAAATAAGTATATATTTTGTTGGTCATTTTATTATGAGAGCGCCATATAGGCATTACTAAGACAACTTTACTCTCCAAGACAACACAAACAGAAAAAGTAGGTTCTCGTAATTTAAAAGCAAGGACTATGCAGAAAGAGTAAAAAACCCTTGTAGATTTTCAGTCAATGTTTTACCATTAAACGACATAACCAATAAATGACTAAATATTACAAGGCTTCTTAATTTAAAACAGATTTTCAAGCCATGGCAACAGTGGATTTCGAAAACAATGCATCTGAACTGCATCTTCTCAGATTCATCTGCTCATCAACCGGTCTAAGTCACGTGCGACAAAGGACAGAAAATCTCTTCTTATTGTTTTAATAATAAACATAACTAATACTGCATTAAATTCCGTAAACAAAAGTAGTGGCATACTTTGTGGATGTCTCATGGAATTTTTAATGCAGCCTCTGTAAGATGTAGTTCAAGATCGATGTCACAAGCTTGTCTTGTGAGCCCCACTAAAGGAAAAAAAAAAGAGTGATATATGGGAAACGTGTTGTAAATATCAGATGTCTTCTTTCTAAACAAGTCTTTTATTTACTGACAATACTGGTTCCTTAGAAGGAAGCATTTTTAAAAAGTGAAATTCTACCTCGTTCCTTTCCTGAATTTGTTTTTCAAAATGTGATAGATTATAGATTATATTATATGCTTGTCTAATTTTGTGATAAACTTATGAGTTTTCCATTTTGCTAGTAGATTAATTACTATTTCCACATAAGTATTGATTTTTATATTAAAAATTGTGTAGGCCTGTCACTTAGCTACTGCCTATTAATAAGTAGCTTACATATTTGGACACTGTTAAAAAGATTTTGTAGAATTATGTTTTCGTTGAATTATTTCTCCCTTTTAGTGAATATAATCCTATATACAATCCCCTAGATTTCCAATTATCTGTTATTATTTATAATTTTGTCATTTAAATCAAAATTATATGATTTTTTCAGCCTCATCCTATTTTTCTACATGAAAACTCCCCCTTTTAATCTTAATTCTAAACTGAACACAGAGGCTATAGTTCACCTTCAGGGAAGGGGGGGATCTAACTAATTAAAACTGTATAGTGCCCTAGTAACCAATTTAGAAAGTTCTGAACTAAAAGAAGATGCTCGCTATTAGAGACAGAATTTTCAGACATTTTCTTTCTTAGATTTTTCAATGATTTTCCCGTATATTTATCCAGAGATTTTTTTTAGATGCTCCCTTAGACCAGTCGGAGATTCTTTCTTAGATTTTTCAAGTTAGATGATTTTGTATTATTATAATGAAGTGGGAACCTATCCAATGGATTCTGTAGCAATAAATATCTTTTATAACCAGAAACGGTATCTTGTTTTAAAATTACAACTGGCCATGACTGCAAACCACCCATCCAACACTCTGAATTATGATATATATGTTTAGAAGGGCTAAATAAAACAAAAATTAGTTGATCAAACACAAGATTTTGGATTTCAGATGAATATTTCAGTTGTAAATATGCGATGTTGAAATATTTAAAGGGATAAAATAGAAAGGGTGGGATACAGAACAGAGACGATATTCAAATACAAAAAATGTCTTGTTTCTTCTCTCTCGGAAATAAATGGCGACCCGGTTAGTCAACCAGATTCCTACTAATGTTATCTATTTTCAAAACTTCCAAATTCCAATAGCTTGAGACATACTCTAGTTCGGTAACTGGTCTGACTGGAATTTGAGCCTAGCACCTAACACAGGGTTTTCTGTATTTCCATGGAAAAAATAAAACTTTTGTTGACTAAAAAAAATGGATACTTGATCGCATCCTGTCTTCCACCTGAAATATCTTCTCGCGTGCTTTCTATTAAAATCAAAAACATCATAGAATTTTTCTTCTGTTGCTTTTTGCTAAGGGGAGGGGTGATTAGCCATTCAAAAAGGTTTCTCCAAATTTTGTATTCTACTCTAAAAAGTTTTCTGTCTTTGTTTCCTCCTTTAAGAGTTTTCTGGTTGTTTGGTCTATGACATTACCTAGGTACATCATGAATGTTTACACCAACTATCGATTCCTTCTGCAAAATCGGATACTGCCGTACGTTGAAAACTCTGTTTTGCCTCTTAATCTCAAAATCATATAAACAAGAGACCACCAGAAAGTTTAGTAATGGGTCTGGATGTTCTCTTACTGGGAGATTGGCAGGTAAAAAAAAAAAGGTACGGAATCAGGAGAAAAATTCCCCCTTCTGAGGATGATTAAAAAAAAAAAATCTGAGGAAATTTTCCAGCTTGGCTTCAAGGGGATCTCTAGCCTTGTTGCGAGGTATCAAATTTGAAGTAATGTTCTATCTCTTTCAGCTTAACCGAAATGCTTATTCAGCCACCGCTTATTGAGAAGGTTATCATTTATTCA
Organism: Pardosa pseudoannulata; assembly: GCA_032207245.1. Lineage (NCBI taxonomy): Eukaryota > Metazoa > Arthropoda > Arachnida > Araneae > Lycosidae > Pardosa > Pardosa pseudoannulata. The sequence continues at coordinate 63,356,829 of CM063505.1, read as the reverse complement.
TCTACATCTAAGTTATAAGTGTGCCATGATTACACACACACACCTTTGGCTTTTTTTCCTAATTATCATAAGGGATTTTTTATCGTTGGTGTTGGATGACCAACGACTATGTCATGGAAAAGGGAGAAATATTTGCCTGTTTCCGACAAAGGAGAGATTTTTCTCCAGGCCTTTACTGTACCAAGGACGATGTAATATACAGTGAAAAACTGACGAGGATAGGTAGGAACCTAAATAATATTGTAATAGACAGGTTATAAGTATATATATTTTAAGTATTTGGCCACTCAATGTTTATTTTTTTTATCTTGGATTACATTTAAAAACCTATTTTAACGTTGCTTAAATAGTTTAAACAAACAATAACGTACATAATTAGCAAACAATAATAGTTAGTTTAACTTCAGGGGACTTTCTAACTAAACTAAATAAGGAAAATACTAAGAAAATGAGAAGTTTCACAAAATCAAAGAAAATATACGTATATGCAGTTTTATCGCTTTAGGCAGTACCATTTTACACAAGTTTCATTGTATGTATATATATATACACACATATATATATATATATATATATATTATATATATATATATATATATATATATATATATATATATATATATATATATATATATATATATATATATATATATATATATATATATATATATATATATATATATATATATATATATATATATATATATATATATATATGGTTTGGTTTTGGAGCGCTACGGTCTACTTTTTGCAACACGAGGGCTAATGAGACCGGGACCTACTGCTTAAAGCCGATTCCGAACGGCTAAGAACGTCCATGCCATAGTGGGATTCGAACCCACGAACTCTGGTTCCGAAATCCTTTTTAAATAATGTAAAAAAATGATAATTATTATGTTAATTTTATTTTAATAATGCTATAAAATCTGAATCGTTCTATAAATTGTGCTATAATAATGCTATAAATTGTGAAAAAGGTGTACCGCCGCCATGTTTTTTTATTTGGCGATTTTTCAAACACGCGTTTTTCTGTTGGTCGCCAAAGAAAAAAAAAACCATGACAGAAGGCCCGGCGTCTATAATGCATCTGTTCCATCGTAAAATTATTCTACGTTAGTAAAAAAATTAGTATTTTAAGGATTAATGGATTTTCGGGTGAAGTCGTCCCCTTAGAATTTAGAGTCCAGGGTGGCTGTCTGTAAGAGGTTATGACTACATTTAGCTTCTTTCTAAAACAATGCGGTTAATGATCTTTCATGATTTTCGTGACCCTTTCAAGATTCCCCCTAAGGCACGGCGGCCGTAAAATCCCTGATCTAGTAGCTGGACTTAGTCTCAGTTTCACATAAAGTGAGTTACAAGCGATTGAGTCATTGTTGACGCTGGTCGATCCAACCAACAACCTCCTAAAACCATCGGCGACAATCCCTTCAGGCATCGAACGGCGACAGTCCGCGAGCAAAGGACCGCGACTAAGTCCTCCAACCAGGAAGGAAGTTTTGGCTTTCCAACATCCTATTAATTTTTTCGTAACATTTTTTAGCTCCCGGATTACACGGGGATTAATATAATCACGAAGGCCAAACGCCGAGAAAGTTCCAGATAGTTAATTGTTCATAATTAGTCGCTCGAACAGCCGATACATTATCGCTCTTTATTAAGGTCGTGCTATTTTTTTAGTCTTATTGGGGTTGTGCTGTGTTCTTTTTCTTTTGATTCTTAGGTCAAAAGTGTTAATGAGTGCAATTACCGAGGTTTTTTTATTCTGATTATCTTCTAAATTGATTTATTGATCTTACGATTGTAAGCTGATATGTTAGGTTATAATAAAGCGCGATTTTTTTCTATGTTTCAGAAAACGCACATTGTTACTTTTATGATATAACCCGAGGAAGTTTGTTGTTCTTCTCATAATTCCTTACTTTTCAGACAGTATTGCCTTACATAATTGTTATTTTACTGTGAATAATAATTTTAGCTTTCATTAATTTTTTTTCTACTCAACTGTTCAGTTGAAATTCTATATTTTTTTAAATGTATTTTGAGTTTATGATAAACATTCATAAATAAGTAGAATGATTTCACAAGTCGCTTAAAGTAATTTAATGGTAATAATTGCACGCTATAGCTGTGTTATTCAAACAGGATTAATTTTTCTTCCATCGTGCCTTAGAAACTATCATTAACTCCACATGTAGTTATTTTGCCTTTCAGTTTAAAACAACAATATACATATAATATATTTTTTTGTAAACAATATATAAGAAATATATATAAATACATTATATATTTTATATATAATGACAAAAAATAATATCTAAGAATAAATATACATAAATATATATACAATAATATACAATATATATACAAAAATATATACATATATATAAAATTTTATAATTCACATATATATAATATATTATTCTATAAAAATATAATATATATAAAAATATATAAAATCAATATTTTACAATATATATAATATATTTATATAGAACACTATATTATATATAAAATAATATATAAAAAACATATATAAAAATAGTATTATATATATATATATATATCTATAAATATATAAATATAATTATATAAAAAAAAATATAATATACTATATAAAATAATTTAAAATATAAAATATGCTCTTCATAAAAATATACATAAATTATTATAACATCATATATACATAATATATATACATAAAATATTTCCTTTTTATAAACATATAAATATTAATTTACATATATATTTCAATTTTAACATATAAATAACATATAATTTAATTATAAAAAAACAATTTTTATCATTACTATATATTATAAATTAAATAATTTATTATTTTAAAAAATGTCAAATATTAATTTTAAGATATTACTGTATAAGGTATTGATCAATCAGTTTTGACTTATGCTCGGAGACTTGGACCCTAACAAGAAAAGAAGAGATGTTGGCAACCTTCGAAAAAAGATCCTGCGAACCATTTTTGGTGCTGTCTTTGAAAATAACAACTGGAGAAAAAGATATAATTTTGAATTATATAAGATCTTTAACAGTGATGATGTTATCAAATCTATAAAGCTGAATAGAATGAGATGGGCAGGACATGTAATGAGAATGAGCCCAGAACGAACAACTTTAAGGGTTTTTTAATGCACTCCCTTCCAATAAAAGACCAAAAGGAAGGCCTAAGAAACGGTGGAAAGACTGTGTGGATGAAGATTTTGCCATCTTAAAGGTAAAGAACTGGAGATCAATTGCTGGGAGAAGGGCAGATTGGGAAAAGCTTCTAAGGAAGGCCCAGGCCCACAAAGGGCTGTCGTGCCAATGCTGCTGATGATTAAACACATGAATTTATGTATAAAATGCTTAGTAAATGTATGTAAATGTACAATAATTTCGAAACAAACCTACTAAATAAAGTTTGGGAAAGGGATTTATCTCACAAAACTTTTTTAGGCTTTTAAACCGATACTCGAATTATTTTTTTTGTTCCTTTGATGCTTTTAAAATGTCACATAAACTTTTTAAATGTCACATTATCATTGAAGTTCAAGAAATAATATTTATTCATTAAAAATTTGTTTCATTGCCCTTATATAGAGTATAGTAACAGGAAATTTCTGAAAGAGACAAAATAGTAGAGATCTTTGTTATATAGAAGCATTGACATTGTAAACTAGATTGAAAAAAATACACGTAATTTTGCACAGTGTCAACTATTACTTGTGTGTTAACTATTTGATATAGTCCTCTACTTTTAAATTATATATTTTGTGTTTTAGAATTTCACTCTTTCGTTTGGCGCAGCATATCCTTGCTTGGATCTTGCGCCAATGAACCTCAACCAACGAACCAACCAACCAACCAACCTTTACAGGAAAACTATAACCTGGAATATTATTAAGGATATTGGTTTATTTAGAATGTCAACAATGGACAACTATTGATGAAAAAATTAGCGAGTAAAATAATTAATAATGAAAAAGATAGTTGTTTTTAAATTTAATTTTACAATGAAAAATCTAAATAAAAAATAAAAAACGAAAAACAGACTTATCTGTATTTTAATAGAATTGATTCAAGGTACATTGTTTCCTTTTCCTAAACCTTGTTCATACTCTCACGAAATATGTTTTACTCTGCATAGCAAACTCCTTGAAAAATAGGCACACTTCATCATGTAAGAATATAAATGAATGCTGTATACTAATTTGTTGAAAACAGTTTGAAGATTTTTATGTTTCGTCTTTTACTGAAATTTTAATACGTGATACATACATATATAATTTTCAAAGATATTACTGTATAAGGTATTGATCAAGTCAGTTTTGACTTATGGCTCGGAGACTTGGACCCTAACAAGAAAAGAAGAGAGGATGTTGGCAACCTTCGAAAGGAAGATCCTGCGAACCATCTTTGGTGCTGTCTTTGAAAATAACAACTGGAGAAAAAGATATAATTTTGAATTATATAAGATCTTTAACAGTGATGATGTTATCAAATCTATAAAGCTGAATAGAATGAGATGGGCAGGACATGTAAGGAGAATGAGCCCAGAACGAACAACTTTGAGTGTTTTTAATGCACTCCCTTCCTAAAAGACCAAAATTAAGGCCTAAGAAACGGTGGAAAGACTGTGTGGATGAAGATTTTGCCATCTTAAAGGTAAAGAATTGGAGATCAATTGCTGGGAGAAGGGCAGATTGGGAAAAGCTTCTAAGGAAGGCCCAGGCCCACAAAGGGCTGTCGTGCCAATGCTGATGATGAAACATATAATTTTATGTATAAAACGCTTAGTGGGAATGTATGTAAATACGATTATTTCGAAACAGTGTAGCCTACATAAATGAAGTTTGGGAAAAGGGATTTATCGAGGCATTGAGGGAAACTTTTTGAAAGGCTTTTACCGATATTCGAATTATTTTTTTGTTTATTTGATGCTTTAAACTTTTAAATGTCCAGCATGATCAAAGTTCAAGAAGTAATATTTATTCCTTAAAAATTTATGTCATTGCCCTTATATAGAGTATATTAATAGGAAATTTCTGAAAGAAACAGAATAGTAGAGATTTTTGTCATATTTTTATATAGAAGCATTGACGTTGTAAACTAGATTGAAAAAAAAATACGCGTAATTTTGCACAGTGAAACTCACCAATGTTCCCTTTTGGGGACAAGTAGATTTCTTTCATTAGAAAAGCATTCTTCTTTGTATTCTCATATCTAATCTTTTTTAGCCGAACGATGGCCGAATGGTTAGGGTGCTGTCCTTCGGAATTGTGGATTCGGAATGTGTGTCGGAGTTTGTGGATTCAATCCCACTAGGGCATGGATGTTCATAGTCATTCGGAATCGGCTTTAAGCAGTAGGTCCCGATCTCATTTGTCCTCGTGTAGCAAAAGGTAGACCGTAGAACTCCAAAACCAACATATATCTAATTTTTATCGGTAAAATACAACGTTTATGATGTTAATATGTGTTATCCAAAAGAATCTAAATTGATTTTCTATGTTTTGGAAGTTTTTTAGCAATGCTGTGTGAAAAGTACTGTAAAAGCTATTTTTTAAAAACATTTTTTCTTACAGAAATTATTTTTAGAACTTAATTATTATATAAAAATTCAAGCATGTTTCTATTTGCACAACGCAGCTTTAATGAAATTTTGTATTGAATTAAATTTTGAGTTATATGTTCCCACGTGGGAACATTGGCATATGAAAGGTTAATCGATTTTTCCCATGTTTGGCATATATCTTCCTCTGCATATATCCGATAAATGATCGATTGGATGACCTCCCCTTCTCTATTTGTCATTTTTAAGGCAAAAATTTGCTTTTAGGTAACGTTTTTAAAAAATTGGTAAAATAAAATTAAATATTTTTAAAATTTCTAAATACTAGTCATTTTTTGGTTCCAGAAAAGTTCATCTGAAAATTCCGACAAAAAAATTTCCATAACAGGACTTTGGAATTTAAATAACAAGAAAATTAAATAATGAAAATTCAAATAATAAATAATTGCAATAATAAAAAAAATTAAAATATAACCATTATGGGATTCTTGATATGAGCTTTATGATATTACTTCGTACTCAGTTTTCAACAAATCACATTAACCAATAGCTTACAATAGAGTTTAGTGACATTGTACATTTTAGTGCTCATGATTTGAAAATATTTTTGAACTAACAAGATTCACATTTCATCCCGTCTTTAATTTATCATTTTACCTCATAATCTTAAAAAGCTAAAGCTTAAAAGCGAAAAATGCTCTTAATGGATAAAATATGGAGAAAATGGTGAAATGTCACTTTTAGCAATTTTATCTATGAAAAAATGTTCTTTTCTGTCACAGTCCTTTACAGGAAGACTATAACTTGGGATATTATTAAGGATATTGGTTTATTAAGAATGTCAACAATGGACAACAATTGATGAAGAAATTAGCAAGTAAAATAATTAAGAATAAAAAAGATAGTTGTTTTTAAATTTAATTTTACAATGAAAAATCTAAATAAAAAAATAAAAAACGAAAAACAGACTTAACTGTATTTTAACAGAATTGATTCAAGGTACATTTTCGTCGTGAGAAAGGCAACTATATATTTCATTCTGACCCAAAAAGCTTTTTAGAATCTCTCTCATCACCCAGATACAAAAGTCACCCTCTAATTCTCCAGGTTCTCGACCTCATTGACAGCCTGAAATCTGTGGGTTTTTCCCTTCGTTTCAGCTGGATTCTGTCACATGTGGGAATTAAAGGTAATGAGGATGCTGATAAAGCAGCAAAAACCGCTAGCTACTCTTATGATATGTCTTTGCCTCTTTGTGATTCAAAAAATTATATAAAAAACCTGTTATATAAGAAGTGGAAGAATTCTTGGGATGAAGAAACTGATAATAAATTTCATACAATTAAACCAAACATTGAAAATTGGAGTACTTTGCCATCTAGAAGACATGACGTTATTCTTACTCACCTCCGGATTGGTCATACGCGTTTTACCCATTTTCATTTGTTACTCGGATAATCCGCTCCAGTTTGCGACCACTCCAATACAGTAATCTCCGTAAAGCATATCCTAATTGATTGTCCAAGGTTTAAAAACCATCGTATTCATTATTTTAACTCTTCATCTATTCACATTAAAAATATTTTAAATAATTCACCACATCGTAATCTATTTCTGTTTTTAAAACACATCGGTTTTTACCCTCACATATGAATCTTATACCTCATCGCCGTTTTTTACTTTTGGTCTTATTTATCTCCTCTACACTGCTTTTGCATTTTTAGCTTCTTTCCCTTTTATCTTCAGTCATCCATTTATAGCTGTTTGTTTTCGTCATTGTAGAATGGTTTTTAACTATTTGTTTGGCACAATATGTCCCAAGAGAATTCAGTGCCATAAAACTCCATCCATCCAACCAACCAACCATCAAGGTACATTTTCTCCTTTTCCTAACCTTGTTCATACTCTCACGAAATATGTTTTACTCTGCATAACAAACTCTTTGAAAAATATGCACACTCCATCATGTAAGAATATGAATGAATGCTGTATACTAATTTGTTGAAAACAGTTTGAAGATTTTTATGTTTCGTCTTTTACTGAAATTTTAATACGTGCAGTGTTCGAGAGACAGATTTCCATGACCACTTCCTATGGCGAGAATATCCAAAACATATTGTATAGGATTTAAGTTTGGGAGATGTGAAATGTTATGCGTTTAATATCCCCCCCCCCCGGGCTTGACTTAAGAATTGGGTTCCTTGCCAATTTGGCTATAATGGTTTAAGTATGGTCGCCTAATATATTCTTCTGATCTCAAATGATCTTCAAAGAATCTATATCTATATTATAATTGATATGATATTTGCACCCAACTCTCTTTGTGTAACTCTTTTCTTATATATTAAAAGTGAGCAATGCTTAAAAAAATAGATATAACACACCATTAATGGTTCACTATGGCTGATTTTTAATAATTTGGAGCTGTTGTGTTTGTAAACTGTTAAGGGATTAATTGACCATAAATATAAATATCCGGTTTTCAGGGTCGTTTTCTTTAATTAAGTAAGAGTACATAATTCTATTAAGATGGTGCACTGTGCATTAATTAAAGTCGCCAGAAAAAGCAAGAAATACAATGTTTGGATGGATTACCTTTGTGTTTTAGTAAATATCGCCAGTAATTTCGCCAAATTTGCCGAGGGGAGCCCAATTCTTAAGTAGTGCCATCTCCCTCTTGTAGTTTTCTCACTTCAGATACCATAAGATGTCATTGTAATTCATGAGTATAAAGCTTAGACTAGCTGTACTACGGAAAAGTCAGGTATAAAACACAAGGATAGGGGTGCAGTACTGTAATTGTATCTCAGTCACAGATATGAAACGTTATAGACGAATGAAATATAAAAAATGAAAGAGTGAATAAAATGTGGAAGCTAGGATTTATTTCCTTGGATTTTGGGAAATAGTAAAATTTTCGTACTTTTTGTATTTACGGGAGTTTTTGTATTTCTTTGACTTCTATAATTCACAGGAACAGAAGGGCAGAGGCACAAATCTTACTGATGATGAATGATATCTGTCCTTATTTCACCAGGAAGGAGCAGTTTTCGTGACTGTTTAAAATTCATAAAAGGAGCATCATTATTTCTTTTCTTTATTGTGTCTTTCCATGCGAAGAAATATGTACCATTTAGCACAGTAAAAAATGCGAAATTCCGTTGTTAAGTATGTAATAAGCTTCATTAAAAAATAAATAACTACGAATAATCATTTCAAGAAAATATCTAAGTTCCTTATCAATTGTCAAGCAATGTATGTGTTATATGTCCTGTGACACTGTTTTTATTACAATATTTTTATTTCTGCAGTGAATTAGATAAAGAAGAAATTAATGTGAAGCGAAGTATGAAGTGCAACACCAGTATACATCCGGGTGCGACTCCTTCAGAATTTTATTTTCGTCAGATAAAAGATTTCTTTTTGCTTGTATGAATCCATTTTTGTCTTCTTTTCCGGAACTTGCAGTTATGCGTTATGCGCATTAATATGAGAGAAAGATAAAGAATTAAAAAGATTATCTGTTAATATAATCGATACAACGAAACAAATAATGCATTATCAGATTAAGCAGATTTGAAAACACTATCTACTACAGATTAATTTTATGTAAAAAAATATGAAATATTTTATTGAAAGAAAAGATGTTTAAACTTAAATTTCATCTGATTTGAAGCAAATTGCAAATAAAAAATAGATTGTAAACAGTGAAAATATATAAAACACCTGCCGATAGATTAAAAGTTTTAGTATCTATGAGAAATGAGTGTCTTTAATGAGTCTCAACCCTTCAAAAGGAGTCTTGATGCATGCTGAAAGTGTATCTATTCCAACAGACTTTAAATCTTTAAACATGTATTAAAATTATACAAATATTTGGGAATCATTAAGATGTTTTAGGTCCTTATAAATCCATGAAATATTTCATTTTGATTCATTAGAATGATTTTTTTCGAATGCAGGAGGAATACAAACAGTTATCTGTATGCCAAACATGGTTGCAAAGCTGTTTTTCATTTAGCACCACTCGGAAACACGTGTATCTTAAGTGATGCTATGGACGCTAGTAACATAGATCCCCCTGGGTCCTCGTTTTAGAATCTGAGGCACAGCATAACACCCCCTGGCTTGGCCTACCACCTCCATTGGCATCGTTTTGAAACAGGGAGGACACTGCGACCACAAACCTATTTAACATGTCACAGCCGCCATTACTGAACATGCCGGATATTTAGCCGGCTAGATCTTTGAACTCACAACCCTCCGGATATGAAATTAACTCCTTTTACCGACTGATCTAACACGGCTAATTGCATAAAAAATGTAGAACAATTAATTCATTAAGATTAAAAATAATTGTTACATTGTGGTCCGCACAATAACTTAATTTAGATTATAGTGAACACAACGAACACAACGGATCTTTGGTTGTCACGATCCTCGATCCACAATCTTTCGGTTTTGAGATCAACGCATTTACCGACTAAGCTACCGTGGCTTAATTTTCTAGTTTCAAACTTACAAAAATGACGGTACGAAATACTTTCGTCAATGTAATAATGCAAATAAATGTTTCGACATATTATCAAAGATAATTATGATAGTTGCAGATTTTACAATGATAAATTAAAATTAAAAATCTTACGTAGAAACTACATGACTTCCTTGTACGCTTATTAAGTTATGTCCTTTTAATTTTTATTGTATGGTGCCTCATCAGAATTATACAAAGGAAACTATATAAAATGTATAAAATATATAAATGCAGAAGAAATAAATAAAAATATATATAATACAGAAGAAAATTTAGACTTCATTATTAAGAAGACTTTTTTTTTTAAATCTGAAGGAAAGTTACATAAATAATTATAATTATTTGTCATATAATTGATCCATATTTCTCATTGCAACCAATTAGGAAGAATAATTTCATAATTTCAAAACGGATTATAATCTTGAACATCCTATAGTTTTTTGAATATTTTTATTAAGTATTTGGAGTTTTATGACAGGTCAAAACAGACACAATTTCAACAAGCACGGATTCTTTTAAGGGTTCAGAAGTTTTTTACTTGCTATTGCCAAGAATGTCGACGATATGTGTATATGTGTGTGTATGAATAAAAGGAAAAATGTGAAAAAAGTAAAATTTAAAAATTATACTATTAAAATAGTGGATATTTTCTTTTTAAAAATGGACTTTATATTGCTTTAACTCCAATTGAATTCATCGATATCATTCTGTTGTTTTGCTGTAGATCTCAAATAATGTCATTTTACACTAACATTAATATTCATTACATTGAGATTTCCGTTATGTAAAGTGCGATTTAGTTTGGTCTGGATCTCTATGGTCTACATTTTTGCTACCCAGGACTAATGAGATTTGGATCTACAGCTTAAAGCATACATTTAAGCATTAAGTCATTTTTCACTAACATTAATATTGGTTACATTGAGATTTCCGTTTTATAGAGTGCGGTTTAGTTTGTTCTGGAGCTCTATGGTCTACATTTTTTGCTACTCAGGACTAATGAGATTTGGATCTACAGCTTAAAGCATACATTTAATCATTAAGTCATTTTGCACTAATATTAATATTGGTTACATCGAGATTTCCGTTATACAGAGTGCGGTTTAGTTTGTCCTGGAGCTCTATGGTCTAGATTTTTGCTACTCAGGACTAATGAGATTTGGATCTACAGCTTAAAGCAGACTCCGGGTGGCTATGATCATCCATGAGATTCGAATCCACTGAGATTCGAATCCACAGTCTCGGGTACTGAAAAGGGGTGCAATTGGTCATACTCCGGTTTTATAAATAGTACCGGGTGACCGAGCTCCGCTCGGAGAAAACAGGTATTGAAGCTAACTCGAAGATTTAAATTTTCAATTGTGATTTATCAAAACAATACATGCCATAAGAAAATTTGTGAAACCATTAGTGAAAAGATAACCGGTTAAAGTGCACCATTGTAAACTATTCTAAACAAAGTTGCTTGGAAAGGGAACTATTCTATACAAAGGTAAAGTTTGAAAAGTCATAGGAAATAAAATGTAATTGATAACAAAAAATTATACAATTAAAGAAATGGTACAAAGTGAGCAGTGTAAAGATTGAAGTTTGTTGAATGGAGAAGCATTCTGACAATGACGATATTTTCTAGTTGTCCATTTGTGGGTATAATTGAGTTGATCGTTTGTTGTTCCAAAATTCCGGCTCCTTGAAGCATTTCATGTAGAGGTGCGTTCTGCCTGTTGAAAATGTAGCTTGAAATCTGATGAATGTTGAAATGTCGAACTTTGTTGACGGTGATTTGAAATCGAAATCAGTTCCTTAACACGTTCGCTGCCACCAACGCACTGGCGCGTCAGAGCGGCACCTCCTGGTATGCCGACGACGCACTAACGCGGCGACGGACTTTGATAAGTTATATGCTCTGTGTTTAGTGTGGCTTTGGAAATTGAACGGCGAGGTTGTTTCGGCACGTTAGTGAAGCATTATTTTTTAATTTTTTGTGGTTGGTTTTCAAAATTTTTGTTTGCATTATTTTTGTTACTATATCGTTTATGTGTTATATATACTTTGCTACATTAATTTAATATTTAGAGTTGATAGAAAATAAAAATGCAAACCGATATCAAGGAATAAAGACAAATCAATAAAGACTTTTATTATTATTATTATTAATTCGTCAGAACTACAGCCAATCGATTCCTCGTGGCCGAAAATCCCCGGGTACCAATTTTCACTTGGTTTGGACACATGAGAAAAAAGTTTGCCCGCACCGGGGTCCGAACCCGGCCCTATCTGTAGCGCCGAACTACGTGACCTTAGCGCGTCAAAACCGATGCCAATCGATTCCTCGTGACCAAAAACCCCAGATCCCCAAGTTTACTACAGTTTATTAATTCTGGGGCGATTTTCGACTTGACAACCATTCCTCGTATTATAGTATAGGATAGAGTGTGAATTGCAATTAAAAATAGAGGTACAGAAATGAATGTTAAGACAGTTCTAAATAAAAAATTCAACGTTCTGCGGCTAATCATGTCCGTAACCGTAATATCCATTATATTGAAAGTATTCATTTTAAAGAGTGCAGACTCCAGTCAAAAAGAGAGGTACACAATTATATATTACAATTATTCATAAACATAAAATTTTAACATGAAACTGCTAATCATTTTTAAATTATGTGAGATACAGGCGTATATACGTACGGCCACGTCAAAACAAGTAGAAGTTCATTTAGGGATGGTTAAGATGGATTTTTAAAGTTCAAACTTAAAGTTACATTGTCTGTACATCCAAACATATCGTTTAAAATTGACAAATTTGATATAGGCATGGCGAAAATAGGTATTTCCATTGAAATATAAATACCCAGTTTCATTATGCATACAAAAAAAAAAAAAAAAAAAAAAAAAAAAAAAAAAAAAAAAAAAACGTTGAAAATAGACAAATTTGATGCAGTCATGGCGAAAATGGGTATTTCAATGTAGGTTTGTATTACGTTGTACGCAATGCAAACATAACGTTGAAATCAGTCAAAAGTAATTTAGGCATGGCAAATATGGGTATTTCCATTGAAATGTGACTGATTTTTCGTGAAACCTTTCTTTTATTCTAAAAAGAAAGTAAAATATCTTACGTAAAGAAAAAATAATTTACCGTGTTGTCAGCAGAATACTGAACAACCTATTTTTTAATTCTACTCTTTGTTGAATGTGAATTCATCATACTATGATAATTTTGCAACTAGATTTAATTATATAGAAGAACAAGCACTTTTATCGAGAAAGCATTGAGAAACTTCTAGAGAATCATTACTGAGCGGAGAAAACTGTATTAGGAATAATCATAATTACACTTTTACAAAATTATTACCATAATTTAAGTAAGGCTCATTAATTCCTTAAAAGAGAAAGTTCATTTTCTTTATGTTACGTAATGTGCTGACTCCGGAAGTTCCGTTAATGAAGCATAATATACGAGGTTGACAAGAGATTTTTTTTTTTTTTGTTTTTTTTTATTATATTTTTTTTTTTTTTTTTTTTTTTTTTTTTTTTTTTTTTTTTTTTTTTTTTTTTTATTTTTATTGTTATAAATTTTCATTTACTTTCAAAACTAAATCGTTAGCAATATATTTCACCCTGAAGAACTTTACTTCGCAAAGTTAACAGATTATTATAACTTCTCTTATTAAGAATACGTATTTAGGTAAAGAAACTTTTAAGTTGGGATAAACAGATAAACAAATATTAAATAAGTTTTCTTATTAAACTGTAAAACTATAAAAGACGTCAGTGGATTAAGTGTATCCTATATGGAGATTTCTAACATTTATGAACAAAATCACATAGAACTTAACGCATGAATTGCAGTGAACAACAACCCTATTTCAGTATGCTTAACTTTGATCTCCATCATCTAGCACAGGGTTTTCCAACTTATAAGGACTCCAGAGCCACATTAGAAACTTTATGAATAATTGCAGACCACACTTTTATAATTAGCGATTTTTCGTAAAATTCTGGAAGTAAGACAGAAATGTCAGTATAAAATAATATGCATAGTTTAATTAAAAGCAAAGGTTTAGTCAGTTTACTTCCTTAGAATAGTTGGAGACCGTTATGCTATAAAATACATTTTTGGGCGCATGACTATTTGTATATTTTAAATGTAAAAATAGAGCCACGGTGAACAAAATGACATAGAACTCGTCGCATGAATTGCAATGAACAACATCCCCATTCCAATATGCTTAACTTTGGTCTCCATCATCTATCACGGGGTTTTAAAACTTATAAAGACTTGAGCCACATTAGAAACTTTATTAATAATAGCAGACCCCACTTTTATAAGTAGACCAATTTTCGTAAAATTCTGGAAGTAAGACAGAGATTCCAATATGAAGTAATATGCATAGTTTGACTGAAAGCAAAGGATTTTAGTTCTTTACAATAGTTGGAGACCATTATGTTATAAAATACATTTTTGGGCACATGACTATTTGTATATTTTATGTGTAAAAATAGAGCCACGGTGAACAAAATGACATAGAACATAACGCATGAATTGCAATGAACAACACTCCTATTTCAGTATGCTTAACTTTGATCTCCATCATCTATCATGGGGTTTTCCAACTTATAAGGACTTCAGAGTGGCATTAGAAACTTTATGAATAATTGCAGACCACACTTTTATAGACAATTTTCGTAAAATTTTGGGAAGTAAGACAGAGATGCCAATATGAAATAATATGCCTAGTTTAATTAAAAGCAAAGTCTTAATCATTTTAGTTCCTTACAATAGTTGGAGATCGTTATGTTATAAAATACATTTTGGGCACATGACTATTTGTATATTTTAAATGTAAAAATAGAGCCACGGTGAACAAAATGACATAGAACTTGACGCATGAATTGCAATGAACAACATCCCCATTTCAGTATGCTTAACTTTGATCTCCATCATCTAGCACAGGGTTTTCCAACTTATAAGGACTTCAGAGCAACATTTGAAACTTTATGAATAATTGCAGAGCACACTTTTATAATTAGTGGATTTTCGTAAAATTTTGGAAGTAAGACAGAGATGCCAATATGAAATAATATGCGTAGTTTAATTAAAAGCAAAAGTTTAGTCCTTTTAGTTCCTTACAATAGTTGGAGATCGTTATGTTATAAAATACATTTTTGGGCGTATGACTATTTGTATATTTTAAATGTAAAAACAGAGCCACTGTGAACAAAATGACATAGAACTTAACTCATGACTTGAAATGAACAACATCCCCATTTCAGTATGCTTGACTTTGGTCTCCATCATCTATCACGTTGTTTTCCAACTTATAAGGACTTCAAAGCCACATTAGAAACTTTATTAATAATAGCAGACCACACTTTTATAATTAGACAATTTTCGTAAAATTTTGGAAGTAAGACAGAGATGCCACTATGAAATAATATGCGTAGTTTAATTAAAAGCAAAGGATTTTAGTTCCTTACAATAGTTGGAGGCCGTTATGTTATAAAATACATTTTTGGGCACATGACTATTTGTATATTTTAAATGTAAAATTAGAGCCGCGGTGAATAAAATGACATAGAACTTAAAGCAGGAATTGCAATGAACAACATCCGTATTTCAGTATGCCTAACTTTGGTCTCCATCATCTATCATGGGGTTTTCCAACTTATAAGGACTTCAGAGCGGCATTAGAAACTTTATGAATAATTGCAGACCACACTTTTATAGACAATTTTCGTAAAATTTTGGAAGTAAGACAGAGATGCCAATATGAAATAATATGCCTAGTTTAATTAAAAGCAAAGTCTTAGTCATTTTAGTTCCTTACAATAGTTGGAGATCGTTATGTTATAAAATACATTTTGGGCACATGACTATTTGTATATTTTAAATGTAAAAATAGAGCCACGGTGAACAAAATGACATAGAACTTGACGCATGAATTGCAATGAACAACATCCCTATTTCCCTATGCCTAACTTTGGTCTCCATCATCTATTACTGGGTTTTCCAACTTATAAGGACTTCAGAGCGGCATTAGAAACTTTATGAATAATTGCAGACCACACTTTTATAATTAGACAATTTTCGTAAAATTTTGGAAGTAAGACAGAGATGCCAATATGAAATAATATGCTTAGTTTAATTAAAAGCAAATGATTTTAGTTTCTTATAATAGTTGGAGACCGTTATGTTATAAAATACATTTTTGGGCACATGACTATTTGTATATTTTAAGTGTAAAAATAGAGCCACGGTGAACCAAATGACATAGAACTTAGCGCATGAATTGCAATGAACAACATCCCCATTTCAGTATGCCTTGACTTTGGTCTCCATTATCTAGCACAGGGTTTTCCGACTTATAAGGACTTCAGAGCCACATTAGAAACTTTATGAATAATTGCAGACCACACTTTTATAATTAGACAATTTTCATAAAATTTTGGAAGTAAGACAGAGATGCCAATATGAAATAATATGCATAGTTTAATTAAAAGCAAAGGATTTTAGTTCCTTACAATAGTTGGAGACCGTTATGTTATAAAATACATTTTTGGGCACATGACTATTTGTATATTTTAAATGTAAAAATAGAGCCACGGTGAACCAAATGACATAGAACTTAGCGCATGAATTGCAATGAACAACATCCCTATTTCCCTATGCCTAACTTTGGTCTCCATCATCTATTACTGGGTTTTCCAACTTATAAGGACTTCAGAGCGGCATTAGAAACTTTATGAATAATTGCAGACCACACTTTTATAATTAGACAATTTTCGTAAAATTTTGGAAGTAAGACAGAGATGCCAATATGAAATAATATGCCTAGTTTAATTAAAAGCAAAGTCTTAGTCATTTTAGTTCCTTACAATAGTTGGAGACCGTTATGTTATAAAATACATTTTTAGGGCGCATGACTATTTGTATATTTTAAATGTAAAAATAGAGCCACGGTGAACAAAATGACATAGAACTTGACGCATGAATTGCAATGAACAACATCCCCATTTCAGTATGCTTAACTTTGATCTCCATCATCTAGCACAGGGTTTTCCAACTTATAAGGACTTCAGAACAACATTTGAAACTTTATGAATAATTGCAGAGCACAATTTTATAATTAGCGGATTTTCGTAAAATTTTGGAAGTAAGACAGAGATACCAATATGAAATAATATGCGTAGTTTAATTAAAAGCAAAAGTTTAGTCCTTTTGGTTTGGTTTGGTTTGGAGTGCTATGGTCTACTTTTGCAACAAGAGGGCTAATGAGACCGGGACCTACAGCTTAAAGCCGATTCCGAACGGCTACGAACATCCATGCCACACTGGGATTCGAACCCACGAACTCCGGTACCGAAGGCCAGCACATTAACCCATCGGCTATCGTTCAGCATTTAGTCCTTTTAGTTCCTTACAGTAGTTGGAGACCGTTATGTTATAAAATACATTTTTGGGCACATGACTATTTGTATATTTTAAGTGTAAAAATAGAGCCACGGTGAACCAAATGACATAGAACTTAGCGCATGAATTGCAATGAACAACAACCCTATTTCAGTATGCCTAACTTTGGTCTCCATCATCTATTACGGGGTTTTCCAACTTGTAAGGACTTCAGAGCCACATTAGAAACTTTATGAATAATTGCAGACCACACTTTTATAATTAGACAATTTTGTAAAATTTTGGAAGTAAGACAGAGATGCCAATATGAAGTAATATGCATAGTTTAATTAAAAGCAAAGGATTTTAGTTCCTTACAATAGTTGGAGACCGTTATGTTATAAAATACATTTTAGAGCGCATGACTATTTGTATATTTTAAATGTAAAAATAGAGCCTCGGTGGAAAATGAACCTAGAAGTAGCATAGACTGCAAAATCATTTCAGGCGCTTCATATAGCGTCGTACCTTGAGGAAAACGGGGTCCGAAAGAAGACGATTCGCCCCAAGTAAAAATAAGGAAAAGTCGAAAAACATTTTTTTTGTTGTTATAGAATCAGATTTTATTTTTAAAATCCAAAGTGTTTTAAAATTACTGTTTTATGAATTTTCTTATTTTTTTAAATGCTCCTAGAGACTAAAGTATAGACTACAAAATGTTTATCGAACACTCTTAATATGCCTTTATATAAATACGGGTATTCGTTTTAAAATTTGAATTTATTTAAGCTATTGAAACTAAATTTGAATTTAAAAAATCATCAGTTTTTTATGAAAATTCAACGTAGAAATTAAAATGCTTACCGAACACTTTTAATATGCCTTTATATAAATCTGGGTATTCATTTTAAATTTTGAAATTATTTAAGCTATTGAAACTAAATTTAAATTTGAAAAAATCATCAATTTTTTATGAAAATTCAACTTACAAATTAAAATGCTTACCGAACACTCTTAATATGCCTTTATATAAATCCGGGTAATCATTTTAAATTTTGAAATTATTTAAGCTATTGAAACTAAATTTAAATTTGAAAAAATCATCAATTTTTTATGAAAATTCAACTTACAAATTAAAATGCTTACCGAACACTCTTAATATGCCTTTATATATATCCGGGTAATCATTTTAAATTTTGAAATTATTTAAGCTATTGAAACTAAATTTAAATTTAATAAAACATCAATTTATTTATAAAAATTCAACCTACAAATTAAAATGCTTACCAAACATTAATATGCTTTATATAAATCATATTCAAATTTTTAAATTATTTAAGCTATTGAAACTAAATTTAAAAATAAAATATTTTTATTAATTCAACTTACAAATTAAAATATTTCCTTAAAAACTATTATAAATTAAATATATCCTATTTCAAATATTTTTAAGCTTTAATAATATGAAAAAAAATTATTAATTTATAGGAACATTTAAGAATAATAAAATATTAATTCAAAATATATGAATAAAAAAAATTTAAAGCAAATATTGGTGTAAAATCAGTTTTTTGCCTCGGGTGCTAAAGGATGTTACTGCTGGAACCTCGTAACTAGAGGGTTGCGGGTTCGAAGACCGAGCCGGCCTAAGATCCATTTCGTTAAAGGTGACTGGGGAATGAAATATGTGTGGTCCCAATGTCCTCCAAGTTCTCAATCAATACCTTTGGAGTGAAAGCCAATCTATGGTCTTTGCTTGATTTGTTTCAAAATTACGACGACCCACTTGAATAAGAACTAGTACTTTCATCCTTGAGGAGCTCGTTAAAAAGAAAGCGAACCCCTTCGCCTTAAATCGTATTTGGTTTGACCAAGTGGCACGAGACAAAAACAACAAATGTAAGAATAAAAAGTGATAAAGGAGAAAATAAAAACATATAAATAGGTTGCTTAAAGATATAGTAAAACAATTAAAGCTCTTATAAGACTAATTATTTTGGCAACTGCATAAAAGAGAAACATTAAAAATAAAGAAAAAGTTATATTCCCAAAGAATGGAATTTTCAAACTATCGCTCAGCGATGGAAGTTTAGTTGAATTCATTTTGATAAATGGTAAGAAGAAAAAAAGACCTAAAGATAATCTTTAATGATTTTGCATCAAAAATAATTCCGAAGCTATGAAATATTCTTTTTTCAAAAAAGTATCGCTGGTCTTTTTACGTGAGTTAACTGACATCGCCCTCGTCCCTCGTTTAACAGTGTAACTCACGTTACATTCGAATGTAACGTGAGTTACACTGTTGGCCGATGGAGACCTGTAACTCACGTTACAGGTCTCAAAATTGGCTTCGCGGTCTACATACGGCTCGGGGAACACCAGTTAGAAACCCTTAGGTACCTTAGGTTCTGTGGTAGAGACTACAATACATAGGAGACTGGTACCAGTAAATTACTTCATTAGATTAATACACATTCAGTATAGTTTTCCATTAGCATTTATCGGATAATAATTAATACTGATGTCAATTTAACAATTCAACAGTCCTCTGAATTAATTATCTATTAACGTTTACCAATTCTGAAAGAATTTTTTCTCAGAATTGCCTTAATGGATAAAATTGTCTTAATCCCTGCCTTATCTCAGTGGAAGAAAAAAATGGTGTCTTAGAATAGTCATGACTGTTGTTCTACCTTCTGTTTTAAACATTTACATTTTTTGTTGCTTAGTGACTTTCTACATTCAATTTCTTAGCTTTTATCGAATGAAAGTGCATTTTATAATACAGATATTATTTAATTATGTTATATATGAGAAGACATTAGCTCATGGATTTGCTATTATCAAATTTTAAAAGATTAGCCTTTCTTTAGAAGCTTCAAAAAATCGTAACTGGAAATTGACAGTGCCATTATTTGCTTGTAAACCTATGCCCTGTGAAAAAGCTATATTGAAAAAATAGAATGTAACTAAAATGTCTATGAGAATCATTAAAGGAGAATTAAGTATCATTAGAACCAAGGTGAACAGACTTAAAACTAAGTCAAATGGGTATAAAAATCCTATAACCTCAACACATTTTATCCTGTCACCGAGAACAGAAATCACTGAAGCAAGGTTCCCAGGATACACTAATGCTCTTTGTTAAAAGATGAACATCGTAATTCCACTGATGGATTCATTAGGATTCCTCAACCAGAAGCAAATAAACTTAGCGCTCTTCTAATATACCGAAACAGGCTGATGTAAGAGGAAAGTTGCTATTATCCGATTCTGCTAAGAAGATTTGCAGTTAATAACAGTGGAACGCAAAATCCTAGCTGAAACAGTAGTTGAGTAGTCTAAACTGCATGCATCGCAGTTCAATTCTGAAAATAACTTCTTTTCTGTTGCTAAAAGGATGTAATTTATCAGAATGTGGTAGATACAACTGCTTTTGTCTAAGTACTTTTTAATTTGAAAGTGTATAAGAGAAAAAGTAAATCTTGAAATATTTCTGTTACTTTGAACTGGAATAAGCTGAGAGCTGTCTTCCTTATTTTGATGACTTAAAACTTTCTACAAACTTTGTATTTTCCCAATTAAACAAAGAAATTATTAAGTATGTTTAATTCCAGAGGAAGTATGTGTCATACTTAAAGAAGGAAATTTGAGAGTAAAAGATAGACAATGAGGAGTCAATTACCTAAAGCTGTGTTAATGTGAAGAGCTGAATGTAATAGTGGTATGGGTTTTAAGACTTAGAATTTGTTAATATATATATATATATATATATATATATATATATATATATATATATATATATATATATATATATATATATATATATATATATATATATATATATATATATATATATATATATATATATATATATATATATATATATTTCTACTTGGAAATACATGAAAGTATAATAATGTCTTTTTGTTTCAATAAGTATTTTATGCAACATCTAAAGTTTTATGATAATAGTGCTGCAGAAAATCAATTTTAATTTACTACCAATTAGTCTCTAATATGAAAAATACCCTTTACCTCAAAACAAATATATAGATTTTTTTTACATCGTTCATACTTATAGTTTTCACTTACAACTGCAAATAGGAGAGACGTAACTCAGTCGGCAAAGACAACTATCTAGTACTTAAAAAGTTGCGGGTTCGGGGCTGGAGCCGGCTTAAGATCCCTAAGGGTGACTGGGGCACGTAAAATATGTTCGTGGTCACAATGTCCTCCAAGATCTCAAATGATACTTCTGGGGGTGACAGGCCAAGCCTGAGGGTCTTCTTCTAGGTCCCTGCTTCTAAATCACGAAGATCCACTTGAAGTAAGGTCTCACTTGTCATCCACAAAAATGAGGTCTGGGCCAATGGCACCTCGGAACAGACACACATGGGGAAGGAGTACCTCCTCACAGTAGCGATCCCCGGCTACAAAAGCTCTGTAGAAAACGTGGAGCTCAGTTCGCCCGTTCAGCGTAATGCCTCCCCAGACAAGAACTCAAGGACCATCGAAACGGCTTTTTTCCTTTATGTTTAGGATAAAACAGGGTTCCGATCTCTCTCTACATCAAAACGCGTTGAGAATTGCTTCTGGTACTGAACCGACTCTCATCTGTAAAGAGAACACGACTCCACTAATCAGTTGTCCAGTTTATTTGATCTCTGCACCACTGTAAACGGTGTCGTCGGTGGTCAAGTTTCAAAGGGAAACAGCTTTCAGGACGGAGGGCGAATAGGCCCCCTTTGTGAAGGTGTCTGGCCACATTAATGCAGACAATGCATGGTAACATCGGACTCTTGCTGTTGAGGAGCTACTGGAAAGTGAAGATATCACTCGAATGAAATGGCCAGCGTACTCCCCTGATTTAAATCCCGTCGAACATGTGTGGGATGCTTTAGGGATACGTATTGCAGCACGCTTACATCCTCCGGAGAACACCCAACAACTCAAACAGATGCTGATTGTAGAATGGGCACTCCTTTCGCAATAAATGTTCGACCAGTTGGTTCTGAGTATGCGGAGACGGTACGAAGCAACCATTGCAGTTAGGAGAGGGTATATCCCATATTAAGGAACATCTGCTTGTTGTTCTTCCTCTAGGATAGACAATCATGAGTCACGATACTATGCATTCAATAAAACTTGTTTTTGTTTGATTCCATACCGTATGCATTGCATTCCTTTTTCACGCCAATGGTTTCGTCATCTTTTACGTACGTAATACTCTCCCTCATTTCTGAAATTCATGTCTCTCTAATGATTTCTCGTGGAGTTATGGCAAAAAACCCACCTGTTGCTTAAGTTTAGCACATCAGTGTAGAAATATATAATATTAGTATCGAGATACAAATTTCAATAGGTAATCAGGTATTTTGTAAAATAATTAGTGTAAATAAAGTTAATTAATTGAAAGAATTAGAGATATTCATTTTTAAATTGTTACGAAACAACAATTTATTACTGGTGAATGAACTCCACTATTAAGCTTATTCGGGCTTTTGTTTCACTTCTTTAATGTCTTTTTAAAGTTTCATTAGGATACCTGCCTCGCTGTACATTTGTTTTTAATTTTGATACTGTTTACTAAATATGTGGGTTTAAAACTTCCTTTTAATCCCCTTTTCCTGTTCCTTTTTCTACCTCCACGAGTTAATAAGCTATGCTTAATTACTTAAGTCGATTAAATGGCATTTAAAGAAACTATTCGTGTCAAACTAACTAGAGGTAGAGTTCAGAATTAAGTAATAGATACATTTCATTTTGATTTTCTCTTTTCAAAAGAGTTTTAAAACTCCCTAGAGTGTACTAGTACTAATAATTCGAAAGTACTAATGTATTTTCAAAAGTGTCTACCTTAAAATAAAAAAAGCTTCTGCATTAATTAGGCTTTGATTGAATTCTCCCTGATTAAGACAATATGTCTA
Source organism: Pardosa pseudoannulata (assembly GCA_032207245.1). Classification (NCBI taxonomy): domain Eukaryota; kingdom Metazoa; phylum Arthropoda; class Arachnida; order Araneae; family Lycosidae; genus Pardosa; species Pardosa pseudoannulata. The sequence continues at coordinate 63,333,398 of CM063505.1, read as the reverse complement.
AAATGGGGAGAAAAAATTATTTTAAGCACTGGACACAGGTTTTCCACCAATCCTATTATAAAGTTGAGAACTTGTATAGTAATTGCTGTTTTGCTTTACAACGCTACGTGTGATGAGGCGATTTAGATCAGTAATATAATTGATTCATTCATACAAGAAGTAAAATGCTCGGGATCTAAATCTGACCTCATCACATCTTTGTAAAAAGACAGAGGACCATAAAATTATATTCTACGGATATTGTTGTCTTGTACGGTGGTCTCGGGTGGGGTTCTGATCCCAGTCCCAGATTAGAATCCCGTCTCCGTACTTGACATTAAATAAGAATGTACCTTTGTGGAGTTATTTATGAGTCCCTAAGGGACAGTGCCCAATTAGAAGGGGTAAGGTTTTCCACGTTGGCGGTCTCAAGGTGGGGTTTAAGCAGACCAATTAGATTCTTACAACTATCCCGATTGGACGATAAGAAGGAAGAGGAGACAAGGATGAAATTAATAAAATAAGAAAAATCTAAAATTTAGAAGGTGTTCGATAGTCGAGACGAGGAGAAAGTCCGACGGAAGGTGTTCGGAAGTCCGACAGAAGAGGTTCGGGAGTCGAGTAGACTAGACAAGTCCGACGGAAGGTGTTCGGAAGTCCGAGAGAGGGTATTCGGTAGTAAAGACGAGGAGAGAAGTCCGACGGAACGTGTTCGAGAGTCCAGTCAAGTCCGACGGGAAGTGTTCCTGTATCAAATAGCACGGCCGCACCCCAAACACTCAGGAGGAAGCCCCTGACCAGACCGACGGAAGATCTATAGATACCCAATCCTGATCAGCCATAGATACCCATCAACCAGCAGTGTTCCGGGCACACCATTTTAACTCCCCAAAGGTACCCCTTTTACATACATTTTGAAATTGAGATTAGGTCCTCTCTCTTATATTTACATAATTACTTAAGTATTGAAAAATTATTGTCAGAACTAATTTAGAAGGTGTTGATAAAGCATATTTTATGAAAATTAGAATCAGTTTGTGTGTACATAGATGTTTATATATATTATAATAAATTTACTTTTTTTATATTAAGCTAGTTTCAGATGCTTTTAATTTAGCTTTTTAGTTTATTTTCATATTATATGTCTGTAGTTTCTCAGAACCTGTGGTTAAATTTAGTACTAAAATACTTTTACACAACGCAATCAAAATAAAATTTCACTATACATTTGATCACAGGTTAATACCCAAATGAAAACGAGGACTACATGACAATACGATAGGATTCAAATTCAAGAGCTCTGAAACCGAAGAAGAATGTTCTACATATTTGGCTCTTGTTTGGCTGTTTACATTTTGAAGGGCTTTTTATGATTTCTTTTTACTTAGTTATTTTTAAAACTGAATAAGTACATTAAATACAAAAATTTATTCTGAATTTCTGATTCAACCGAAATGAATAAATTAGTGAATATTTCGAAATCACCTTTTCATACTTGTTTAAACTTATTTGGATTAAATAGTTCATTTTTAATAATTTTTACAGCTGATACTACTTAGTGCGGACTTGGTGGACTGAGTTCAAACCATATTCTCTGATTAAGCTAAGTGATTATGATATGTAAAGGAACATTTGATCCAAATCACATGGTTTTTAGACTACAAAAAGAATTAATCTTATGACATTTTTGATTGAAAAAAAGGGGAGAGATAATTTTATTCTGGAGTTTAAAAAATTTTCTTGGGAGTAGAACAAATTGATTTGTTTGCAAAATTATAATGCTTTTATTGAAACTATTCTTTGTATGTAAAAGACCTTTCTTATCTAAATAACTATCTAATCTTACTTCTTATCTAATATATGAAGATGTTTGAAACAAAAGCTATTTAAATGTAAGCCTTTAATATGAACTTTAAAGTTTTTTTTTGTTATTTTCTTGAATACTGAAAAACTTTAATTTTTTATATTCCAATTTAATACATTATTTCTCAAACTGACTTTATAAAAATATAAAGAATAAATATTAGAAGAAGTTACATTAACGTCTTTTGATTATTTCAGGTAAAGATATTCGCGAAATCTTGAAACTTTTCTCTTACAACAATTAGTCTGTACACCCTTCCAAAAATCAAAATCTTTTAATTCTGATGAAATCAAAGATTAATCTGATCGGTCTCAAATGGGAAATTTAATCCATAATATCACCATGTTTAATGCATAATATCTTTATTTAAGATAGGAATTTCTTCCCGCAATCCAATTATGGGAATACAGACTGTGATCATATCTTTCTTTATCAAAACCTCTGTAGTAAAACTTTCAAAATGAGCAAATTTTTATGCATTAGTTTGTCTAAACACGAGCTAATTTAAATTTTTATCATGTCTCCGAAAATTTACTTATTCATTCATAATACTTATCTAAAATAAGGCGATAAATAATTACACAGAAAGGATTTTTTATTGATCTGTTGAAACAGCCTGAAGCAATCTTAATGCAAATTCTTTCCAAGCCTTCGTTTTTTGACTATTGATTTAGAGGTTATTTTTTCTAGACGTGAATTAATAAGTAAAACTGAAATTACATTGTGCGTTGAATGCATGTTCACACTCTGCTGATTATCTGAATTTCTCTTATCACGTGGTTTTTAAATAACAGGGTCGATTATCTTTGAATACGAGAAGTAAATTAGATTAGAATGCATAATTTATTTTCTAGAAAATCTACATTTTCCACATTTGTATGCTCAAATATGAAGCTCAAACTGGATAAATCACCCTGCTGGAATGACAATAGAAAAAGTTAAAAACTTATGTACACCTATGTTTAAATTATGTAAACTAAAAATGAAATAGTGATATCCCTTACAGGGGTTATAACTTAAGTCCTAAATATAAAAATTACTGCTATTAAACTTAAAACCCAGTAAAAATGTCATGTTACTTAAACAAAAATTCTCTAACAGTAATAAAAGCACGAAAAACTGCTTCTTATTTTAACCAAAATTTCATTTGAAGGACTATTATAAATTCATAGCAGTACTTACATTGCAATTTAAATTTGTTGCTTAGAAAACGTAAGAGAATACTTTACATTATTATTGCAATTCGGAAATTGGGATAATCAATGATTTATAGCTAGATGTATGAATGTTTTGAAAGAAACAAAAGAGACATAAAAATTACCAGATGTAAAGGTTTTATAAAACCCACATTTTTATTTGAACTCCAATTCACATTAAGTTTTCATCGAAAACCCTTGCTATTTCCGTCTAACTTTTGATTTATATATAAATGTTGTATACAAATACAAATTGATCATATTTAAAAAAAAAAAAACAACATACTTAAATCTAACTGTAAACGCCTCGCGCGTCCCCGGCTGCACTTTCTGAAGTCTGCACGCCTCGTTCTATACCTGCCCGCCTATTTTTACTGGAGCAGGTATCTTGGGTTCGCTTAAAGCCTATGTGGCCGACAATTAATCACAGCAGCGACAAAACTCTTGACTAAACATTTATTATTAAGAAGATTTTTTAAAAAACATAAGTACACTTCAATTCATACTCGAACAGGGCTCAAAAAAGACCGAGGACAAAAATAAACTGTGCCGAGCGGGAAAACACCTCCCTCCGGTCTCCGCTCCGTTCACAAGAATGTCCGTTCCCCGGTCAAGTTTTCGCCTCCAAGGAAAAAAATGTTCTTTTCTGCAGCTGGCGGGGGTGGCATCCATCGCCCCCCCTCATGTTGAACCTTTACCAACCCTCTCTCGGGGTGTCCGTCTTCGGCCGCGGAAACAAAAAACAGGGGTCCATGTAACACCAGCTCGAATCTTGAGTCTAGTATTACACTAACGAAATAGTTAAAGCCTTCGTGGTAATTACACTAGTAAGCCTGCACAGACTACATCTGTAGGTGAGTTTATTTCATTTTATTATAAAAATCTCTCATACTTCTTTATCACAGATTTATTATAACTACTCAATTTAAATCATTACTACATGAAGAGATTAAAAGCGCTAAGTATGTTGATTTGTACTTTATTATTAAAATACAGAAAAAAATGTTACGGAAATCAATGAATAGAAGCAGATACTTTAAGTTTAGCATACAAACAGACATATAGAGTAAAAAGAAGGAAATAAATTATAGACTGTAAAACTTAAGTCAATCTTTAGACATTAATTGAAGTGAATAATAAACTTATTTAAAAATTTAGATTTTAATGAAAAAGTAGCCAGAAGACCAATTGCTGCAACAAACTAAATTTAAATATACTCAGCATTAACTTTTGATATTTAATATTAACTACAATATGCTGATAAATATGAGATAAGAGATTTAATTTAAAAAATAGTGTAAATAATCAAAAGTTTGTTCTAGATTCGGTGCGATCAGTGGGTACGTTTGTATGTAACACCAAAAGAAATAATTGTTATTTTACAATACACAAAACTATATATTAAGATAACTACACGTTACAAATTGAATCTAATTTCGTAACAGAACTATGAATTTTTATCTGGTTTTTCGTTATTTTCAGACCAAAGGAATGTTTAGTTGTCTGGCGCTACCTTCGGTTTTATCCTTTTACTTTTTCTTTGTTTAGTTACTTTCTATAATCCCTGTCTTAGAATTTTATCGAACGGAAGTACAATGTACAATTCAGTTATTATGTAATTCTGTCATAAACGAGAAGACCTTGGTCAATGACTGTTATGAAATTTGTTATTATCAAATTCTAACAAAGTGATAAAAATTAAATTTTATAATACAGATATTATTTAAATATGTGATAGTCGAGGAGATATTAGTCTTTAGATCTGATATTATCAAACTCGAAGAGAATGGCAGAAGCTCCGAAATTTGTTAATGGAAATGAACAAGGGCAGTATTTGACTGCATACTTATGTACTGTGAAGAAGCGATATTGAAAAAATGCGATACATCTAAGATGTTTTTGAGAATCAATTAAGAAGGGTGAAACGTCATTAGAGCCCACGTGAACAGACTTGAAAATAAGAGGAATGGGTACAGATATCCTGTAAATTTAACACATTTTATCTTGTGACAGAGAACACAGATCATTGAATTACGGTTCCCAGGATACACTAATGTTGTTTGTTAACAACCGAGCATCATAATTTCACCGATGGTTTTGTTAGGATTCCTCGACTAAAAATCCTAATAAACTAACGAGCTACTGGTAAACATTATACATGTATACTAAAAATACTTTTAGTGGATTTTTTGGTAACGTCTGTTTCAGACTACCAAGAGATTACAAATATTTTTACAAACAACAGAAAACTACTCTTTATTTTTTTTCAGCTATTCCAAAATTAATTAAAAACTGATCGACAATCTGTTTGTTTCAACGAAGTTGTTTTAATTAAAACTACATGGACTTTGCAGTTTTAACCCTCCGAGTGGAACACACAGATTAAAAAAAGTCTCCAAAAATAAGCTATAGGTTTATTGTATCAATGGCCAAAGAGTTCTATGATTTTTTATTTCACATTTTGTAGACTAGAATGGAATACAGGAAACCCACCCTCGTTATTCTCCATTTACTTCCGGTTATAAATAAATATATAAATAGATATTATAGATTGTTAATTTTTAAAATACATAAAGCTCGTCAAGTCTCGAAGATCATCCCAAAAGAAATAATGGATTCTAAAAGTACAAATAAAAATATTCTTTAAGATAATTATTTATATTTTTTTACGAAAGTTATCCAAGATATTTAAGTGGAGCAATTAGAGATACATCTGTTACCGCAAACGAAATACTTCGAAATAGAGATTTTCAAAGCCATGAAAAGCTATCAGCGTCTTTGTGCCTCAAGGAGTAGGGGCGCATCCCTCAATAAATGTCAGTCAAAGAGGGATGCAGTTTCTAAACAATCGACCTGACCTTCGTACCTCAAACACTGGCAGAAATGTACATTACATTCATTTTTGGAACGTTTTTGGAGGTCGAAAATTGTACGTGACAACCGCTTAGAGGATTAAAATTGAGTGTTAATTCGTTTCTTGACCAATTGTTAGTTTAAAAAATATTTTAAGGTGATTCTTAGAAAAACGTATGCAACTGATTCATGCATGAAAAAAAAATCTATTTTAAATAGGTAGCTAAAGAAAACGTTCAATATTTATAAATTCTTGAAAATTAATTGAGATTCCCACAAAAATTATTCAAGATAATTTAGTATTTATATGATTACTTGTAGTAATGAACCTTTTTAAAGCGTGTACTGACTTTGTTTTTAAGTAGTATAAATTTTAACTACGTTTTAATTCTCAATCGGTGTATTGGTTTTTCTTTCAAATAATAAACAACAGATGGCGATACATAAAACATTGAATGTTTCAAAATTTCAATTTAAATCATATTGATCCTTAGATATTATGAACTCATAAGGAAAATCTGGAGAAATTAGAGATCAGAGAAATTTAGGAATAAAAGGTTTTATGTATTTTAAAATTCATTTTTGTCGTTCTTTTATTCTCCTAGAAAAATGCCTATTTTAAACTTTGGTGCTGCCATCTATTATGTAAAATAAAAAATAATAATGCAAGATAAGTAATTGTTGATTTTCATGAAATGAAAATAATCTTTTAATATAAATTAATACTAACTGAATTAATATAAATACATAGGTATGATATCAGTTGTACTTTGTATACTAGAAAATTAAGTATTTGTATGTTAAGCAAATGTGAGAGTTGTATAAAATTAAAACAAGTTTCAAAGAAAGATCTTTTTATTTTTATTTCTTGTATAGACACAAATAGTTTTCACTGCCGTACATGTATTGAACAAATGCTTGTATGTCCCTTATAAATGTATTGCCATTTTATGTAATTTCAGCATACTTGTAGATAAATTGTAAAATATATGAATAGAGAACTGATATATAGGCCTTTATTTTTAAGGACACTCTTGTTTTTTTTTTACGTGTCTCGTATGAATAACACATTTATTAAAATCTTTGTTTTCAATCAAAAAGGAAACATTAAAACGTACTAAAATGTCATAAATTGAGAATTGAATTCTAAATCATTATTCGTTTTTGAATCACACTTTATTCATTGGCAATACATTCTTTATCGATACTAGTGAAGTATCATCAGCACAGCATTGCAGGCTTGTTGAATATTTTACCATCGGATAACTGAATACTTCAGAGTTTATAATATTAGAATTTAAAATTGAAATTATTCGTGCACATAACCACATACACATATGTATATATATAAATATATATATATATATATATATATATATATATATATATATATACATAATATATATATTTATATATTATACATATATATATATATAAATATATATATATATTATAAATATATTATAAATATATATATAATATATATATATATATATATATATATATAAATATATATATATATATATATATTATATATATATATATATATATATATATATATATATATGTTGTGTGTGTAATGAGACTGACTTCTCGATTTGCAGTCATGGCCATAAAAATGATACCGTTTCAGCTAAAGACCTTTATTAAGATAACTTTGAAGGACGGATTCCCACTTCATCATAGGGACAAACTGAAGGGTCAGCTAGCATGAAGTTCTATGTACAAGACAAGTAACACCTGGGTCAACATCTGTGGGAAAATATCTCTAGAAAAAATCTGTCTCCTCTACGCGTACCTCCTTTTATTTGGAAATACCTAAATTATCCGCTAGGGCCATGTAGGTTTATAATTGGCCAGGTTCCTTCTCTGAGGGCGTAACCTATAACCCCAGTGGTCAATTTAAGTTAGGGGTTAAAAAGGGGAATGGAAAATGACGTGGGAATTTTTACCCCTGATTAAAGTTTTTGCCAATCAGAGTGGAAAGCGTTTATCACATTGATGACTTTAAGTAGGGTAACTAAGATACTTAAAGAAGGTATATAAGATGATATTAGCAGAAATCAATGTGGTATACTCGCGGTAACAGAGATATTTACTGTAGAGTAGCTTTTTTTTTCAAGCCATTTTGTCACAGGTTATACCCTACGAATTTTCGTGTATGTAGGTACACGAATGTTTTAAAGGTTAATTACAAATCCTTATACAGTAATAAACAGTAATCATTATTGCTTTCTGAGAGAGGCGAACAGTCTTGTGTTGGTGACGGAGGAGAGGCTCTCACTTGACTCGTAGAAGCTTTAGGATCACTCGGAGACTTTTCTGCTAAAGACGCTGACGGTAGACCCGGGGGCTTTACCTTGGAGAGAAAACTTAGTGATGGATAGTTGTTGTCTTTGTTTTTCATTTTCTTTCAAAATTCCCCCGTACAAGGACGAAAGCGATTGCTGAACACGATAGCTTGAACCATATTATCCCAATGTCTTGTGCGAATTCTTGGCATGTTACACAATTGGTGCGGATTCTCCAGGATTGCTTCCTTCAGGATAAGCCCACGCTTTTCAGTTTGTTCTTCGTCTTCCTCTTCATCTTCTTCCCCGCTTGTAGACTTTGTCATCTCAAGAGCCCGTGGTATGTACACTGAGTCAACTCATCTCTCTATCTGACATACAGGAATCCTTCTCTGTCACTCTTCAGCATGAAACAACGCTCTTTTCAGCAATGTGGCTTCCGACATGGTTGTATTTTTTCATTTTTATTTTTTGATGAATATTTTCTAAAAACCCGCGAAGCACTAAAGTCGCAAAACACGAAGCGCGAAGTAGCGAAGGAACACTGTAATGCCAAATGCCGTCTAAGGTAGTGACACGATCATAACACCTGGTCCATAAATGGAACACAGTTAAGGGATAAGATAAATCATCTTTCACACTTTTCTCCGCAACAAGACGAATGCATGTTTGGTGGACACTCGCACAAGCGTATAGTTATGATTGTTTTCTTTTCAACTGTCAAGCATGGAAATGAATCTTTCATGGTATGGGCACCCATGTCATGGTTTTATTTTGTCCCAATCGTATACTTGAAAGAAATGATTACTGGTGAGAATTACAGAGAAGTTTTAGCTGATTAGGTCCATTCTATGATGTAAACTTTGCTTCCTTCACAAGATGGAACTTTCCAAGTTTCTAAAAATCTCTTATAAAGTATAAGGATATCGGAGATCATCGGTCATACAAAATATTTTTCAGATGCAGCAGGATTTTCATCATAACTTCACTGTCTCGAGCAAAATCATAACTTGAAGGCCATAAAACCTTACCATGTTAGAAAAGACAAAAACATTTGATCCCGATTGCTGGGCGATTTTTTTCTCATCCTTTCAAATTATAATGGCAATCCGATGAGGGATCGAACCAGTTCTTTGCCACATCGAAACCCCCGTTTTGATACTCCAGTTCTTCATTATAATGTTCAATCACACATATATACATGTGTTCATGGGTACATGTAAATGTAAGCGTGTTTGACAAAATTTACATTTAAGAGGCTAAATTTACTGTCTTTTACTTATTCTGAAAAAACGATTCTTAAAAACAATAGTTAGATAGCAAACATGTTCAACAATTTAAACGAAAAGCTTCTGTATTAAGCAGAAAAAAAGAAGGATTTTAATTAAAAATAGAGCAGCGATAAAAATACTCGAATAAGTAAGCGCTAGTTTAAAATTCCGCTAAATTATTTGCATCCGAATAAGAAGAAAACGACGAATAATTGCTGCCAGCTTCGTTTTTTTTTCTTTTTCAAATACTCCGCACAACTTGACAATCAAATCTAGGCAAACAATAGATGAAATAGAGCTGTTTTTTTCTCTCTAAATCTGAAAGAAAAGTTGGGAATGCAAGGTCAGCATGAATAGAATTAAAAAGAGAATAAACATTTATGTTTAATAAGGGGGTATCAAAATGATTACTTTTTTTTTACAGAATTTGAATTAAAAACTGCTGACAAATAAATGAATGTATGTAAATAAACTTTTTAGAAATATGTTATTTACAGTTTTAAATTGCTTAAAATGATTATCTAGTTTTGAAATTAGTTTACAAATCATAGGTTAAATAAGAACAATACTTATTGTATACACTGCTTATTCTATCTCACGTATCATTAAAAGTTCTTAACTTGAGGTAGCTCAATTGGCAAAGACGTCGAGCTCACAACAAGAAGGTTGTAGGTTCGAGGCGCTCAGGACAGTCAAAGACTGCAGTGTTATTGGCTTTGTTAATCGTTCCCAGATTATAGATTAATCAATAATACTTATTATATATACACTCAAGAGCCAAAACATTTTTCCTTTTCTTACATCCACACTCAAGAGCCAAAACATTATGACCACCTGTCAATAACGAGTTGGCCCACCTTTGGCGCGCAACACAGCTTCAACCTGCCTCGGCATGGATACTACAAGTTCTTGGTTGATGGCCGGAGACAGATTGTACCATATTAAGCAATGGTTACGCAAATTCGAGATATTGCGAATTGGTGGTCCTTGAACTCTGAGTTGCCGTCCCATGAGATTCCAAATATGTTCTATCGAATTGAGATCCGGTGAGTTAGGCGACCAAGGCATTAACTGGAATTCAACATCATGTTCCTGGAACCACTCCAACATTATATTAGCCTTGTGACACGGAGTGTTGTCCTGTTGGAACATTTCATTTCCATCTGGAAAAACAGACTCCATGTAAGGGTACAAGTGGTCCGCAATGATGTTCAGATACCCTGTAGCATTCATGGTCTGCTCTACCACAACAACGGGTACCAGAGACGCCAAAAAGAAGGTCCCCCAAAGCATATCCCTGCCACCACCGGCCTGTGTATGACCTACTGTTCATTGAAGGAGCAAATGTTCGCCAGGAAGACGACGTATCCTGGCACGGCCATCGGCGTGAGGAATGACAAACCGTGATTCATCTGACCAGGCAACTCTCCCACTGATCCATGGACCAGTCGCCATGTTCCCGGGCCCAGCGTAGCGCAGTTGGCGATGACTCTTGGTCAGCAAAGGCACATGAGTGGGACGTTAGCTGCGTAGCCCCATATCCAACATTGTCCTCTGAACAGTGTGCTCCGATACTATTCTACTTCTCTCTGCATTGTATTAGGTTGTCAACTGAGCCACTGTCTGGCTCCGGTTTTGCTTCACTATGCGAAACAGTCTCCGACGACCTTTTCCTTTGATAGCGTGGGGACGTCCAACATCATGTCGTCTACTGCTGGTTTCACCGTCATTCATCTCCTTTGCATTAGTACTAACAACTGTAGATCGCTAACAACCCATGAGTCGTTCAGTTTCGGAAATACTTGTTTCGAGCCTTCGAGCCATTACAATCTGCCCTCTATCAAAATCACTTAGATCCGCAGCCTTTCCTATCTCACACAGAAGTAAGTGATAGAATGATTCTTCAGACTCGCAGTTGTTGTGTCCTTAAAGGGCAAATGATTCACCGTAACATGTGTATAGCTTATTAAACGCTCTTAAACCTTGGTAGCTCAGTTGGCAGAAGCGTCAAGCTCACAACGGGAAGTGGATTCGAGGCTCGGATGGCCGAAGACAGACGTGTTCATTAGTGGAGGTTGAGCATGTAAGATAGATTCGTGATCGTAACGTTTTAAAAGTTCAAACGATACGATATATAATATAATCACCGTAGTATATTCAACTTATTAAGAGTTCTTGAACAACGGAGAAAACTCAGGAAGGTCGTCGAGGTCACAACAGGAAAGTTACGGGTTCGAGACTCCACGGACTCAAATACCGACATTTTCATTGATGGCGCTAGAGAATGTAAGACAAATTCGTGGTTGTAATGTTTTTTAAAGATCAAACATTACTACTGGAGGTGAACCCAATAATTTCGAAGTAATTCTAAAGATAAGTTATCACTTTATATTATCTTACCAGAACCAGCTATTAATAGTTTACTATCAACGGTTTGGGAATGTCTTATTTAAAGCAAAGCATATATTTACCAAGAGTGAGATTTAGATTTGCTACTGTCTCTCAAAAATTAAAATGAGTGAAAAAAATTAATTTAGCAAATGCTTTAAACTGCAGCTCAACATATGATTAAATCTAACTTGCTTCAAACGATTAGACTGAAGCAAGAAATACAGACAATCGATTAGATCTGAAATAAGTCAAAACTTATTTGTTTATTTGTAAAAAGGAGTTGAATCATGCTTGCATTGGTTTAGATATTCTTGTGACTGAACTATTAAAATAATTATGATTTTGACTTTTAAATAGGGTTTAATTGAGTCGTTTCATATTTCGAATATCGTTTTAAACGGTATGAAAAGTATAATTCCCCCCCAAATTATCTCTATGAAATGAGTGTGATCCGTGTATATTTGCTATCATACTAAGTGTCTCGCCATAATTGAAAGATTGTCCACCTCTGTGTTACATCCATCAGAAAAACAGGTCTCTATGAGTTAAAAAAAAAATAAAATTAGAGAAGGGCGCACAGTCCTACTTTCGTGTAAGGATAGGATTAAATCTTTACTAATCCATCGAAGAAAGAAAGAGGATTTAGATTCCGAATATTTATTTTATACTCCTTGCAGATTCTATACCTGTTAAAATGAGATTGTGGCAAAGTAAACATAATCAAGATTAAACTGGAGATAATAGGTATTTCAGATACATAGCAATTTATAAGGATAGACCTCGAAATGGTTTGTTGTAAAATAAATGTAGAAGCTGTCGCTTGTAGTTTATGCTAGTAACTAAAAGCTGTTTTATTATCAAAGTATATATTCATTTACTTTATATGCTTGTTGTAATGTACTTACATCACAAACACCAGTGCTAATTCGCAAAAGGGAAACACAGTAAAATATACGCTGTGGAATTACAGGGAAATACTTAAACTAAAACATTTATTATGTACGATATTTACAAATTAATAGATCACTTGATTAGTATTTAACCTGACCTGCAGTTATTTGGTTTTGCTATTCATCAATACTCTTGAAATAGTATCCCTTATCAAAAGATTATGAGACCCAGGTAATAATTATGAATATTATTAAGTTTACCTCCAGAAATTACAGGGGAGCAGGCTGGGGCTGTCAACAAGCTGGACGTTGGTGCGGGCGTAAAGGTCGTTTGCTGGACGTTGGTACTGGCGTAGCGGCAGTTACTTTGCTGGAAGTCTATGCAGGCGTGCCGATCATACGCATGCGGGTTCTGAAATAGATTGCTGGCCCGGGCTCTCTGGCTTGCTCACGGGATCTCGATGTCTAGCAAGTCTTAAATCTCGACATTGACTCCTTTTCCCACTTTTCTTCCATAACTTTACACCTCGGTTCAACGTCCCTTCTTTTTTTCTCTGTCCCAATCACTTGTGGGTAAAAGTTTCTCACATCTACCTCCCCTTTGGGAGTGCAGGCGGGCTCATTAAAATGGTCCCTTTGGGGAAAGTTGACATTATTGATTAGCTCCCACTCCCATATCTCACTGCCACATCCCTACCTGGGCTTGACCGTTACTCTTGTGCCACTTCGTGAGCTATAACTCCTCCTCAGGGGTTCCCACTAAAACTCAAAGTCAACAGCTACACCTAAATTTTTCTTGGAAATTCAGTCCACAGCTGTTTATGCACGAGCTTACCATCGTGGGAAAGTACATCGGTACAATGCTTTTTACGCTTTTTAGTAGCTTTAAAATACAGGAAACGCTATTTTTTCTTACTCGCGTCCCCTTATCAAATCAAACTTTATATACTCTCAATGAAAACAGACTGAGAAAGAGAGAGTGAGAGTGAATAGGAGGATAGGGATAGAGTGAAAGAGAGAAAAGAGGGATAAGGAGTGAGTGAAAGTAAGGAGAGAGAGGGAGGATGTGAGAATGGTAGGAGAGGGAGAGTGGGATAGAGAAAAGGGAGGGATGTTGGAAAACAATTAGGAAAAAATCATATGTTCATGGAAAGACTCCCATCCAAACTGTTACGACACCAGAACTCTTTTCATAGGTAATATGAAGTGGACAGTATTTTAAACAAATGTTTTTGATGTTCAGATATATTTTTGCCCAGAAGGCCTTGAAACAATCTCATAAAATCATCCTCATTTCTTCAGTTTTACAAAATTTCACAAAATGATACTTCCGGGTAGACAAAGTGATAGGATCATAACTTTTTGGCGATACGATGCAGGAGAACAATATTATTTCTATGAAAATAAATTCAGTACTATATGTATCAAAATATCACAGTTGGAAAGCGAATAAAAGCTTGAGGTTTTTTGAATGCACATACAAAATATTTAAATCGTTATTCATATTAATTTAAAGTGAACCTGCTTGACTTTTATGCAGCACATTCACATATGGGTCAAATAACAGCGGACAAATCATTAAAATTCAACAAACTTCTAACTCATGACAATATCTCAATACCCGAAAATTTCTGGAACTAGTTCAAATGGTATCCTGTCTTTATTTTGTAGATCTTTTACCTCCTTACTATTAACCCCTTAATGCACAGTTTTTTTGAAAAAGGTCTGCCAAAAAAAAAAAAAAAAATCAATTTTTTTAATGTAAAAAACACAATTTAGAACGTTGCCTTGCCAAGAAAATTACAAAAAATACAAAAATAATCCAAATTTTAGTATATTTGGTATTTATATAATTGGTATGATTTCTAATTTTTAGAATAATATTATTATTGTTGAAAGAGTATATTGCTCAATTGGTAGGCAATCTACCAATTGACAGTATGATGTGTCATCCCTTGATGCGTAGGTATCAAATATGAAACCCTTATGTTTCATATCTCAAGAATAAAGCATATAGTGTGACGCCTCGAATCAAGGGTGTCTTTATAGCCAGAGCTTAGTAATAAAATAGTTAATAATTATATTTTATTTTACATTGTATTTTAGTAAAATATATATTGAAAAATGAACGAATCAGAATATGAATATGAATACGCTGTCGGAGAGCGGCTCACAAAGAAGAGATAAGTCGTAAGTGATAAGTAGAATAAAAATACTTATTTTATACTTGAATAAGTAAGTGTTATAGCTTACAATCCCATGTAAATGATAAATATCAATAAAACGATTGGTATTTTTTTTTGCTTTCACATTGTTATTTTCAATTCTCGATTGCATTTGAGTCTGAAAAATTATAGCAACATAAAGTACAACGCCGCTCGAATTATCTCGAGTGTTAACAGTTTGGCCAATTTAACAAGCTCGAGTTAACTCGAGCGTGCATGTTAAGGGGTTAATCAGAACTGTTTAATATAAACATAGAACAACTAATTTCTCTTTTGAATAGTAGCATTTTGATAAAGATATTTCCAAATGCAACACAGTTTATATACATCTAAAGCCAGTTACACTCAATTTACTGGCAGAAAAACGTAGCATCTGTATTAATAATGACGACTTATTTTGGTGTATTATTTTATCATATTTTAGCATTTTGTATTTCTCCCAAAGTTGTCGATTGCACTTGTTATGTGTTTATACTCTGACAGCTGGGAACTTTGTCAGTTTCTTAGAATTCGGACACATCTATATTTAAATTGGAAGAAAACTTTTTGCATCATTTTATTTGTAGTCGTTGTGACTTGTTTGTGACGCGTCCTTCGAGGTAAATGTCTATATCCAGGGGGCTCTTTCGAATAAAGAAAGTCGAAGTTTTCAGAAATCATCCTAGGTGCATTTAAATTTGTTTCTCTTATTGTTGAATTCATGAATCTTTCACGAGTTGGTTTTATGGATTTTTGCTATTTATTTTATTTGTTGTCTTATCTTTTGAAAATTTAGAAATGCATTTATGTTTTCTGGAAAAAGACTGAAAATTCGTTTTAAAAAATCGTACCTGGCTTTCAGATTCTTTTAAAGCCCCTGCAATTTGTGTTAGCTTATCGAATTTACGATGAATATTTGTTTAGGACATGAAGCTAATATACTTTAGAAACTCTTCTAGAGAAATAAAATAACAATTTACATTCACAAACGAGTATTTAGACATGTTTAATATATTAGGTGTATAATAAAGTTCTTTTTTTAGCCTTTTTCTCCACAACACCTGGTCGTAGATATATGCGTTTAGTAACAAAAATGTTCTAAATAAAACAAGCATTCATGTCATAATATTTTAAAAAATTGATTCAGGCATGGTCAAAACGAAATTCCGTTGAAATTTGAACTCTGAAAATTTTTATGTGTACAATTCTACCTTTACATCGTACAAAAAAAGTAAAAAAAAAATTGCATAAACCAACCATTTGAAAACATTAAGCAAAAAATAGGCTTTTTAATGTGGAACCGCAACTCAGATTAAATAAAACAACTAAGAAGACAAAATTATGATAATCTGTCGACTAAATATAAACAATTTCAACCTTTACATTGATTATAATGAATATCACTATTAATACAGCTATTCTTTATTTCATTTATATTTTATTCAGAATGGATTTTATTTATCCCTTATTATTATTTTGTTTATGTCTTAAAAAAGGGATAATAAACGTATTTTTATTGTTATTAAAGTATATTAAATCCCTTTTTTCAGAATCAATTTTTTGAAGACCGATTAAAAACAAAATTAATGACTGAGTAAAACAATAATAGAAAAATTCAAATGTTAATAAATGAAATGTTCTAGAAATATTATTTTCATGTACAAAATCTGAATGAAAATATGTTTTTTGTCAATCTACAACAATACGAAAGAAAATATATCTGAGATTGAAAATAAGTCAAATAACATGAAAAAGAACAACCTTTTGAATATGACGAAAATATTTTCGTTTCGAAAATGTTATGCAGTGGTGTTTCAAAAGTAACATTGTTGATGAAACACTGTTGAACATTGTTGAAATTGTAACATTGTTGAAAATTTCTTTGAAAAAATAAAGATTGATTCTAAGGATTTCTACTGAATATATATTGATTACTATCTAAAATCTAAGTTATCTTGGATTTCCAAGAATATGAAAATATGATGTGAACACCACACGTCTACATAGTACTTCTATTTTTATATATAAAATTCTTCAGTCCGTGTGTTTGTAACAGAACTCCTCTTAAACGGCTGGACTGAGTTTGATGAAATTTTGTGAATGTAATTAAGTTGATTCGAGAATGGTTTAGATTCACAATTCGATCCGATAGAAAATGTTTTTTTTTGAATAAAAAATACAGAATTGCCCGCTTATTGAGATTGTAATAATGCCGCTTGAAACCCTTCGTTGCCAAAGTATCTGTGGCGCAGTGGTCAGCGTAACGGGCTTCAGTACGAGACGTCCCAGGATCGAATCCCCGTACAGGTGATGTAGGAAGTTTAAATTTAATCTAATTACGTTTGTGATGACTGCCACAGTAGTGGTGTCAAGTATTTTTAAAATAATTTTTTTTTTATTTTCCATAAAACTGTCCAATTTATAATTTTTTTTAAAAATATTTTACAAATTTTGTATTTACAGCTTTAAAACAGGACAAAGTTTGTCATATTGTCTAGTTATATTATACACATTTTTAAATTTTGATTGTATGATGCGTCACATACTTATTGAGATATTCGTTTTATGGGTATTTCGTTATAAAGCGAAATTTTTCGCGATTACAAGAATTTCTTCATTTTGTACCAAGAACTAATAAATGGTAAAAATTAAAATTTTTCTCTAGAAATAATATATTTTTATTTTCAATTTTTGAAACTTGATTTTAAAAGCATTGTTTCGACTGCTTAACAAGCGTTATTACAGCTGCTTATCAATACGCCTGTGTCTTTGAGTTGCAATGTATCAATAATGTTAATGGTTGTTGAAAATTGAAATGAGGAAATAAAAAGAAAGTAAAATAATTCAGACCTGAACTCTTTTTTTATGTTCTGTACAAAACATAGATTTAAGAGGAATCGGAATTAATTTGATTTAGTACTCGATTATAATTGCTGTAATTATTTTGTGCGCCAAAGCATTACACTGAAATAAAATTTTAGTAACTTTTCAAAATATTTTGTCAAACTAACAATTTCATCGAAATGAAAGGAAAAAACTACTTTCGTAAAATCCTTGTCGCACTTCAACATGTTCCTTTTACTGGGGAAGAATGCTCAGGTTTCTTGTATTATAGCGAAAATGTACATCAATTAAAGTCGCCCAAATAGCAAAGGTTACAATGTTTTTCGGCCTAATGAACTTCAGTACGAGAAGTTCTAGGATCGATGATCTCCGGGGACTACTTAAGAATTGATTCCTCTTGGCAAATTTGGCGAAAATATTGGCGATATTTACAAAACACAAAGGTAATCCATCCAAATATTGTATTTCTTGCTTTTATTGGCGACTTTAATTAATGCACAGTGTACCTTCGTAATAGAATTATATACTCTTACTTAATTAACTGAAACAACTTGAAAAACGGACATTTATATTTTACGGCAATTAATTCCTTAACAGTTTACAAACGCAACAGCTCCAAATTATTAAAAATTAGTCATAGTGAATCATTAATGGTTTGTTATATCTAATTTTTTTTAATCATTGCGCACTTTTAATATATAAGAAAAGAGTTATACTAGGAAATTTGGAGGCAAATATCATATAAATTATAATATAGATACAGATTGTTTGGACACAATGAGATCAGGAGAAAATGTTAGGCGACCATACTTAAACCATTATCGCCAAGTTGGCGGGGGAACCCAGTTCTTTAGTCAAGCCCGATCCCTGTACAGGTGATGTAGGAAGTTTAAATTTAATCTAATTACGTTTGTGATGACTGCACGCATGATGGTGTCAAGTATTTATAAAATAATTTTTTTCCTTACTTTTCCATCAAAACGGTCCAATTTATAATTTATTTAAAAATACTTTACAAATTTTGGATTTACAGCGTTAAAACAGGACAGCGTTTGTTTTGTTGTCTAGTTATATTATACACATTTTTAAATTTTGATTGTATGATGCGTCACATACTTATTATATTGATATTTTCGTTTTATAGGTATTTCGTTATAAAGCAAAAATTTTTGGGATTACAAGAATTCCTTTATTTCTTACCAGGAACAAATAAACAGTAAACATTCAAAAATTTTCTATAGAAATAACAGATTTTTATTTTCGATTTTTGAAACTTGCTTTTAAAAGCATTGTTTCTTCTTAACAAGCATTGTTACAGCTGCGTTTCAACACGTCTGTGTCTTTGAGTTGCAATGTTGAAAATCAGTAAGGTTAATGGCTGCTTAAAATTGAAATGAGGAAATAAAAAAAAATTAAAATAATTCAGATCTCCTTTGTTATGGGCCGCGCTAGTCTGGTTGGTAAAGCATCAGTCTCGTAACCGAAAGGTGGCGAGTTCTGTCCTCGTTTCGGCCAAAGACCTCCATGTTTTCTAATGGCAGTTGGGATACGTTAAATATGTCTTGCTTGCAAAGTCCTTCAAGTTCCCATAGCAAATTATACCTCTGGGGGACTGAATCAGAGATAAGTCGGTTTCTGGTTTGGATCTAAAATTCTGACTTGCGGATGGATGAATGAGTGTATGAATGAGTTCGACCGGCCTCTAAAAAGGTTGTGTCGTGTGCGTTCGAGAAAAGTCATACTTTCATCTTAACGGTGCTCGTTAATAACGAAAGGCTCTCACTTCTGCATTAATTCGAAAGAGCAGCACTCATTCGGGCTTGGTATGACCAAGTGGCATTAGACCCACCCACATACCATCAAACCAATAAAATTTAAATCTAATAACCAATAAAAGATTTAAGAAAGTGTGAGAAACAATTTAGAAATCTGCTGACTAATAACGTTTCAAAATTGGCTTTTTTGAAAAAAAAATTGTTAAGAAAGTAAAAAATCGTTATATTTTTAAAAACTATTGTTAGACAAAAAAATAATTGGATTAATTTTTTTTTGTCTAACCCCTCATAAAAAGAGCCGATGGGAATTTTAAAATACTCGAAACTCTCGGCAAACACCTTCACTCGTGCCGTTTCGCTTAGCGTCCCTGGAAAGTACTTTTTTAAATCATTTGTCTGCTCTGTACATTGCGTATGATTTACACATCTAATACTTTATAAGTTTGTATATCACATGGGTTTGTTGGTTTGGTTTGGAGTGCTACGGTCTACTTTTTGTAACACGAGGGCTAATGAAACCGGGACCTAGAGCTTACAATCCGATTCCGAACGGTTACGAACATCCACGCCACTGTGGGATTTGAACCCACGAACTCCGGTACCGAAGGCCAGAACCCTAGCCAATCGGCCATCTCTCGGCTGTATATTGCATGGGATACACAATGAACAATATTTTAAGAGGAAAATAATTTCGTGTAGCTTTTTAAATTTAGTTATATTTTTCAGTTAGATGAATGAATTTAAAGTTTCACATTTAATGTACAAAATAACAAAATGGGACAGCCAAAATAGTTAAAGGATGAAGAAATTAGAATTCTGAAGGTTTTAATTAATATATCCGTTGATTAAAGTCCCAAGGAAATTTAAAGTAGACAGTGACATGCCTCTGGTTAAGTAGGTCTAGCGTACAAAACTAAGACGAGATCGGATCAAAACTGTAGAAGAAGTTGTGGGACATGTATACACTCTTCTTTATTATGCAGATTTAGAAACTTATGAGAGGTCAAAACAGGCACGCTTTCAGAATGTACAGATTTCCTTTATAATATATGAGTCAAAATCCCCGTCCAATATATATAAGTTAAAACAGTAGCATCGCCTTCGCATGGATGTGACAACCCTTAAGATTCTTAGTGAGAGAGATGCTAGTGGTGATCATTATTTAGCATCCGATTATTCGGCATTAAAAGGCAACACACCGCTGTAAATTCAAGACTGGGAGAACTCTATAAATAGCAGTAATGGAGGTATATGGAAGATATGCGAGCTTTCTACCTTTCCCATTTCATACATATTCTATCTCGATTACACAGATGGTGTTTCTCTCACGCCCACTCAATAGCATGCAGGGTATACAACTGTGGTCACAAAAGGGAACATTGGGTTATCCTCCGGCTAATACTCTCTCCTATATATGCATTGCTGAGCACAGTTCTATGTATATTATATTAGGAGTTCTCAAACAAAGAGTTCCAAGTGCATTTTTCCTTTTAAAAAACGAGCTAGTTAGTCAGAGCTAATCGCTTATTATCTTATATGTATGCACATTTGTTGAAATTTATAGAAATATATATTGAAATTCCCTAGCTATTAGGGTATTTGCCTCTATATGCCATATTTGATTTTCCTCGCTCTATGTTAACCTATAGGGAAATTAAAATTTCTCACGGGTTAGTACTTTAAGAATTCTTTAAAAAATTATATCCCGTGGTGAAATAGAAACTTCTCGATCTTTTCTTTTTACTTTTTTTTTTAAATTTATGCATATTAAGAATTCTTTCTTTCGTTCCTTTTTTTCTATTATTCTTTCTGTTTTAAATTTGTGCATATTAAGAATTTTTTCTTTCGTTCTTCTTTTTCTATTATTCTTTCTTTTTTAAATTTATGCATATTAAGAATTCTTTCTTTCGTTCATTTTTTTCTATTATTCTTTCTTTTTTAAATTTATGCATATTAAGAATTCTTTCTTTCGTTCCTTTTTTTCTATTATTATTTCTTTTTTAAATTTATGCATATTAAGAATTCTTTCTTTCGTTCATTTTTTTCTATTATTCTTTCTTTTTTAAATTTATGCATATTAAGAATTCTTTCTTTCGTTCCTTTTTTTCTATTATTATTTCTTTTTTAAATTTATGCATATTAAGAATTCTTTCTTTCGTTCATTTGTTTCTATTATTCTTTCTGTTTTAAATTTGTGCATATTAAGAATTTTTTCTTTCGTTCTTCTTTTTCTATTATTCTTTCTTTTTTAAATTTATGCATATTAAGAATTCTTTCTTTCGTTCATTTGTTTCTATTATTATTTCTTTTTTAAATTTATGCATATTAAGAATTCTTTCTTTCGTTCTTTTTTTCTATTATTCTTTCTTTTTTAAATTTATGCATATTAAAAATTTTCGTTTGAAAAAGCTTGTACCAAAATTACTCACAAATAATGTAAAATTAGATGTATTTTTCTTGATGATCTTTAAAAAAAGAAAAGATAACACTCTTGAGAATGTGCTGTTCTATCACGTTAATATTTTCAATTTATTTTTTCAATTTAATTTTGAGACTTCTTAAAATTAATTTTATTTTCTGCATATATTAACACTGAGAGAGAAATTCAATATGGCAAGCACAGACCCTCCTTAAACAGTTTCAAAAATAGTTTTAATTTAAAAGAATTAATTCCGAATCAGACACTTTACAACTCAGATTCAGCAAACTTTCCTGAACTAACTTGTTTACTTTGGCTGTCAAACCCTCATTTATAAATGCATATATTCGCGGAGTAAATGAACATAAGGGAATTTGAGGAAGGAATAATTAATTATTATCTCATGGTATTTCATCCTTAAGTAAAATACTGCATGTGAACCTTTAACAAATTGAATTATTTGAGGTTTATTTATCCCCTATATAATAATTGTCTAAGCTATCTGTCTGTCTCTCCTCGAATTTATGAAGCAGTTGGACCTGGAATGGATAGAGGCATCCATATTGAATTCTTGATGAGTTAGGGTTAGCAAAATTCAAAGCGAGTAAAGTTTATCTTCTCCTAAACTATCGATCCGATTCTAAAATAAATTGGTTTAAATAAGCTTCATATCACAGCAAAAAATATTGTTGTCTTTAAAATGTTCGAAATCCACCGCTTTTCCCCTTTTCGAGCGTTTAATGCCATTATTTCAAGTTCTATTTTAAAAGCAGGTGATTAAGGGCCGGTCTCACCAAAGTTGTTTAATGGCTAACCACGATTAACCCATGGCACCAACCAATGGTGAAACACAATTCTTCGTTTAAAGTTAACCGCGATTAGCCTTTAAACGATTTTAGTGAAACCGGCCCTAAATTTATCAATTTATCACATAATAAATAGCTAAAAGTAACATTTTTTCTAGCGTTATGACGTTATTCCTTTAACCACCTCATTTAATAATTTCTTATTTTAAATTATTCAAATATCATCTGCATTATTTTCACACTTTTTATCACTGAACTTTGATAGTAAGTAAATAATGGTTAAATGGTTTTCCTTAATCAAAATATTGAAGTAATTATGAGACCCAGGTAACAATCATGAATATGTTAAATCGGTTTACCTGCAGGTATTCAAAGGGAAGCAGTGTGTCGGAACAGGGCCCTAGGTAGGATGAACGTTGGTGTGGACGTAAAGGTCATCACTTGTTTCTTTTGGGCCGTGGGCTGAAGGATCGGGCTATTACATCCACTTTCCGTCTCGGGCTCTTTCAGTTGCTCACGGGCTCTAGATGCAACCACCAACTCTTGGCTCCCGACCTAGTCTCCTTTTACAACTTTTTTCAACAACTTTACACCTCGATTCAATGCCCCCTTTTTTCTCTTTACTAATCATTTGTTAGTAAAATTTTCCCACATCTGCATCCTTTTCGGGTGTGCAGGTGGTCTCATTAAAATGCCTCCTATGATGAAAATTGACATTATTGCCTAGCTACTGCCCCTATATCTCAAAGCTGCATCCCTGCCTGGGCTTGACCGTTACAGTTCTGCAACTCCATCCAGCCATAACGCAGGGGTCCCACTTTAAAACTCCAAGTCCACAACTGCGTCTATATTTTTCTTAGAAATTTAGTCCACAGTTGTGTGATGCACGTGCTGCCCATCGTGGGAAAGTACAACAGTACACAAGTATCGTAATATGCAGTTGTATATTTGTTTTAGTACACATTACAGACCTTAAAACGACCTAACATAGATTGCGGTTCAATCAAAACTAATTATGATTTTTGAGCCCATTGTGATGAGGCGATTTAGACCATTAATATAACTGATTAATTAATACGAGAATATGTTTGAGATCTAAATATGACCACATCACATCTTTTGTAAAGGAGAAGAACGCCAATAAAAATTATTTCAACGTCGTGTGCGGGATCCTCGGGAGGGATTCTAGTCCCAGATTAGAATCACGTCTCCGTTCATGAACTAAATAAGAATGTACCTATGTGGAGTTATTTCTGAGTCCCTAAGGGACAGTGCGCAATTTGAAAGAATAAGGTTTTTCCACATTTTCCACGGTTTCTAGGCGGGGTAAAAGAGACCAATTGAAGTTTTTTTAGCTCTCCTGATTGGACGAAGAGAGATAAGAATGAACACAGATGAAAAATACATAAAATAAGAAAAGTCAAGAAGGAGGGAGTGTTCGAGAGGAATCGAGTCAAGTAGAGTAGAGAAATTCGACTCACAGAGTTCGGAGGTCGACAGTTCGACGCCAAGTATTCAGGACTCGAGGACAGAGTAAGGGGACCAAAGGAGTGTGGCCAAGAAAGACCTAGACATCTCTCTACGACTAGAAGTTTCCAGCTCATCCGCTTTTCAGTAACACCCCGAGTTATTAAGGCTCCAGACCAGAAGTGAATTTGGAATCAACGTTGTCTTCTCATCAATTGAGATAACACGGCAAAGTATCTACGTCATTTCACAAGAGCGTCCGAACGGAGTATCCCCTCGGGACACCATATAGACCCACAAAGGTACTTATTTTAAGTATCTGAAATTGAGATTGGGTCCTCTCTCTTATATATAGTTAGCTAAGTGATAGGAAATTATATTTGTCAGACCTTAATTAGTGTGACACCTAAATTGATCATGTTGAAAAGTTAATCAACATTTTGTATATTAGTAATGTATGCATAATTGTAATACATTTACTTATTTTTACTTTAAAGCTGATTTCTGTCACCCTTAATGTGGCTTATTAGTTTATTTTTATTTTAAGTCTGTAGTCTCTCAATACCTGTGGTTGAATTTAAACTCAAATAATATACACAACGCAACCCAAATAATATTTAGTCTTTGTGACTAAAAGAAATAAATAACCCCAATAAATTGGATCATAGGTAAATACCTAAAATTAAACGAGAGCTACACGACCCCCATCTATTAGGCCCTTTACATTTAATGACTTTACAAATGTTTAAATTAGGAAAACGATGATATAAGGATAGAATGTTATAGGTGTAGTAGTTTTGACGAAATGTTTGCCTTTAAAAAAATCTAAACAATCTATTTTTTTATAATATTCTCAGTTGTCAGCAATTATAATAATCTTTAAAGATTAAACTGTTTTTATTGCTCCACTATAATTTACTTTTCAACTTTCGAAGAACTTCTCTTGCCGGGGAAGCATTAAGTATCATTATCTTAAAGAATGGTTCATATACGAAATTGTGATTTATCTGATTTTCCTATGAGACAACCAAGATAAATGCTCTTCTGATAGAAGCAATAAATTCTTTGGAAACTATTAGGTCCCTTTTTGTATTTTGGTTACATATTCTTTCTATGCATTTTCTGCAAAATTTAAGTAAGTTATGCCATATGAAGCTGTTTTTAAAATTATAAATATTTAATAAGAAGAAATATTTCTAAATTAATTGTTTGAGGAATAAAGAATGACAATATTTAGAGGAAAAAATTATTCGTTCGATAGAATTTATAAATATTTGTCAATAATTTAATTTAATCAAATATTGAATTTATACATAAAAAAGTATTGCTGTTTACTTTCTAAACGAAAAGATTTTTTTTATAAGGAGTAATATTTTTTTTCTAAGAAATCCTTATGATATGACTTTAAATATAACCAAGTTTTTCTTTTTATAATACCAGAGTATTTTCACAGTCAAAAATGCACTAGATATGTGAAATGGCTTTACTAAACATTTTTATCTATTTTTATTCAAGTAGATAAATCTACTGTTTCAGAAAAACTTGGAACGAAATCAAGAGTATTTGGTTTCCAGCTTTTCTTAAGGAAACCCTCAAAAATCTCAAGATATTTTTCTTATACTTAATATAGATGAAAAGTATAAACATGTCGACAATTTTTAAGAAAATATCTAGAGGAATTTAAGTATTTCTTAGAATATGACATTCTAGTAGCGTGAGGAAATAAGAGATGGTGAATAAATTGTAATTATGTTTTTGAGATAAAACGCCTATAACTGTATAATTCCTGGAAGAAAAATTAGAATTCAAAAAATTAAATAATTGAAGCAAAATTTAAGTAAGTTATGCCACATGAAACTGTTTTTAAAATCATAAATATTTAAGAAGAAATATTTCTAAATTAATTATTTAAGGAATAAAGAATGGCAATATTTAGAGGGAAAAATATTTGTTTGGTAGAGTTTTTAAATATTTGTGAATCATTTAATTTAATCAAGTATTGAATTTATACATAATAAAGTATTGCTGTTTACTTTCTAAACGAAAAGATTTTTTTACAAGTAGTAACATTTTTATTTCTAAGAAATCCTTCTGATATACTTTAAATATAACCAAGTTTTTCTTTTAATAATGCCAGAGTCTTGTCACAGCAAAAAATGAACTGAATATGTTAAATATACTTTACTAAACATTTTTATCTATTTTTATTCAAGTAGATAAATCTACTGTTTCAGAAAAACTTGGAACGAAATCAAGAGTATTTGGTTTCCAGCTTTTCTTAAGGAAACCCTCAAAAATCTCAAGATATTTTTCTTATACTTAATATAGATGAAAAGTATAAACATGTCGACAATTTTTAAGAAAATATCTAGAGGAATTTAAGTATTTCTTAGAATATGACATTCTAGTAGCGTGAGGAAATAAGAGATGGTGAATAAATTGTAATTATGTTTTTGAGATAAAACGCCTATAACTGTATAATTCCTGGAAGAAAAATTAGAATTCAAAAAATTAAATAATTGAAGCAAAATTTAAGTAAGTTATGCCACATGAAACTGTTTTTAAAATCATAAATATTTAAGAAGAAATATTTCTAAATTAATTATTTAAGGAATAAAGAATGGCAATATTTAGAGGGAAAAATATTTGTTTGGTAGAGTTTTTAAATATTTGTGAATCATTTAATTTAATCAAGTATTGAATTTATACATAATAAAGTATTGCTGTTTACTTTCTAAACGAAAAGATTTTTTTACAAGTAGTAACATTTTTATTTCTAAGAAATCCTTCTGATATACTTTAAATATAACCAAGTTTTTCTTTTAATAATGCCAGAGTCTTGTCACAGCAAAAAATGAACTGAATATGTTAAATATACTTTACTAAACATTTTTATCTATTTTTATTCAAGTAGATAAATCTACTGTTTCAGAAAAACTTGGAACGAAATCAAGAGTATTTGGTTTCCAGCTTTTCTTAAAGAAACCCTTAAAAATCTCAAGATATTTTTCTTATACTTAATATAGATGAAAAGTTTAAACATGTCGACTGTTTTTAAGAAAATATCTAGAGGAATTTAAGCGTTTCTTAGAATATGACATTCTAGTAGCGTAAGGAAATAAGAGATAGTAAATAAATTGCATTTAGGTTTTTTAGATAAAACGAGTATAAATGTATAATTCCTGGAAGAAAAATAAGAATTCAAAAAGTTAAATAACTGAAGCAATTTTAGACAGTTGTAAACATGTGGTCTGTCCTCACTTACCTCGAATCCCTATGAGGGACTCCACTGACAGTGTAGTTTCCTAGAATATAAGATTAAAATTGTTGATGTTTTCCAAAACATCAAAGTTATAGGAATAAATGTTTGGATTATGTTTGTCTTCAATAAAACTGTCGCTTTTTCACGAAAAGAACAAATAATAAATGTCTAATTTAAAATATTTATATTTTTATTACAGCGATGGCTCTCACAGTTTAAAACAGCAAACAAATAAACATTTAATGAAAAGGATAAAAAGTTCTTTGTAAGACAGTATCACCCACCAAGAGTTTAAGATCGCTATTTCTTTTATTCCCAAAAAGCCTCCCAAACTCGAATATAAATAGAAATTTTAATACTAAATGCCTTTAGGAATTGCAATATCAGACCAGAAATAAAATATCGGTATTTGGTAATATGTTATGCCGGAATATCGGTATCAATGCCGATAGTAAGACTATTTCATAGAGGTCCAAAAATACAGTTGTTTTTTGCCATGTTTATTAGTTTTATAGAAAAAATGTGTAAACCATTAAAATGTAAATAATTCTGTTATGTACAAATATAAAATAAAGTAAGAACTACCATAATCAAATATTATTAATAAAAGTAGTAAAATGATAATTTATAACACCAGAAACAAACAATAATATAAGAAAACAATCATTACAGTATTTCTATGGAAGAACTACCATAATCAAATATTATTAATAAAAGTAGTAAAATGATAATTTATAACACCAGAAACAAACAATAATGGAAGAATGCAAACATTGCAGTATTTCCATAGAATAAAGAAATAAAACATTTAGTATTATTGATAAGTTTAAATATTATTTAAAAATCTTGTTGTGTAGCGTCTTACATAATATTTATTAATAGAAAAACAACTAATTTATTATCTGCATATTTATGAGATGTGATCGTGAAAAATATAATGCATCTATTGAATTTTTTTTAGCCTGGAGCATAATTTTGTGTAAAAATTAACTGTAGTCGAAAATATTCTTTCTGCATCTAAGCTGACTTTGCTATTGTTAATAACTAGCAATATACACTCTTAAACAAAAACAAACAAACAAACGACACATCAAGGAGTTATCAGAATTGGACGAAAATCGGTAGATGTGATTACATGTACAGATAAACAAATGATTGCAGTTTGAGTAAAATTGGATGGTTTATGTCGACATGGATGGTTATTGGATGGTTATTGGTGAGGACAGACCACATGTTTACAACTGTCTAAAATTGCTTCAATTATTTAACTTCTTGAATTCTTATTTTTCTTCCAGGAATTATACAGTTATAGGCGTTTTATCTCAAAAACATAAATACAGTTTATTCACCATCTCTTATTTCCTCATGCTACTAGAATGTCATAGTCTAAGAAATGCTTAAATTCCTTTAGATATTTTCTTAAAAATAGCCGACATGTTTAAACTTTTCATCTGTATTAAGTATAAGAAGATATCTTTCTTGAGATTTTTAAGGGTTTCTTTAAGAAAAGCTGGAAACCAAATACTCTTGATTTCATTCCAAGTTTTTTTGAAACAGTAGATTTATAGTTATGAATTTTAGTTATGATTTACATAGAGAAAAGTCAATAAAGCGTGTGTCCACATCTGGCTCTTTTAGAAGTAGTTATTTGGCTCAGCATTAATTGATAGAAGATGTCCTCCTGAGGGATATCCTGTCGAATTCTGACCAATTGGCACGTTAGATCATCAAAATCCTGAGTTGGTTGAAGGTTCCTGCCCACAATGTTCCAAACGTACTCAATAGGAGAGATATCCAAGGCATTCGGAAAGCACGAAGACAAGCAGTTGAAACACGTGCAGGGCAGGGTATTATCTTGCTGAAATGGAAACCCATGATGGCATGACATGAAGAACAACTGGGCGGAGAACTTCGTGGGCATGCCGTTGTGCTGTATGGGTGTCACGGATGACAACCAAAGGGGTCCTACTATGATATGAAATGACATCCCAGGCCAACGCTCTTGGTTGTCGGCCTGTATGTTGAAAGACAGTCAGGTTGGTATCCCATCGCTGTCCAGGGCGTGTACAGGCACATCTTCCCTGGTCATTGGGCTTAGTTCAAAGCGGGGTTCATCACTGAAGACTTTTCTACTCCAGTCAGTGGAATTCCAGTTCGAATGAGCCCAACATGACTGAAAACGGGTTTGTCGTTTTCTAGATGTCAATATTAGTCGACGCAAGGGACGCTGTGACCTCAACCTTCTTTCTGTGAGCAGCTTATGAATGGTTTTTTAGGTCGCTGAAGCCCTAGTTGCACGTACAATCGATGATAATGATGAATCTGGGGCTGTGAGGGCTGCTCCGACGATTACTCACTCCTCACGTTCTGTCATTTCTCTATGTCGACATAACCCTTTTTGATGCTGTGTTCGGCCATGGCTCACCCATTCCTGCCAACATCATCTAATAGTGGCATTGATCCTGCCCAAATATAGAGCGATTCATCGAATAGACTAACATGCTTATTTGAGCCCAATTACACATTCTCTCTCAAATGCTGAAATATGCTCATATCGTTTGAGCACCTGTATGCGAGGCATAGTTACTTAGATGACCCACACCCACATCCAACTGAAAAAGCTTATGAATTTTTGCATCCATAAACGTTTTCAGTTGGATGTGTGTGGATCAGTTGGATGTGTGATGCCTAAGTGGATGGGGAGAACCTTTCGACATTATTTATTTTAATGTTATACACTGAATTATTAACTTAAATAAACACCTTTTTTTATCACTATCAGTATTTTTAACCAGTAATTTCCCTCATTTTAAAATTTTAAAATTTATTTTGAATATAAGAGTAATTTGAATTTAATATACTATAAATTTCCTTTAACTTTTTAATATGATTACGATTATTATCTATTTTTTTAAGATATTCGATCTGTGTTTCGTTTTTGTATTTTTTAATAAACATCGGAACGAGATTACATCTTACTTGCATGCAATGCTGAGGGTTGCCTATCATTCCTTATTTACAGTTTGGTGAATCTTGTTTTCCAATTCTGTACAAGTAAGTTGGGAAACTTCCATGACCGGTTATGAAATAATTTAATATGTTATTTTCGAATTGTAACTTTTACTCTACTTTAGACATTATAGTATAGGTTGCCTTTCCTTTTTCACTATTGTCCCAATAATCTTGCCAATCTTTATTTATGTTTTCTTTCATATATTTTTTAAGTATTGATACCGGGAGCTGCAATGGTTTGTAACTTATTGATTTCGTGGCGTTCTTTGCTAAAATATCTGCATATTCATTACTGGTATTCCCCTATGAGCTTTGATCCAAATTATATTAATTGTTCGGTTATTCATGTTTTTACATTCTTTTTGTATCTCGGTAATTAATTTGGATTTCGATACCAATTGTTCTAGGCTCTTGATTACTGAAAGACTATCAGTATATAAATATATATTGTCTTCACTCAATTGTTTTATCTTTCTGAGCTAATCAAGTGAGGTGTAGTAGGCATAGTTACTGTCTACCTGAGTACACGGAATGAAATACTCAAAGAGTTTATGACCTGGAATAGAAATTTCTCCTCTTAAATATCCTTCCATCTGCGCAGATAAGATGAGCTGCAACGACATTCATTGGCCACCAAAATTTAAAATTTTGCATTTGACATCGAAACCTGTATGCATATCAGTTAGTGTGTCCAATTTGCATTACATCTTCTAGGTGCGTCGTGGTGCGTCTTTTTCTTTCTTTTTTCTGAGAGTGTACATTCTCAAAATTTTTCCTCAATGTCCTTCTTCAAAGAGCAGGATCTCTCATTTGACGGTTTTGAAGAAATCTATTTTTTATACTACATTTTTTCTGTTATTTTGTTCAAATTTTATAGATAATAGTGAAAATAATGATATTCAACTCAAGCAAAACCCTAATAATAGCATATTTCTCATTTTAAATATTACGTTATGCTAGTTTTTGAGCAATCAGAATTAGAATTTTGATTATTTCCTGTTTTGGGTCAATATTACTCTTATGTCCTTGTAGAAATTCCCTGCTAAAAGGTTATTGATTTGAAACATTGCTTTGAAATAAAAAATAATTAGTACCACATTAATTTATTTCTTTATATATAAATTGGTGCACATAAACTAAAAAATGTGAAATGCCAAAAAATAATTTAAGTTTCAATAATGTAGGAACTTGACACATGCAAACAATTAAATTCTTTATGATAACCACTGATAGGAAAAAAGCAATAAAATTAAACTATGCAGATATGTTTGCAGATTATTATATCGAAATTTTCCCGATTTTCATCAGGACAAAGAACAGTTTAGTTATAAATTTGGTCCAGTAGTTTTTAATAAAATGATTAATAGCACAAAATAATGGAGAATTAAAAATATTGAGAAAACTAGAAAAGAGTAATAAACTATAAGCATAATTTTTGAACATGTTGAACAGCAAATATACTAAAAGATACATTTTAATTTTTGCTGTTTGCAACTTCATAACTTTTTGTTGTTTGAGCAATTTTCAATAGGAAAATATAAACTTACGCCTTTCAAATTCCAGTGCTGCCATCTATTGAAAGAACAAGTATACCAAACCGTATTTTATTTATTTATTTTTTTTTACTCAATTATCACCCAGAAATGTATTAAAGTGGTTTAAGTGGTTATAGTTTAGATATTGGTCAGATGTTTTTTAAAGATTATGACCAAATAAAAGCAGATATCGAAATGAAATTGTAATTATATTTTAGAGTCAAGTGTGATATGATAAACTTTATAAGAAATCAATGTCCCCCCCCCAAAAAAAAAAGGAAGCAGTTAATTTTAAATCTTAAACTAATAAATAAAACCATCTAACAAGTGGCTTAGAGCAGGTTTCTACCACCAAAGCAGATACTAAATTAGTCACACTCCCCGTACAAAGTATTGATATTATATAGATAAAATTTTCTAGAGCAAACATTTAAGTTTCATAGATTTTTCTCCAAACTTTTAAATTTTAGAAAAATAGAAAACAAAATTTGAGTGCGGATACATGTTTTTACATCTAATGTTAATAAAATATAATATAAAAGAAGTATTATTTTGAAAATAATTTTTTTTGTTCATCGAAAATTATAATAATTAGAAAATTACTCATTTGGTACAATTGATGAACCCCTTAAAGTGCACTCTCGAGTTAACTCGAGCTCGCTAAACTGGCCAAACTGTGCACACTCCAGATAATTCGAGCGGCGTTGTACTTTATGTTGCTATAATTTTTCACACTCGAATGCAATCGAGAATTGAAAAAATAAATAAATAAAGAAAACAATCCTTTTATTGATATTTACCATTTACATGGGATTGTAAACTATAACACTTATTTAAGTATAAAATATATTTTTTTTTTACTTATCACTTGCTGTGTGTTGTGCTAAAAGAGATAGCAAAGAAAAAAGGAAAGGAAAAGAGTCGTTACATGTGTAATAGTTGCAATGTTGGGATACATGTTGCACCTTGTTTCAAAATATATCACACAAAAGAAAATTTTGATTAATTTTATTAATAACAGTATTGTTATTAATTATGTTTTAAAAGTATAAATAATTATTTTTACTGATAATAATGTTTATTCTGAAATGGAAATTCGAAAAGAAAGATAAAAAAAGTCGATGTGCGTGTAATATTACAATATTCGACTATATTCTGCAGTGTTATCAAAATTCAAAATTGCAATAAAAATTTTGATTATTTTTATATTTTTGTGAATGTTTGGGCAAAACAATATTCTAAATTTTGTTTTTTACATTAAAAAAATTGATTTTTTTTGGCCGGCCGTTTTAAAAAAACTGTGCATTAAGGGTTAATATTTAATTTTATTGAAAAATTTTAAATTTTAATTTTTTATGATGACACTTTATGCCTGGCTCTCTTACCTTACACTACTGTATCCATCTGAGTTATTTAGAATTATTATTTATGAATGTGTCTTTTAATGTTGTATCATTTGAATTTTAAAATGCTTTTCACGTGTTATTTATCACGAACAATTTCCACCATTTTCAAAAGAGCTACTTGGCTAATGAATCTGCAATAAAAAATAAATAACACCACTTTAATTTCTTTTTCTTATAAATAAATTAGTTATCAGGCATTAAATACTCTCTATATTAAGTTTTATATTCTTCTTATTCTAAGAAATTCATTGCAGCAGTTTGAGATCACATCAAATTTCTGACAAGATATGCTCTATTGGAAGGTAAATTTACCATGTCATATTCGCTCTTTTCTTCTACAGTTGTCTGGGTAAGAGAATGACATTTTGCGATTGCATATACCGCAGTCACATACAATGAGGCTTATTACAGGAAGAGATATTATATATGGTAGTGACATACAAGTGATACAATTTTTTTATGTTTTTTTGTAGTAAGATCTTCTAATATAGACAAAATAAATAGATGTTCTAATACTAGAAGAAAATAATGCCAATGCTTCTGATTAAAAGTATGCTTGAAGAGTATGGATTACTATTTCTGAAAATATCAAGCTTTTAATAATATATTCGTTAAGAGTACGTATAAAAGAAGAAGCAGAACTAACGTAATTGGTTCAGGAGGGTATAAAATATTTTAATAGCTAAAAGAAAACACCTTTTAATTTAAATGGAATAAAACCTGGTCATTCGCTTGAACGACAAGCATTTTACCACAAACGCATCAAAGAATATTTGAAAAGAAATAAATGGTTAGAAACGTTTGATAAAGTCAAATGATTTATCTATAATGATGTAATTTTATAATCGATTCATGTTTTTCAATCAGCGTTATACAGTTTGTTCCATAAGATCGTGTCGTTTATTTTTCTGAAAATACAAAAGAATTAGTTAAAAATACATTTGTATCGTGTAGTATAATATTAAACAGAAATGTATTTCACCTAATAAGTCGCCATTGTTATCGATTATGCAAGTATCACTTTTTCATTCGATTCTGACCATGAGCGGCGTTTACCCCGTTCCGGTAGGTCGTCAACATTTTGTACAACTTTATAACGTGCTAACCACTTCTTGACGAACGACTGCGACTTTCTCATGCACCGGGCTGAAGCTGCACTAGACATCTTAGGTCCTTTTGGATTTTTACACAGAAAAAACTGCCTCAAAACAACTCACATACGCGGCACTCATTTTGGAATTGTTGATTTAAACACAGAAAAACAAATTGAATAATGAATACAACCATAACGCATTCTTCATTAATGTTTGAAGAACACGTGCAATTAAGCCGGTATCTGCGCGCTATCTATTGAAGAAGTTATGAGCGACATGCTCTTATGGATCAGACTGTATTAGTATTAACATTTAACCTCATATTAGAGACCGAGAAGTTAGCGAAAACTTGAGTAGCAGATTTAGACTCAGACAGACATACAATGCGAGTCCAAGAGAAGGGTGTAAAAAAGATGAATTTCTTGAAGTGCTAATTTAAAATTCATTTCTGTAATTGTATACTTGAATTCAAGGAATTTTATACTTTATCATCAAGTAGCCATATTCAAATAATTCTACATTTCATCTACAAATTGCCGAACGATGGCCGAATGGTTAGGGGGTTGACCTTCGGTACTAGAGTTCGTGGGTTCGAATTCCACCTTGGCAGGGATGTTTGGAATCGACTCTAAGCAGTAGGTCCTGGTCTTATTAACCCTCGTGTTGCAAAAAGTGAGCCTTAGCGACCCAAACCGATCCATCTTCAAATTAAAATCTACACCTCAGGTGTTACGACGATCTCTCTTTTCTGATCTAATCTCATTAGGCATGACATTAGGTAAAGGGTAGCTCTTAAAATGATAATTATACAAAGTTCATTATAATAGCCTCTTTTATTTGGTAATTTAGTTTTTACGAAAAATACTAAGTTCTAAAACAGTAAAATAAAAGCAAATTTAGATCAATCAAGAACAACTTAAAAATTAATTTTTAAGTCTCACATAAGAACTAAATGCATTGTTTTTCAATATAATTGATCTATTAATTTGGTAACATGTGCACTGACCCTGCAGAGAATAACACAAGTGCTCATATACATTTAGAAGCCCATCAGAGTAGATGAGCTGGATAAAGCAGAGACTATCAAATCTTCCTCTCAATTTAAAATATCTCATGAAGATGACATAATTCTACATATTTAAAGAAACATAGATAAAGAACAACCATACGTAGGCAAACTCACTGGTCTGCAACTGTAAAAGAATAACGTGATGAAAATTTTTTTCGATGCGTTAAAAAAAGACTGCATTGAAAACTTAAGTACATGCTTAAATTCACTGAAATTCTCTTTTGACTCTCGAGTAAATTAACACCTATCTCACTTTGATCAGGTTGGTTTCCCTATCCGTATTTGTAATTACAGTGATCCTTCGTTTTTCGCGGTTAATGGAGACCAGAACCTTCCGCGGAAGCTGATAAACCGCAAAGAAGGATTTGCCCCTTGGAATTTTTGCATATGCGGGTACACGAATGTTTTAAATATGTAAACAGCATTTATACTTTACACATTTAAGACGAAAATTATAGCAGCATACGTATTAACTTAAAGGTGTCAGTGCTAATTAATAAGGTTAATTAGAAAACCTTATAGAGTAATAAACATTAATCAACGTCGGTTTCAGAGAGGCGAAGAGTCTTTTGTTGGTGGCGGAGGAGAGGCTCTCAATTGACTTGTAGAAGTTTTAGGCTCACTCGGAGACTCATCTGCTGGACGCTCTGACGGTAGAGACAAGGAGCTTTACCTTGGAGAGAAACATGGTGAAGGGTAATTGTTGTTTTTGTTTTTCGTTTTTCTTCACAATTTCCTTGTACAAGGACATAACTCCGTTAAAGCTATTTCCGAACTCGACAGCTCGAACCATATTGTCGTCAATGTCTTGTGCAAATTCTTGCCATCAATTGTGTTAGAAGTTTCAGCCGAATCGGTATCTTCTCAACTTCCTGTGAATCCCGGCAATTTGTTTTTGTTTTTTTAAGTTAACCGAGGCAAGAGATTTTGCCATCATCTTAATTGCCATTTGTAAAGCTGACTCTCGCTGTATGTTTGATTGTGACTTCAACTTTCACTCAGCAGCTACTCGGCAGCTGTATAATTTTGTGATTGGCTGAGTGGGAGAGGAAGTTGCATGCATATGTTAAATTGTATGAGATGTCTGCTGCTGGATATATAAGAGGATTGTTAGATTATTTTTGTACTTGTTCATTTCTCCATGCACGTAGGCGGACACCGTAAAATATGTTATTATTTTAAGATTTAAAATAAATCTTTTTTTTGTTTTTTAAATAGTTTGTCATTTTTTATAATCACTACCAGAACCTTGCTTTGATCA
Organism: Pardosa pseudoannulata; assembly: GCA_032207245.1. Lineage (NCBI taxonomy): Eukaryota > Metazoa > Arthropoda > Arachnida > Araneae > Lycosidae > Pardosa > Pardosa pseudoannulata. The sequence goes on along the minus strand of CM063505.1, from coordinate 63,296,509 downwards.
AATACCGGTAGTTTTTCGTTTCAATACCGGTAACAAATTGTTGCAGATTCTCCAGTGTAAGGTCACACATTTCAGTTTGTTCTTCGTCTTCCTCTTCATTTTCTTCCTCATTTGCAGACTTTGCCAACTCTAGATTCCGTGGTATGTACTGTGAGTCAACTCATCTCTTTGTTTGACATGCAAGGATCCGTCTGTCTCGCGCATTAACATGAAACAACGCTCCTTTCCGCAGGCTGCCGACATGATTGTATTTATTCATTTTTATTTTTTGATGAATATTTTGGAAAAACCCTCGAAGTACTGAAGCCGCAAAATCTGAAGCGCGAAGTAGTGAGGGAACACTGTACAGAGGTTTGAAAGATGTGTTTTTCTCTTCTCGATTAAATCGATTTACATATAACCTTATTCAATTTGTTATTTTAAGCGGTATAGCTTGAAACCAACTCCACTAACTGTTGTGAATATTTTAAAAAAATGTTTAAAAAATTTTAAATTTTTATTTATATGTTATCCCTTTTTTATTTATATGTTTTCTCATTGATAGTTTGATTTCCTGTTTGTCGTTTTATGTGCTTTATTGATGCATTAATGGAAATATGTTTTTAAACGTGCATTACATGTTGGATAACATAGTGTTTTGGAGCACGAGGAATAAATCAAAAGAAAATATTGTCTAGGATTGATTTGGCCTGAAGCACAACGGTCAAATCTTTTACAATGTTACAAGAGGAAAAATGAGACCAGTGTCAAATTTTCAAGTTGATTTTGAGCGTCTATGAACAGTGATTAACAGTTGTAAGATTCGGTACTGAAAGTTTGCACTTTAAGGTTCAGACATGGTCCGGCAAAAATAACTTTAGAGGATTTCTAGTAAGGCATTCTTTATTTTTAACAGCTAAGGAATGACTCCATTTTTTGTCGTACAGAATATTACAGTTATGGATTATCCTGTATAATATAAAACAGTAAATACCACTGTCTCTTTTAGTTTTCAAAAGAGAAAATAACACTAAAATAATAATTGCTAATTTATTTAATAGTATCACTGATTTAATAGTAATTTTTTTAAAAATTAATTCTTATTTTGCATAAATAATTGTTTCTATGAAAAAATTTATTTATTTCCATAGTTTTTACAGCTTAATTTTCTTTTATAATTATTTTAATATTTGTTATAATTTAAAAATCTTAGTTACGAAATATTCCACCTGTGATTTCTTAATTATAAACAAATATTAAACTAATAAAAAAAATCGGTAAAGTAAATAAAAAAAATAAATTCACTACTTCGTAATCTGTTCTTTGAAAAGTAAAAGAAATGAAATTAGTACAATCATATTAAATTTGAACTGTCATTGAATTTAATGCAGCGATGATTTGTAACTGGCAGATTTTCAAACTTGAAAACTTCTAAATTTTTAACATTATCTGTCCACCTTTCCTATTATGCAACTACAATTCAAGAAGTAAGACTTTTATACTTTACCTTTCTTTTAGACTTAATATTAAATTTTCTGAGATATCTTTCATCGTGCAATTAGTATTCTTGTTCTCGAAAGGAATTTTGCTAACTCTTAAAGCTCTTTTACTTCGTGTTTATGATAGCATTGTTAGAGAATAAATGCTTAAAATTCCATTCCATCTTCTGCGAGGAATGAGAAGATATATTGTATGTTAAGACGTGATGAAAATGCAAAGATATGCAATTTACTAGGAGGAAGTTGCTGGTTAATGCATTTCAGAATGATATAGATGCTTTTAGAATGGATATAATCTTCCTTTAAATTATATTTCCGCCTACTAAATAGGAATGTTTGGTGAATTCCAAAAACCTCATCGTGTTTCCACATATATGCTTCTAAAAATTCTTAACTTTAAAATTACACTGACACATGTATATATGTGAATGATTCTCAAATAGTGCTATTCGTCGAGATCAGTTAGGTTTTCTCGTTTATTTTGTAAATCCATTTATTTACGATACTATTCAAGATAAATAAATTATTTCTAAACTTATTTGAAACTTATTTATTTGTGGTACTTATTTAAAAAAGCAGCTGGGAAGCTAAAATTATTAAAAGCGAAAAAGGCATTGCGAATACAGCACTGATCTACATAAATAGCTGAACTTTAGAAACTCGTATTAGAATCAAAATGTCTATACTTAAAAAAACTATTTGCCATCTAATTTCAATTTTTGATATAAGTTAAAGGTGTGAATCTTTATGTTCCCTGATGAATTTCGTAAATATAATTATTCACAGTTGTCTATTTATCATCTTACAAAATGTCTGCTTTAATAAATTTAACTCTTCATTGCAAATGTTTGACCAAAGATCGTTATTAAATATTATACAATACTGTAACGTATCCTGTCCCTGTTTTAGGTGACACAATGAAGAAGCAGGTGTTTCTTGAATAAATGATTTATTTACACCTCACAGCTATATACACATTTCTAGATACACAATACAAATACAGTTCACAAGCATGTGAAACACTAGACGTAAGCCTGAATAGAGATGTATGTAAAAGGGCCCCTGCCGAATTGTTTAGTAACCGACGAAAGATAACAATTTGGTAGCTTCGCGTAAAAGTTCTCGGTAGTAATTATGTAGGCAGTACACTCAATTAGACGAGAGTTTGAAGTAGCAATTGGTATCTTCGAAGAAGATAAAACAAAGTCCAAATTCATAAGAGGAATACACGTTCAAGCCTGAGGAAGATCGAATTAAAAGAAAACCAAGGCATAGGGTATTGTTATCAATCTCAGAAAGAGATATCCCAAGGTGGGATTTTAGCTAAGAAAAACTCTCCAATGGAGAGACTTATCAAGACGACCTCCAAGTTAGCTAACTGCTAGCTAACTCCTAAAGAAGTGATCCCAAGGTGGGATTATCGTTAAAGAAACTCTCCGATAGAGAGACTGACCTAGGCGACCACCGAATTAACTGGTTGCTAGCTAACTAACTCTTTAAAAAAATCTTCTCTCATCTCTTTCTAGGGGAGACTCTAAGAGAAGGGGTCTCACCCACAATTTCACTATTGGATCATCTGGCAATAACCTCAACTTCAACCAACTGAATTAGTCTGGGCTAGACAATCACCGGCCGCAAACCCAGGAGTCACTGGAATTCGTGTCGGCGAAGATACAATGATGCAGCATTCCTTTGTAGTTCCGATCGTCATATTTCTGGCTGTCAGTCTGGGTGCCCGGTTGTCTGGTCTGTTGTTTCGCTACTGTAGAACACAAAAATCTAGACATCATGGTGCCGGAGAAAACAACCCCATTGTATATACATAAGCGAAGTTCATTTCTCAAAACAAAGTTCTTTGAAGTAGACACACCATTAAATCACGCGGTTACAATACACTTACAAATTATTAAAAGAGTTTTATTATATTTCACTTTTATGAATAAAGTTTTAAACCAGATATTTTGCAAAATTCTTACTTTTAAAAATTATATATTTTTCTATCTATTTTATGTAGCATTCAAGACATGCGTCTCATTTTAATAAAATTAAAAAGCCATTTATGTATTTAATACTATGTAAATGTGGTGAGGCTTTTTATGAGGTGTATAAACCCAAATACGGCTCTCTTTGAACACATTTTAGCCACTTCTGATATATGCGAGCCACCTTAAGGTTAATTATAATCTAATTTAAAACACTGAGGCAAAAGAGCCGTTAATATTAGAGAGCATGTACGATTGCACACCAGTGGGGATTTTAATAGCATTAATCCAGCTTCTCAAATTAAAAACATTATCATCTTTTCTTACGCCTTATTTCTGTGTCAGATTTCTATCATGGGAAATCACATTTAATTGTATCCCTTCTCTTTATGTTGTATTATTTCTGTATGATTCCCATTAAGTAATAATTTCTTATCAGTTTTAAGAAAATTAGACTTGAGTTAGTGTACACTATCTACCAATAAGTATTTGGACACCTGTTATAGAAAAGAAAAACTAACCTTATTCAAAATCAATAGTTGGTAGAGCCTCCATGAGAGGTAATTATACTATGAACCCTCCGGGGCATACATTCCACAAGTCTTTATTACAGCTAGTGGTATTGTCTTCCACTCGGCTTGGAGTAGACACACAAGTTCCGTCACCGATTTTAGTCGGGTAGTGCACCCCTTAATTCGGCAATCCAACTCGTCCCAGAGGTTCTCGATAAGGTTCAAGTCTGGGCTCTGGGAAGGCCAGTCCATTCGATGAACTCCATTCGCAGATATCGTCATTTGCATAGGTGTCCAAATACTTATTAGTAGACAGTGTAGTAGGTTACGATTTAATGTAATTAGCATAGTTCGTTTAAATTCCTATCTTTTGTTTCATATTTATTCGAGATAGGTGAACATTATGAGGAAAGGGTAGTTGCTTTGAATTTATTCTAATTTCCCTTCTTTTAAACTTGGTATTTTCAGAGTATTGTGATATTTTTATGTGCAAGTATGTGTGGAGATAAATTTTCACTCGAAAGGTAAATGCCGTTGTGATATAAGACTTTTCTAGCTATAAAATGGATACATGTTAGATGTGAGATTCAGTTTCGAAATGTAAAGATCTTTGATATATTAGACTTTGATGTCTGTGACAGTAGACAAGCGAGTTATACTTTCATTTTAAAATTATTTATACATTTGAAACCGTGTTGCTCTAAGTATTCCATTATTAATATGAATAGTTTTATAGTAAGGGATGGATAAAAAATTTGTTGAAGAAAAGTTTTGTTACTTTTAAATTTTTTGCGCCTGAAGAATGTAAAGACATTGTTAGACAATTTCGTCAGAAAGTTGACGTTTATTGTTCTCAAGTTAAATCATAGAGATTTCCTGGACAATGCGTCAAACTGTTCCCAACCCCGTATTATATTATTTTTTATTTATCTTTTGTTCTTTATTTCACCTGTTATATGCTTATATCCTTTATATGTTAGTTTGGTAATGTAAATCATGCAATTTTCTGAATCTTATGGCTATCATATCTAATAATGTTTCGATTTAACTTTGTTGAATAGGGAGAACTTTTTCTTTATATATTTTCTAAATATTATTAAAAAAAGTAAAGTCACTTACTCTGTTGTTGAATGCTTATTTCATGTCCGGAAGTTACTACTTTATCTTACTACTTTAAAGACTTAAATTTCCTTTAGCACTGAAGATAGTGCAGACATTGTATTTCTGTGACTTGTGTTTTCTTGTTTGTTCTCACAACATTTTTGCTTTATTTTTCTTTACGACTGAGATTTGCTTTTTTATCAGCTTTTGGTTGTAGTTAGGGGTTTTGGGTATTACAAGGTGTTGCTTCTAACTGATTCAGTATTATGTACTCTCTCTGTGGTTGTCTTTTTTAGGATCACGACGTGGAGTACTTTCCCAATAACCGACTTGCTTATGTAAAGATATTATTAGACAATTTCGTCAGAAAGTTGACGTCTTCTGTTCTCAGTTTAAATCATAGAACTTTGCTGGACAGTGTGCCAAACTGCTACCAACCCCGTATTATATTATTTTTTATTTATCTTTTGTTGTTTGAACTTTTTATTTATCTTTAGTTGTTTGTTCTTTTTATTTATCTTTTGTTCTTTATTTCACTTGTTTATACGCTTATGTCCTTTATATGTTATTTTGTCAATGTAAATTATGCAATTTTCTGAATCTTATGGCTATTATATCTAATAACGTTTCATTTCGATTTAACTTTATTGAATAGGGAGAACTTTTTTCTATATTTATTTTCTAAATATTATTAAAATTAAAGTCACTTACTTTGTTGTTGAATGCTTATTTCATGTCCGGAAGTTACTATTTTACCTTACTATTTTAAAGACTTAAATTTCCTTTAGCACTGATGATAGTGTGGACTTTGCATTTCTGTGCCTTTGTTTTTGGTTGCACTCACAACATTTTTGCTTTCTGCTTTTACGACTGAGCTTTGCTTTTTTATCAGCTTTTGGTTGTATTTTGGAGTTTTGGGCATTACATGGTGTTGCTTCTAACTGCTTCAGTATTATGTACTATCTCTGTGGTTGTTTATTTTAGGATCACGACGTGGAGTACTTTCCCAATATCCGACTTGCTTATGTAAAGACATTATTGGACAATTTCGTCAGAAAGTTGATGTTCACTGTTCTCAGATTAAATCATAGAACTTTGCTAGACAGTGTGCCAAACTGCCACCAACCCCGTATTATATTATTTTTTATTTATCTTTTGTTCTTTTTTCTTTTTATTTATCTTTTGTTCTTTATTTCACCTGTTATATGCTTATATCCTTTATATGTTATTTTGGCAATATAAATCATGCAATTTTCTGAATCTTATGGCTATTATACCTGGTAATGTTTCATTTCGATTTAACTTTGTTGAATAGGGAGAACTTTTTTCTATATTTATTTTCTTAAGATTATTAAAAAAAAGTAAAGTAACTTATTCTGTTGCTAAATGCTTATTTCATGTCCGGAAGTTACTACTTTACCTTACTATTTTAAAGACTTGAATTTCCTTTAACACTGATGATAGTGTGGACTTTGCATTTCTGTGCTTTTGTTTTTGGTTGCACTCACAACGGTTTTGCTTTATCTGCTTTTACGACTGAGCTTTGTTTTTTTTATCAGCTTTTGGTTGTAGTTTGGGAGTTTGGGCATCACCTGGTGTTGCTCCTGTCTGCTTGAGTGTTATGTACTCTGACTGTGGTTGTCTTTTTTAGGATCACGAAGCGGAGTACTTTCCTAATGACCGACTTGCTTATGTAAAGACATTATATGATAATTTCGTCAGAAAGTTGACGTTCACTGTTCTCAGGTTAAATCATAGAGCTCTGCTGGACAGTGTGCCAAACTGTTACCAACCCCGTATTATATTATTTCTTAATTATCTTTTGTTTTTTTTATTTATCTTTAGTTGTTTGTTCTTTTTATTTATCTTTTGTTCTTTATTTCACATTTTTATATGCTTATGACCTTTATATGTTATTTTGTCAATGTAAATTATGCAATTTTCTGAATCTTATGGCTATTATATCTAATAACGTTTCATTTCGATTTAACTTTATTGAATAGGGAGAACTTTTTTCTATATTTATTTTCTAAATATTATTAAAATTAAAGTCACTTACTTTGTTGTTGAATGCTTATTTCATGTCCGGAAGTTACTATTTTACCTTACTATTTTAAAGACTTAAATTTCCTTTAGCACTGATGATAGTGTGGACTTTGCATTTCTGTGCCTTTGTTTTTGGTTGCACTCACAACATTTTTGCTTTCTGCTTTTACGACTGAGCTTTGCTTTTTTATCAGCTTTTGGTTGTATTTTGGAGTTTTGGGCATTACATGGTGTTGCTTCTAACTGCTTCAGTATTATGTACTATCTCTGTGGTTGTTTATTTTAGGATCACGACGTGGAGTACTTTCCCAATATCCGACTTGCTTATGTAAAGACATTATTGGACAATTTCGTCAGAAAGTTGACGTTCACTGTTCTCAGGTTAAATCATAGAGCTCTGCTGGACAGTGTGCCAAACTGTTACCAACCCCGTATTATATTATTTCTTAATTATCTTTTGTTCTTTTCTTTTGTTCTTTATTTCACATTTTTATATGCTTATGACCTTTATATGTTATTTTGTCAATGTAAATCATGCAATTTTCTGAATATTATGGCTATTATATCTAATAATGTTTCATTTCGATTTAACTTTGTTGAATAGGGATAACTTTTTTCTTTATTTATTTTCTTGAAATTATTAAAAAAAGTAAAGTCACTTTACTCTGTTGTTGAATGCTTATTTCATGTCCGGAAGTTACTACTTTACCTTACTATTTTAAAGACTTAAATTTCTTTTAGCACTGATGATAGTGTGGACTTTGCATTTCTGTGTCTTTGTTTTTGGTTGCCCTGACAACTTTTTTGCTTTATCTGCCTTTACGACTGAGTTTTTTTTTATCAGCTTTTGGTTGTAGTTTGGGTATTTGGGCCTCGCCTGGTGTTGCTTCTTGCTGCTTCAGTGTTAGGTACTCTGACTATGGTTGTCTTTTTTAGGATCACGACGTGGAATACTTTCCTAATAATAATAACTTGCTTATGTAAAGACATTATTAGACAATTTCGTCAGAAAGTTGATGTTCACTGTTCTCAGGTTCAATCATAGATAGAGCTTTGCTGGACAGTGAACCAAACTGTTACCAACCCCGTATTATATTATTTTTTATTTATCTTTTGTTCTTTATTTCACCTGTTTATATGCTTACGTCCTTTACATGTTATTTTGTCATTGTAAATCATGCAATTTTCTGAATCTTATGGCTATTTTATGTAATAATGCTAGATTTCTATTTAATTTTGTAGAATAGGGAGAACTTTTTTATTTATTTATTTTCTTAAGATTAAAAAAAGTAACGTACTAACTCTTGTTGAATGCTTATTTTATCTCTGGAAGTTTTTTATTGACATACTACTTTAAAAACTTAAATTTTCTTTAGCACTGTAGATAGTGTAGACTTAGCATTTCTGTGACTTGTTTTTTTGTTTCTAATCAAAATTTTTTTCTTTATTTGTCTTTAAGACCGAACTTTGTTTTTTTTATCAGCTTTTGGTTGTAGTTTGGGGGTTCGGGCATTACCTGGCGTTGCTTCTGACAGTATTATGTACTTTCTGGTTGCTTTTTTAGGATCACGAATTGGAGTACTTTTTCAATAGTCGAATTGCTTATTCAATGATACTAATTTGTAACATGTTGAATATTGATTATACATGCTTGTTAATTTTTAAATATATTTAAATATCTTTCTACAAAACCCCTTCAAAATTAATGTAACGGTGTAGGGTTTCTTACAGAATTTGTTTGATATTTTCTGACTACATGCAAAAAAATCTTAATGCGATACTTTATTCTAAAATATCTAACGGAAAATGAAAATCTGCAAATTCTTTAATTGTGCTTAAAAAACAAATGCAAGAAAGAGTCATGATTTTTCTGTGGTTAATGCTAAATTTTTAAACATAGTTAGATAAAAATATGCTTGATTTGTTTAGTAAAGGGTTGACGATGGCCGATTTAATAGGATTCTGCTTTTCATTATCATTACACGGGATCGAATACCATATGCATGTTCATAGTAGTTTGGAAACGTCAAATAATAAGTCCTGATGTAACTACATTTGGCGTATGAAAATATTTATTGTGATCCAAACCATGTCAAATATTATGCAAATATCTACCTAAGGAGTAAAAAAACCCTTAAAATTATGTCATGTATAGTGTCATGTTATAACAGATACCACTGTATTAAGTTGTGCTATTTGCATACACCACGCTTTCATTATTACAGATGTCCATAAGCACAAATACATTTGGGAAAAATAGTAAATGCAAAATCCTGAACAAAAACAAATGCAATTATATGAATTCAACAACAATTTATTTCTCTGTCAGTTGGTACAAAAATAAAATCACAGCAGAAAATACACAAGGAACAAAATTCTCAACACAAAGTGAATCGTAGAGAAGCTTGTTTACAAAGATTCATACGATGAAAGGAAAGAAACTATACAAATGAGGTAACAAATATTATAGTTTATATTGCTTTTACATACTTGTAGCTTTATATAAAATCTTTGAATGCCCTGAAAAGTAGCTACAAATATGTAAAATATATCGATTTCTTTTGATAGAACAGTTATGTTAGTTACGAGTATTTACATATAAATATTATACGTACTAATTTTAAGAGTCATTTTTAAAACAAATTACCATTTTTTAATTAAATCATAGATTATCACTAAAAATTACTTCTCTGAATAATTATAGAAAATTAAAAAAATTATGATGCTAAAAGTATTTTGAAAATTTCTGAAAGCAATTTTATATTGAATTATAATTCTTACAAACCCCAAAACTGATAAAATAACCTCAAATGTGATATCGTAAACTCTCTTTATAACAATAAATTAATTCATTTCTGCAAATGAAAATAAGAGTACGAAATGTACAAAACTGAAAAAAAATGTATGAGAGGTAACAGAATTAACACAAGTAGAAAAACACTGAACGATAAAAGCTATTTTTTGGAATGCCATGGCAGGCAACCCATACCCGAGCAGTAAAAATGTTTTTTATACAAGAGTGACAACTGAAATACATCAAAAATATACAAAAGCTAGTGCATTGTTCGATCAAACTGTCAAGCCGTATCTCCGATTTAGTAATGTCCGTAATAAGCTGGCTGTTGTACATAGTATCCCTGGTGTCCTCCTCCTCTGATTCCGCCATATCCTCCTTGATGTCCTCCGTGATGTCCACCGTAAGCAGCTCCGTGGTGTACGTCATGATCCTTGTTGTGTTTGGCGTCTTGACCGTAGACTTTCTTGTGATATCCTCCTCCGCCATAGTTGCCGCCATACCCGTCCGAGTGCTTGGCCAAGTTGCCCTTGTTGTGGTGACCAAGTTCATGGTGGGAAATTTGGTGGGCACCGCCATGTTGTTTCTGAGCATCGACAACGCTGTGGTGGGCGCCTCCTGGAGATAGGAAATAAATTGGAATAATCAGAAATGACTCCGCTGAAAAGTTTAGTGAGTAATGGTAGTTTCAAAATCTACGAATTTTAAAGGAATATATGTTTGATAGAGGTTTAAATATATCTTGTGTTGCGAAATATTTACGGGTATAGTTTTTTCAGGAAGCCTTCTGATATAAAAAATAGCTCTGCATATGAGGAAGATTACCATTCTAACGTTATTTTTTCCTTGAAATAATGAAACTTTAATTATTATTGTGTCCGAATATAGCATAATTTACAAAATACAGTGACATAAATATCTAGTGCATATAGTTATAATATTGTTTTATAAAATTCCTCAGCTAAAACTATTTAAAATAGATTATATTTTTTCTATGTTAATTGCTTGTTTTCTAATTAAAATGTGAAGTTTTATTTTCAAATGATAAAATTGAAAGAAAATGTCTTTTAAGGTCTTTATAAAGATACAATTGGGGCAAAAATATATTAATTAAATTTTTGACTTATAAAAACAATTCAGTCGGTTAGATTTTCTTAAGCGATTTACTTTAAGGGTTATAAATTGTTTTGTTTCAAATAGAAAAATTGTCACTAACCTTTCTTGTGCTCTCCACCCTCATGCTGTTCATGGCCAGACTTTCCAAACTTATGATAGTCATCTCCGTGTTTCTTTTCATCTTGATAGGTCTTTCCACCGAATCCTTTCTGGAACTTAGCTCCATGGTGATCATAAAAGTCATGATGATCTTGGTATTTCTTCTTGTAATCGGTATCATGGAAGTCATCATGGAATGTCTTATGCTCTCCGCTTTCTTCTTTGTGGTAGACATTTTTGAACCCTCGGCTTTTGTGTCCTTTATCTTTGTAGATCTCACCCCCAACTTTTCCACCCTTTTGTCCGTGACCTAATAAAGAAGTTAAATTTGTATTTCATACCATTTTAGTGATACATTTACTTTTTTAATAAAGAAGTTATTCTTTAAGAGATATATAAAAATTTAATATCTTTGTGGAATACTTACCTCCATGTTTCTCAGATCCAACAACACCGTCTTGGAATGAGCCTCCATTGACAACACCTTTGTGATCTTTTCCATATTTATCGAAGTAAGCTCCTCCAACTGAATGTTCCTTATGACCTCCTTCTTCGTGCCCCTTTGAGAAAGATTCGCCTCCCTTTTTCAGTCCCTCACCGTGGACACCGTGATCTTCAACAAACTTCTTGTGGCCGCCTTGGTCGTTTACGTCAACGTGCTCTTCGTGAACACCAACTTTCTTTTCACCAACTTCTCCTTCCTCTCGGATGAAAAACAAATTTTCCAAATACTTGAAGCTTTTCTAGATAATTCTATGGGGAAAATTACATCTTAAATTTTTTCTATAAAAGCCTTAATTTTCGGCAATCATGCAACATAACTGTAATACCTTGTAGAACTTACAAGGAAACATGATGAATATGCAGAAATGACTTTCTAAACAAGTTTTAGTCAAATTTTAAGATATAAAATTGCTTCAAACTTGTGTACTTGTGGGAACTAATTACAGGTGAATAACAGCATTTCATTTTGTCGAAGCTCTGTGACGGACGTATTATTACGGCATAGACTCTATCAATTACATTTTTCATTTTTTGTGCTAGTAATACATGCTGATTTTACAAGTAGGATTAAAACTAAGTTTTACGGTGATTATCTTGTCTAACTTGTATGGTTTCTAACTTGTATCATAAATATTTTTTAAAATAATTGATAAATAAGAAAAAAAGGAAGCAAGAAATCAAATTTTGATTGTGAAAAGAGTACTTGTAATGTTTATTAACTTATAACAAGTAAAATTGGAATTCATTTACTCTTTTTGACTGAATAATGGAGATTTACACGAAAGAACGTTGTCCAAATATTTTAAAAATTAAATTTGATTATCTGCAATTACAAGCCAAGCAGTCGACTTGAAATAATTAAATTCCTTTAAAATTGTCACAAGGAAATAAACGTTGTTTCTTTAACACTGTTTATGATAAAATAGTGTATGAACGTCATTATTGAGAAGGTAATTATCTTAACTCATTAAAAAGGAAGGTATATTTAAATTTTGCTTTCGAAATTTAGTTTGTTATTTGTTACTCTCCTATGCTTTATTTTGGGCAATCTAATGTTAATAAATTCTTATTCTTTTGTTGTACACCATTCATTTATAGCATTGATTAAGAAATAAAAATTATTTAATTTGGATATTAATTTGTAATTTAAAGAGAATTAATTATGTGTTACGTGATTGAAATCTAATGTTATTTCTTTCACATACCACTAAACTGTCTTAATGGATATTTACTAATCAGTTTTCAAACATAATTTGATTACAATTTAAAAGTTAATTTTATAGTAATCGAATTAAAACAATTTTAATGAAATACACACTTTTAATATAAAAAATCAATTTCATTTTAAATTATATATATATATATATATATATATATATATATTATATTTATGTATATATATATATATATATATATATATATATATATATATATATATATATATATATATATATATATATATATATATATATAAATATATATATATATATATATATATATATATATATATATATATATATATATATATATATATAAATATATATATATATGTATATGTATATATATATATATATATATATATATATATATATATATATATATATATATATATATATATATGTATATGTATGTATGTATATATATATATATATATATATATATATATATATATATATATATATATATATATATATATATATATATATATATATGTATATGTATATACATATATATATATATATATATATATATATATATATATATATATATATATATATATATATATATATATATATATATATTATATTTATGAATGGCATTAAGAGATTTATGAAGATATGATATTACTTTTACTATTTTTAATTCTGGCATGGGTTTAATTTACATCTAAGCCGATTAAGAAGGCAAAATTAATTAAAAGGAATACCTCAAAAGTAAAAATTAGAAATGGTTTAGAATACGAAGAAAATTATTAGTTTTTAGAATTGCTAAAGCAGAAAGCGAAACGTTTTCTTTGATATTCTTTGTTATCAAGAACATATCTTGAAGACAGAAAAAAATTAAAACAAGAAATGTGTCTAAAACAGACATTTTCGAGATTTAAAATTTTCTTTTAACATTATTTTTAGAAACGTCGAAAAAAACTAAATGAATTGGCGGTAAGATATTACAGTGAATTCAATTTTCTAGTTTATTATATTTGAAACAGCGCTAAAACTTTTTATCTTATAACCCTCAAGACATAAGAGTGAAAAGTAAGTTTGATTTTTATAAAATAGCTTATTTTTTTCCCACGAAAGGTGTTCAACCAATAAATATTCTATCATGACAGTTTAGATGTTAAAAATGAATGTATTGCGAAAAGATAAAATGTAATGGTTAGACATTAACTGGTTTAATGGCTTAAGTTTGTTATACAGCATATATCTTGTTGAATTTAATATGTTGGATCTTATACTGAAATTCAGAATTTAGAAAAATAAGAAATAATTTAGGAAAATTTCAAAGCAATTTATTGAAGGAATAATTTTTATTCTTTTTTTAGAATTTAGAAAAATATTCTTTTTTTATAATTATTCTTTTATTTCTTTTATTAATTTTCTTATATTCTTTTATTTCTTTTATTAATTACTCTTATTTTTAGAATTTAGAAAAATAAGAAATAATTTAGGAAAATTTCGAAGCAATTTATTGAAGGAATAATTTTCATTCTTACGAAATTTTAAAGAGCACATGTAATTACAATTAAAAATATTGAGGTAAAATCAGTAGAAAACAATTAAATGCAATATAATTAACAATTTTGGAGTACAACTTAGGCAGTTAAATGCAGGAATAAATATAAATTTGTGTTGTAGCTTTTAATATTAAAATATCTAGGATGGTACAATTTTAACAAATAATTTCAATAATTTACGGTAATTATTCTAAAAATTATATTTAATCATCAAATTATTTATAGTAACATGCATAATTTAAACTGTATTCATGATAAATTCAAGATGTATAAAAGTTGATAATTTAATTTTTCATCAAATGCATTGTATTGTTTTAAATGTTTGAAGGGAACAAAGTAATTGCGCTTTTTGTAAAAGGCAAGTTTTTTTTAACTGTTTTTACTTTTATTTCTTTTTGAGATTATTTTGTGTAAATGATAAAGATTAAGATTTTGAAAATTATACAAGGCTCTATTATGTCCATCTGTCCCTTTTCAATGTTTTTTACAGATTCTCTTTAGTTATTAGTAAAAATAAACATCGAAGCAATGGTGTTTGACCAGTGAAGTAAATTAAAATTGGCAATATGATTTGGACACTTTTGTCATTAAGGAACTAATGCTGTTGTAGTGTATGGTATTTTTCTGACTATTTTGATCTTCTCTAGATAGTATATGTCAAACAACTGGTTCCTCCTGCAATTATGACGTTACACATGGTGAGTTTAAATAATGAGTTATTTTGAAATGTGTCATTAAACAATATTTTGTTCTTGGATGAACCTGTTGTTATCGAATTGTGAAAGATTTGTTATAAGTTATGACAAAATAGGTTAATAGTTTTCTCTGAAGTTTCTTTAAGAATCATTATATGTTTCTATTTGTTTTAGTTAGAATTGAGAAGTCTTAGCAAAGTATTAGTGCTCTTTATCCGCGGAAAGCACAATTAAAAAGTATGGAAAAATTACATTCGTATACTCTGGCCTAAGAATAACACAATAAAAAACAAAAAAGAAGATGGTGGGGTTGAAAAGCAAAATGAAAGACCTGCAAGTTCAAGGAATTTGGAAGGGATGCTAAGTTAAGAAATTTTTATTAGATTGAATAAAACAGTGAAAAGTACAGGTGCTAATTTTCTCTCAAACTCATCTAGCTGTAAATTGAATTTTAATAAAATAGTAGGTAACAATTTTTCATTTAATTTGAAAAGTAAAAGAGAAAGTAAAAAAATTCTTATTGCTACAGTAGTATTCTTTATTTTTTAAAACGTAAAACAAATAAGCATTAAATAAAATAATAATATTACGAAATGAAATAAATTACATGTATATTTGCGGATAAAAATATTTTATAAGGATTTAAATGTTGCTAAAGTTCGATAAAAACATTCAGTTTTGTTTATTATGATGATTTTCATTTTTTTTTGCAAAGATTAAGAATATTAAATACTAAAAGGAGGCAAATAAAAAAACCTCCTATTCAATTTCTTTAGAGCATTCGTTATTAAAATATTTATTCAGCATTATCTTTTAAAGATATATATCTATATTTATTTTTTTCAATTGAAAAGAATATTTCATTAAATAGAAAATAACATATTTTATTGTACTAGGCAATAGATAAAAGATTTTAAAACTTCATTATTTTTTAATACTTGATCTAATATATTCTCCTCTTAATGAGAAATGTCCGCTAATTTCGATACGATATTAAATCATGGACTTAATCTTAGATTGAGTTGGAATTTTATATGAAAAAGAAAGATACTTTTATTAAGGTCTTATGAGAGGAAGTATTTTCTTTTAGTTACTAGTATAAAGAAGTAGTTTTAACAAAATACAAAAATTATCTTATTCTAAAATATATTCTAAACGTTAAACATCTTTTAGTATATGGGATTTTCGAATTCACAGAATATATTTAAATAAAGGGGTACATTTAATAGAATAGATGTATAATAATTTTCAAAACATTTTAAACCTATTTGTACAAAACTAACAATATTTAAAGATTTTTTTTATCTCTGGGTTATTTGGGAGACACGGTAATATGCTTAGTTATAACAATTTTATTTAAAACTTTTAATTTTAAAGGACTGAAGGCTGTGTATTTAATAAAGCTAAAAGTATATAGAATGCATTTAAATTCATGTTCAGTAAAATGCTACTTTGAGAAAATTTGAATGAAACTTTGAGAAAATTATTTGAATAATTCAAGACAAAATTCTGTTTATTTGTATATTTTCTATATGTAACAAAACAGTTTTTAAACAAATAAATTTCACTAATCCTCCAAAATATTTTCCATTTAATATGGATTTTAACCCTATTATTTAACCTTAATAATACCTTTATTATAATTCTTTATTATTATGAATTAAAGTTACATGTTTGATGTAGTAAATGTGAAATAATTACAATCATTAGCGTGAACAAAAGTTTTGAACTTTGTTCAGAATTTTGCTATTTTTTGCATGGCTTTAGGTATCAAAGAAGAAGGCACTATTCTCAATTCCATCTAATTTAGAAATTATCATGGTTTCTTACACCAGTAAAAACAAATGAAACTCAAACGTAAAAAAAGTTACTAAATAATCAAAATCTCATGTAGTGTACATGCACAATTAGTTGTTACTCAGGAAAACTTTAATGCAGAAAAGAAGACAAACGTTACTAATTAGTTCGCTTGGGAAATTTTCTTAACACACGTATTTAGTCAATGATTACTTGTTACCAAATGTTTAAGATGGAAGAAAAGAAGTATAGAACAGAAAACACAATAGGGTTTCAATTCAAATATCCATTCCTTTATCACAACAGAGAGTTTTATCTTATTGTGAATTTAGTTGAATTATATTGAAATTCTATGATAGCAAAACGGATTAATTAAGTTGCCCTAATTTTTCTTTATGTGGCGATTACAGAAATTCTAATTTTCACTGTATAACTGTTATGCTATTAATATTTAATAGTATTTAAATAGATTAAAAGTGATTGCCTGAAAAAACCCAAAATAAGAATTTATTTTGTCCAAAAAGCTCAATATTGATTTCTTTTTCTATTCTTCAAATATTGATACAGATAAAATGATATAACAAAATAGAAAGATTCTAAAGATCTATTTCTGATGACAAATTAAAATTCAAAATAATAAGTATTTTGGATAGGATAAGATTTTAAGTACCATATAATTTTAAAATGCTACCTTTTAAAGAAGTTCTTATATAAAGAAAACTTCTTTGGGAAATTAAGAAGATTTTAGCACATCAAATATAAGCACATCAAATTAATTTGTAAAAGACAGAGAGAACAAGATTATGAGAATTAATTTCATGGATTGTTTTATTCTAAAACTGATAATATATCAGTATACTTTCATATGAAATTAAATCTGTAAGCGCGTAATGAAGTTGTAGATGGTTCCTGTTTCGTAAAATTAAACAATGTATACTTTCACGTGGGGAAGATTTACGTCCTTCTTAAACAGTATTTTACTAAAAGAAGAAATAATGTCGCCAGAGTTATGAGCTTGCTATTTAAGTATCTTGAAGTTATTTAAGTACATTATCGTAGCGTAAAAACATTTAAGCAAAAGCTACTTCACTTTAAAACAATATCATGCTACAACTTTTAGTTATTGGCTACATAACGAGGTATTTAAGGGATAGCTAGAAACAATTCAGGCGTAAAGGGCATTACAACCAGTCTTAAATCTCTTTCGTAAATGAAAACTGTTATCAAACTAAGCTCAAAATCAGTAATAGTTTACTGTCTGAAGATTACTTTGGCCAAAAAATCAATCTTCCAGAAAGATGGATTTCGTGTGCAAGTCCAATTATCCCTGTAAGATATTAGGTTCTTAAGCTATAACTTGATAGCTTATAACCCTAAAGCGATTTGGTGAGGTTTCTTTTGATTACATATTACCAACAATGTTTTTAATTTGGTATCTAGTTTTCAATTAATTTACCAAAAATACTTTAAAAAATTAATCTTTTTATTTCATAAGTATTTTGTCTTAATTTCATTCTCTTTTTTAGATGTTTGTTTTCAAATTTATATAAAATTTAATATTCCGAGAATTATATTCACACCATTAAATTTTTGATAAAAAATAGAATTTTTGAAATTTAATAAAATAAATTATTTATAAGTAACAAATAAACTACAGTTTGGTGTTACCGAATCTATCGAATCTATCATGAAGTACGTTCTAAAGATACACAACTCAGTTAATGGAAAAATGCATGGTGCGTCCACATTTCAATCCCCGGCAAATTCATCTACCTCAGTGGTGATGATGTCTAGTTTGAGGTTTTTAGCGGCAATTTGAGCTACTGGAGAAATCTGTTCAACAACTTACCCACAGAAGTCGCTGGCTATTCATGGTTTCTTGTGACTAGTTGTATACGGTGCCTCTCTTAGCACTTAATCCTCTGGAGAGTGTAGGGAACGAGCTGGTTCTGCTTCCTCTTCCTAGCTCTGCAATCGAGATTCTGCTTTTTCCTTTTCCGCGCGCTATCACTTTAAATAACAAATTCGATACGATTCACGAAACCGAAACGAAAACCTCCACACCGGTAAGCTCCGCCCACCAATGCAACAAGAACACAACCCGAACATGGTGGAGAAAAAAAAAAAGTAGGGGGAAAACCGGTTCTTGTGAAAACACCCAAAGAAGATGACGAAGGGGAGAAGTGGGATAAGCAAGGTATGGTCTGGGATCAGCCACTGTGAAGTGTGCTTCTGTCTATAGCCTGTTTAACCTATGTAGGCTGATTGCAACGCTTTGGTGGTCGGGGACCATATTCTGCTAGGCGTTGTCCGAATTTTTTTTAATGATTTGGTTTTGTTCTCATGTTGTAAGGAACGAACGAGACAGTTCCACGAAATATTTTTGGTTTTCCGCTGGACTGTGCAGTCGGCGACGCGGAGCTCCTTGCGAAACGTAATTGCTGTTCTATTAATTACGACAGCGTTAATAATGATAATAATAATAATAATAATAAAAAAGAGGTACAAAGCGCTTGTGTGTATCAGCGCGGTTGATGTTATTTTGCGATAAGAAGGGCGCACTTGGGAGCGACAAAATTACATAATAGATTAAGTCACTTGCGTTCTATTACAATCTTGCACGCATACCCTTATTCCCACCAATCCATTGTAGCAGAATTCAACTTAGATTTTCAGATTCATAGCACATGGACTCACCAACGTGAAGGAAAGATATTTAAGAAGTAACGCTTGAAGGGTAAACGTGAGATAAGATTATCGGAAAGTTCAAGAGCTATAAAGACCTAAGAATAAAATCGATTTTCTAGACAAGTGTTTCTAGGTAATTAGGTCTGACAAAGAAGGAAATATTAAAGATTATTTTTGTCACCAAGGCTACGAAATAAAAAGATATGTATAATTAATTACTATACTACGAAAATATATATTAAGGAATTATATGTTAAAGGAATTATTCTTAGTTTAGACGAATGTTAAATAAATATTTTGAATTTTGTGAAAGAATTAAAATTTTTTCTAAAATATAAATACGTTTTTTATTTATAGAACTCAAAGACCTAAGAAAACGTAACATTCGAATAATGTTTGCATAAAAACTTTTAATAGGTCTAAAAAATGATTTTTCTAAAAGGAAAGAAATCTTAAAACTGGATGTGGTCTTAAAAACGTGCTTTTGGTTCTTACAGAACTTTTACTATGATTCAGAACGATTTGAAATTCAAATGAAATTATATGAAAGAAATTTCTGTGAAATATATTGATCTTAGACTTAAAGTTTAAAAAATGAACATAGATGTTTAAGATATTTTTTAATATTTAATTAATCAAGGCTTTAAAAGTCTTTTTGAATTCAGTCTAAGGTTTAATTTAAAAGGTAATTCAGCTTTGTTATGTCAGTCCTAAATTTATAGATTAAATTATTTTTCAATAAACATAAAAGAAAATTTTTGTAATCTTCTATTTCATTATATGTTTGATACATTGCTCATTATATTGGTACTTCATGGTATTTTTTTGGGGGGATTTAATATGACACGAATATTTTATTCTCTAAATAAATAGGCTTTGGGAGAGCTTTTATAGAGATTTTCTCCCTAAGCAACTGGAAATCACTAATTTAAATTAGCAAGTTAACCTATTTTATCTAACACATTGTATGCGGGTCACGTACTAGTAAGTTTTCTAATGATTGATACTTGAGCGCGGAACACGTACTAGTGCGGGTTAGTGTAACAACATGGTTTGTTTGTGGGTACAAAAATAATGGTATATACAGGAAAACGAAGTCGAATATTCTTGTCTACCACATAGATTCTTTAAAAATTTAGAGAAATAAAACTAGTTTTTACATCAGTCGATGAGGAAAAACAGAACTGGAAAAAATTAAAACTATATACTACTATTTCTATTTGATTTTCCATATTTACGATACTATTATAAATTTATCCACTAAAAAAATACATTTTTTGTTTACAAAAATCTTATGGTTGTTATTCATATATTTCTATTTATATATTTGTTTATATATTTTAATATAAAATAGAAAATGTTGATAAAAAATTATATAGTTTTCGATCTATTGAGATTTAACTGAATAACTAAATTAATGCGCAAAACCCCCGCTCCAGGTACAATTCCGCTGCGAAATATACCAGCACATAATGTGTTAATACAACTTCTTATCTATTCATCATAAATTAAAAAAGTTCTGCTCTTTATCGAAGAGTTTTTCACAAGTTTGTTTAAAATAATCTCTAGCTTTAACATCAGTAATTAGTTAAAACAGTTGTAAAATAATATAAAATCTACACCAAATAACAAATGAAATTCTTAATCTAGAAAACAACATTAGAAATATATTAGAAATTGAAATAAAATATCTGATATATTCTCTTTTATCAAAACTTAAAAAAAATCTGACATTTTAAATTTTAAAAAATTGTTAAGAAATTTAAAAAAATTGCAAAATTAATCTTAATTATGCTATAAAAATATATTGCATCTATTTATATAGTTGAGACTCATAGACTGAATAATTAAATTTACGCTCTCCTGGTACAATTCGAAATGTACCCGCACACAATGTGTTAAAAATGAGTTTTATTCTAGTTTCGAATGGAGTAAAAGAAAATAATTCTGGTTCAATAAGTGTCTTAATATTTATGCCAATTAATATATGTAAATCCTCTGTAAAAAGAAGGATTGATATCTTAATTTATAATTTTAACTTTTTTTTAAAAATTAGCAAGTGTTAGTAAACTTACGTATACAGCATTTTTTAACTTAGTGCAAAAGCTTTATATGTTGCTTCAAAAATTCCTTAAATTTATATTGAATTCCCATTTGCCTTCCGAAATTTTTGTCTAATTGGATATATTATATGAGTTGTTAAAATAATCTTAAAATTTCAGACATTACATAAAACTATCACCGGTCTTTATTTGAACACACACACACATACGCGTACAATTTATATGAAAGTTTGAGTTATGTAATTCTCAATATCCCAGAACCTCTCCAAAAAATATTCATTCGTTTTATGATTGTCACAACCATCAACTTCGTATTTGAGAATAATATTATATACATCTCGAATTCTGCGTGTTTCCAGTTCTCGTTTATGGCTCTAATTTGTGGAATATTTCCTTTTGATACGAACGCTAACTCATGTGCGGAGGTACTTAAACTGATTCATGGGGAAACTTTGATGTCTTGATGCATTTTCTTTCAATCAGACCTCAGTTGCGCAAATCAACTGCTAAGATTTATTGCCTCTGATACGATCCTTGATGAAAACCGACGTTGGCCCAGAAATCGTGAAAGAAGAAAGTGCCGCAACAAAAGTGGAATACTTGTGATACCAGTGAGAATGACCGACCTTTGTTAATGGAATATCTCATTCGTATTTCCGATTTTATTTTAACCTAGTATTAGTCCGGTTGTCATTCTACATTAGTGTACAAGATTGACAAGAAAGAGTATTTTGGGAATAAACGTTGATATATTTGTCTGACTTATATTTAGAGTTTGCCTTTGAGGGAATTTTATATTGTATAAATTCCTTTAGAAGTACTATAGACTTCACTGCATAAAATATTAACCAAATATGGCTTAACGTCCCTTTTAAAGGATAGCTAAAATAATTTTTAGAATTTTCATGTTTAATTGGAACGAATCTTTCTTTTCAGCAAAAGTAGATGGTAATCTTACAAACATTCTATCAAATTTTTGAGTATCTGCTATTATTTATAACTGTATTATTTGACTCATTTCAAGATTTTTCTAGCGTAATATATAAGTTTAATTTATGTCATGTGCTTCGACTAAAATTCTAATAACAGTAACTATTTTAAAGCTTTACATTACAATAATTTGCTTACATGTGATACCCAATAAGTCTCTTATCATGAAGAATTTCTTTTACTGCAAATGGCAGCCTATGATATTTAAAAGGACAGCCGATCACTAATGACGACTGGTTATAATATTCAAACTTGTTTAAATTTCATACATGTTTTACTTTGTGCTATCTATAGTAATTTAGATTTAAGACACTCTTTAACATATATTTGGGAGAAAAGACACAGGCATGATGATTATCCCCTAGTAGGGAGTTAATCCCCTATATAATAATAGCCTAAGTTATCTGTCCGTCTATCCTCGAATTTATGAAGCGGTTGGACCTAGAATGGATAGAGTCATCCATATTGGATTCTTGTTAGGGTTAGAAAAATTCAAAACGTAGTCTTTAAAGCGTTTGAAATATACCCCTTACTCCTTTACGAGATTTAATGCCATTATATCAAGCCCCATTTTAAGAGCGGGAGATTAAATTTATCAATTTATCACATAATAAATAGGTAAAAATAACATTTTTTTTCTCGCATTATGACGTCATTCCTTTAACCATCTCATATAATCATTTGTTATTTTATATTATTTAAATATCATCTGCATTATTTTCGTACGCTTTATCATTAAACTTAAATATTACCCAAATAATTTTCTTTTATATTTGGCTTAAATAATATATTAGGTATGTATGTTATAATATTAAATTTAATCATCCATTACTTTTTGTTGCAATGAAAATTTTATCACCGGTATTAACAACAAATTGTTTTTATAAAAGTCTAGGAGTATATTTCCCAGACTAATAAATATCTAGCGTATATAAGTTATTTATCTCTGAAAATTAAGAACTTTGTTCGTTTCTGTGTTTGACTTTTATACATACTCATATGGTTTGCAATCGATTCTCCAATTTTGGACATCATTCATATATACTGCTAAATAATCACTGTCAGTATTAAAACCTCTGTTGTCCATCCTATCATATAATGTGACAAGATAAATTAAAGTTGGCAACTAACATAAAATTAGTAGTGTTTTTTACTGATCCCGTCATATTACGGGCGATATGCTAGTAAGTTAATGTATTGTAACTATCCACATTTCCAAAATGTAACTTTGTGGTCAAGTTTTCTTCTTATTGGGATGTATTAGGACTTAGTTTGGTTTGGTTTCAGGGGTACGGTCTTTATTTTTGCAACACGAGGGCTAATGAGACCGGGACCTACAGCTTAAAGCCGATTCTGAAAGGCTACGAACATCCATGCCACTGTGGGATTTGAACCCACGAACTCCGGTACCGAAGGCCAGCACCCTAACCAATCGGCTATCGTTCGCCCAGCGGTGTATAGGAATTTAGCCTGGAATTCTATGTTTAGTTTATTAGCAGATGTTTAGTTTATTAGTATTTTTCTGCTAATGCAGAATAATACTAATAAACTAAACATAGAATTTATAGCTAGAATTTTAATAAAAAAAGCACATTTAGTATTAATTGAACAGCTTAATTATTGACTTATACATTAAATTTTCATTCCTTAAAGATCAAAATATGTATTTTGTTGATAGGGTATTAGAAAAACCTGAGATAAAATTTTTTCCCCATTACCAATCAGTTTAATTAAAGAAAAGATAAAAAAAAATTACGTAACTTCTTCATGTACTTAGATGGAACACTGCGATATGTAAAATTAAACCAATTTGTAACAATTATAATTATCTTCAGGGGTTATATTAAAAGTTATTTATTCACAATCTATAACCTTTAAGTTAAAAGAAGAAAAATCTGATTAACGTAGAAATTATAATTTTGAAGTACATATAAACACATTTCAAACAAATCTATGTTCTATAAAACGGATCTACTGTTGAAAAAAAAAACGAATGAAATTGCTGTAAATATATTTATATGTTTTCATGATTAAAATACTTTTTTTAGTAACTTGTAAAAATCAAGTGCATTTAAAATTAACTTGAATTAACTCTGAATGAGATAATCTATAAGATTAAAAATATATGATAAAGTGATAGGAAATTCATTTTGACGTCATCAGAACTCTGCAAGTTTTTCACACACATTTTTGCCCACTGATAATTATAAATGAAATGTCCATGAGCTGTCTGATGTCTAATATGGCTAAAATGCATAAAACACTATCTTAAGATATATCCACTGTATAATAATAGCTTAAGTTATCTGTCCGTCTGTCCTCGAATTTATGAAGTTGTACCTGGAATGGAAAGAGGCATCCATATTGGATTCTTGATGAGTTAGGGTTAGCAACGTTCGAAACCCAATCCTTCCTCCTTTTCTAGCATTTGATGCCATTACTTAAAGCCCTATTTCCCCCCGTTAAGAGCAGGAGATTAAATTTATCAATTTTTCACCTAATAAATAGACTAAAATAACGTTTTTTTCTAGCATTATGATGTCATTCCTTTAACTATTTCATTTAATCATTTCTTATTTTAAATTATTTAAATATCGTCTGCATTATTTTCATTCACGTTTTATCACTGAACTTAGATATTACGTAAATAATTTTCTTTTATATTTGGCTTAAATAACAGATTAGGTACATATGTGATAATTTTATATTTAATCATCGATTATTTTTGTTGCAATGAAAATATTATCACAGGTAATAACAACAAATTCAATCTACCTCCAGTGTGTAGTAGATATGATAGTTTCAGTTCTTTACTTCCATTAATTACTGTGGCAAAAAAAAAAGGGAAGAACTTAGCGATAAATTTGACGTAGCTAAGAAAACTTTGAAGTATCTTTCTAAATTAATTCAACGTCATTCTAAACTGCATTCACAGTATCGGAAAACTTTAGAGGAGTATGAAGATAAACAAATTATTGAGCGTGTACCAGATAATTCTCAGCCAAAAAACAAACCATTATTTTTACCTACATCATAGGGTACTTTACAATTCTGGAAAATTAAGAATTTTACTGATTCCTTCATATGACGGGCTAAATGCTAGTCAGTGAAAGAATTTATCCTAAAACAAAATATCTGTATAACAAAAGAAAATCTCATTTATAACGCTGTGAATATTAACGTTTTACGTTCCGACCAAATGGATGTACTTGACCATTGCAAAGGTAATAGATTTATCCCTCGGGACTTCATTTCCTTTAAATGCAGACAGATCTCACATTCGAGTAATTCTTCTATATATTTCAGAAATATTTTTTTTTTCTTTTTCAGTTTTTCGCGATTGATAGATAGTACAGTGAATCTGTTTGTAATCAATTTAAATCCTGTCAGTAAGATTCAAATTAAAACCTCCTGTTTTATTGTAAAAATCCCTATGCTAAAACATAACACACCGTTAAATTAATAATTATTATGTATGTTGGAATTGTGTAAAATAATAATATCAGACCAGAGTGCTGAAAGAATATATTCTTTGGAATTATAATTACTATATGTACATAAATTGCCTGCTGATTCTTTAACACTAATAATTTTTAGCAACTTTAATAATTTTAATAACTTTTACTAGTAATTTTAATAACTTTTAGCAACTAAATAATAAACAAGTTATTGAGCGTGTAGTAGATAATTCTCAGCCAAAAAACAAACCATTTTTTATTTCCCTTATAGAGTACTTTACAATTCTGGAAAATTAAAATTTTACTGATCCTGCTATATGCTAATAAATTAAATATTTCTGTTACATAAGAAAAATAATTAAAAAAGTGAAAACGCTATCACAATTTTCTTGCTACAGTAACATCCACTGATTCGGAATTTATCGATTTCAACTCCCACGTTTCTTTTACGGCAACGCTTTTCACTACAGATTTAGGGAGTGTTCATTAATTATAAAAAGAAACGAACTGAAGTGATTGCAGCATTGTCATCCTGAAATCTTTGCTGACTTTAATAGAGTAGGAAACAAAACAATATGTAATTAAGAATGGTAGAGTTAAAATAACCGAGAAGAGCAATCCTAAACCAAATGACAGGGATAATCTAGTTAAGCCTCTTTAAGTGAAATCATTAGTGTCATTTAATTCTCCACGTGTGAAGTGTGAATTAATGCCCCAAGATGCTTTTGCAGATGGCCATTGTATAAAAGTTTTAATAGAGTTTTTTAATAGAAAGAAATTCTACAAAGTTTTTTTTATATGTTTAAACTTAAAAGTAAGAAAGGAATTAACAATAAAGTTTTTCCTAAATCCTTCTTGCATTTAGAATTTCTATTAATACATAATATGAGGGTTTGGTTAGGTTTGGAGCGCTACGGTCTACTGTTTTGCACATGAGGGCTAATGAGTCCGGGACCTACTGCTTAAAGCCGATTCCGAACGGCTACGAGCATCCATGCCATAGCGGGATTCGAACCCACGAACTCCGGTACCGACGATCAGTGCCCTAACCAATCGGCCAGCGTTCGGCATAGTATGCGGGACACGTATGTTTTCTGACGATTGATACTTGAGCGTTCGACATGTACTAGTACGTTTTCTGACGATTGATACTTGAGGGCGAAACACTTACTAGTACGTTTTTTGACGATTAATACTTGAGCGCGGGACACGTACCAGTACGTTTTCTGACGACTGATACTTGAGGGCGGGTCACGTACTAGTACGGGTTAGTGTAAAAACATGGTTTGATTGTGGGTACAAAAATAACGGTATACACAGGAAAACGAAGCTGAATGTTCTTGTCTACTTCGTAGATTCTGGAAAAATTTAGACAAGTAAAAGCTAGTTTTAACATCAGTCGATGTGGAACCACAGAACGGGAAAAAAATTAAAACTATATACTACTATTTCTATTTGATGTTTCATAATTATGATACTATTATAAATTTATCCACTAAAACATATATTTTTGGTTTACAAAAATCTTATGGTTGTTATTTATATATTTCTATTTATATATTTGTTTATATATTTCAGTATAAAATAAGAAAAGTTGGTTAAAAAACTAAATAATTTTCGATCTATTGAGATTTAACTGAATAACAAAATTTACGCTGAAAACGGTACAATTCCACTGCGACATGTACCAGCACACAATATGTTAATACAACATCTTATCAATTCATCATAAATTAAAAAGTTCTGCTCTTTATAGAATGCATTTTTTACAATTTTTTTTATAAATCTCTAGCTTTAAAATCAGTAATTAGTTAAAACAGTTGAAGTTGTATATTTTATAAAACAATATAAACCTACACCAAATAACAAGTGAAATTCTTAATCTATAAAACAACATTAGAAATATATTAGAAGTTGAACTATCTAATATATTCCTTTTATCAAAACTTTTAAAAAAATATGACATTTTAAATTTAAAGAAATGTTAAGAAATTAAAAATTTGCAAAATTATTTTTAATTATGCTATAAAAATATATTGCATCTATTTATGCAGTTGAGACTCATAGAATATTAATATTATTGGGATTCACAGAATAATTATATAATTGAGATTCATAGAATATTAATATAAGTTCGATTCATTTACTCCTTTTGGTTTTTTTTTACAAGTTCTATAATAAAGTTTCAATTTTCAAAAGTACACACACACACACACACACACATATATATATATATATATATATAATGCACAAAAGGAACTAAAATAAGTTTATTTACCAAGACAAATTTTGAAATATGTACCTAAGAATCTAAATTTTTATGTTAAGGTAAAATATGTTTTTAATTTTGTAAACCAAAATCTTAAGTGTACTTAAAATTTTAAAAATAAAAATAAAACTTTTTAATTATGCTCATAGTAGTATAATTGTATTTCAAAGAACAACAACAACAACAAAAAAATATCTAGGTTCTACTTGATATAAAAAATAACTTCTAATCTAAAAGTTTTAAATGTTATTTTTCAGGTAGGTGGATTTAAATTATTTTTTTCACTTCGTACATATTTTTTATATTGTATTAAAATCTACTGCTTCATATACCAAATGAAAATAATTTGTATAAAGTTAGAACCTACTTAATGATGTAGGAAACATTTTATTTTAAACTAACCAGAAATTTTTATTTTATATAGAATAAAAAATAGACTCTGATATCGAAAATTATGTCTCTTGAAGTTGACCGCTGATTCTTAGTTAATTTTTGCTGTTTGAAATTGACTTGCTTAAAAATTTAATATGACACAATGAACATATTCATGTTTAAGTGGTTAAAATTAAAAAGGAAAATATTATTTATTTTTCGATGTATTAACTAGTTATCCTTTGAAAATAAGCACTTTTGAAAGAGTTCTGTGTGCATTTCTTCAACAGATAATTCTCCTATTTTTATATGTAAGATACCTTTTACACCCTGAAATATAACTTAATTCTTATCCGTAACATTCGACAAAAATAGATCAAAGAATAGGAGTAAAAATATCCTTTTTGAAAGTTAGAAAGCTTATAACAGTTCTTTTAAGTACAGAACATATAGAAATATAAAAATAGAACATGAAACAAGATTCTAATATTATTTTTACACAGTGAAGAATGTTTATTATACTAGTTATTTTACGTACAGAATTAATAAATTATAAGTTTCAAAACATTAATTCTTGCTACATTTATTCTATAAGATACAAGGTAACCAGCAAATAGATTTTAAAGATATATAAGGGTGTTGAATGAACATGGAAAGAAGAAAAATAAAACACTACTTGTTCGCAAAGTTAATTTTGAAATAAGGAAAATAGAAACTCGCTTTTGTTGTGTCAAATGGCAGCCAATTTATTTTTTGCTCTTAATTTTTTACTCATTATCTTTTTGTATTTTGTAAAATACCCTGAAAATACAAAAAAACCTTTCTTTAAATATTTTAAAATTATTATTAGTAATTATAACAATTTGTATGTTGTGGTAAAAATTATATTGGATGCAAGTTAATAGATAGTATAAAATTCTTTTTGTGTCCCATTATTAATTACTAGCATATAGCCCGTCATATGACGGGATCAGTAAAATTTTTAATTTTCCAGAATTGTAAAGTACCCTATGAGGCAGGTAATAAAATGGTTTGATTTTGGCCGAGAATTATTTGGTAGATGTTCAATAATTTGATTATCTTTAAGGACCGCATATTAGTTCCCAACTTTAATTTATCTTGTCATATTAGGAACTGCAGAGGTTTGAATATTGACAGTGATTATTTCGCGGTATATATGAAGGATGTTCAAAATTTAGAGAATTGATTACAAACTGTGTGGTTATGTATAAAAAACAATCATACAAACGAACAAACTTCTTAATTTTCAAAGATATCTAACTTAAAAGCTAGATATCTATGAGTCCATGGAATAGATTCCTAGACTTTTATGAAAAGAATTTGTTGTGAATACCGGCGATAAAATTTTCATTGCAATCAAAAATAATCGATAATCAAATTTAAAATGATCGTATATGTACCAAATCTATTATTTAATCGTAATATAAAAGAAAATTATTTACATAATATCTAAGTCCAGGGATAAAACTTATGAAAATAATGCGGACGATATTGAAATAATTTAAAATAAGAAATGATTCAATGAGATGGTTAAAGGAATGGCGTCATAATGCTAAAAAAAGGTTATTTTCATCTATTTATAATGTGATAAATGGATAAATTGAATCGTCTGCTCTTAACCGGGGAAAATAGGGCTTGAAATAATGACATTAAACACTCGAAAAGGGGGGAGGGGGGAATTCGAACTTTTGAAAACGACAGTATTGTTTTTTATGATATGAAGCCTATTTATACCAATTTATTTTAGAATCGGATCAATCATTTAGGAAAAGATAAACTTGACTCGCTTTGAATTTTGCTAACTCTAACTCATCAAGAATCCAATGGATGCTTCTATCCATTCCAGGTCCAACTGCTTCATAAATTCGAGGACAGACGGACAGATAACTTAGGCTATTATTATATAAGGGATTATTTTTCATAACTCTTGTCAAGTGATTCTTGATTTTGGTGACAAAAAAAATTGGTCACTAACATTTTGTCACCAAAATTCTTGATTTTGATGACAAAAAACAACCGAAAGTACATTTAAAAAACATCTACTTTGGATACTCCAGTGATTGAGAAACGTAAAACTGTCAAACTGACAAATTTAGTTTATGTGTACAAATGTTAATAAATAACTGTACATCAATAGTACTCGAATAATTTGTTAAATCTATTTGAACAACCGAATCAAAAATGTTTATTTATATTAATCGAAATAAATATACTTAAATACTGTTGATGTTATGACATATTCCTTAAACTTACCAAAATCAAGACTCACTTTTTCTTGTCAAGTGATTCTTGATTTTGGTGTCAAAGATTGACTTTTCTGTGGTATTTCGTGTACCTGAAAATCTACCGTCGCTGTAAGAGATAAAATTTCAATCAGAATATTAGGATAAACCACTCGAAAGAAATCCTAAAAAAAAAGGATTACTTGAACTGAAGGAATCGTCAGCAATATTTTCCAATCCGGAAATTTCTTTTCAGTGAATAACTATCTGTTATAAAATGTTTCACTTTCATCTGTTTGTTACCACCGGAGAACGAATTGTTTGGAAGTAAGATAAAAAGTATTTAACCTTGTCATGCTCCAGCACCAGAAGAAAAGCTAAACTTTTCGGAGTTTTTTTTATTATTTTGTTAAAAGCAAATTGTTTACTCACTGTCTTAAAGAAGTTTCATACGAAGCCTGAAAAAAAACCTCGAGACGGAAATGCTAGAGAAAGCACTAAATTTTGTTATCAAGTGATCTAACTCAGCGGAAGTTTCGCTTGTCTCTCCAAACTTTTTGTTATTTGGTGCTGGTGCAAATAAAGCTTTATTGAAATTAAAGAACTCGGGAACAGAGAATAATGCAAAAGCTGTTTCGAGCGTTGAAACTAAGGGAGCATTAAAAATACTTTTGCTTATTTAATGACTTACAGGAAATTTACATTTTGTTAAAAGGTTGTTTTTTCATTCAGGGAAAACTATTTAAAAGCCATTTGTGGAAATCAGATGGTAGTAGATAGTAGACAACAGTGATAAGATAGGGTAGTTGTAATAAGTATTAGATAATATGGTGTCTGCTTACGGGTTGGTAGTTTCCCGGACGATGCCAATAACGCTTTAAACGCATTTTGATTTATTCTCATTACATATTATTATGATTTAAAATTGCGTCTAATGGAAATTTCTGAATATTTTTTCCTGATGCCGAAATTGAATACTAAACTCCCGTTGTTACATGAAATATAGGAAATACATATTTTGGAAATAACTCTAAACGTGTGTTTTAAACTGATTTAGACCTACTTATTTAAAAAAAAAGGTTTAATTTAAAGCAAATTTAGTCAAAGTTTTTAAGTGTT
Source organism: Pardosa pseudoannulata (assembly GCA_032207245.1). Taxonomy (NCBI): domain Eukaryota; kingdom Metazoa; phylum Arthropoda; class Arachnida; order Araneae; family Lycosidae; genus Pardosa; species Pardosa pseudoannulata. The sequence continues at coordinate 63,264,446 of CM063505.1, read as the reverse complement.
GAAACTTAAATTAATTAGTGTTAAAAAAACTTAATTTTCGTTGAAATTTATATATACACACACACACACACATATATATATATATATATATACATACATATATACATATATACATATATATATATGTATATATATACATACATATATACATATATACATATATATATGTATATATACATATGTATATATATATATATATATGTATATATATATATATATATATATATATATATGTATATATATATGTGTATATATACGTGTATATGTGTATATATATGTATATATATATATGTATATATACGTGTATATATATGTATATATATGTATATATATGTATATATATGTATATATCTATCTATCTATCTATCTATCTATCTATCTATATATATATATATATATATATATATATATATCTATCTATATATATATATATATATATATATATATATATATCATCCAGCAATACAATTGCCGGCCATAATAATTACGTAGCCCCTATTGTTTTTGCTTGCCAGGCTTACTGGGCAAGGAGAAAGCTATGAAACTAGACTATTGAATAGTGTTGCAGTCGGGCCACATTGAAGAGAAATACAATGATATTAAGCTTCCAAAAGCGAAAAAATGTGCTAAATTAAATATATAATCTATTTAACATTTAATGGGAAGAAAAAATATAAGCACAAAGTTTTTTTTCTCAAAACATCTTGTAAAAATATATTATTGAAATTTAATATGAGTACTACGTGCCAGTCCTAAAACTTTAACTGTTAAATCAATAACTAATTTAGAGATAAATCAAATATACATTGAGCACACATATATAAAAATTACCCACAGAAACTAAAGTCTTAAGAACTGGGAAATATTTTTAGTTATGTGGAAAATGACTATTTTCTTCTGTGAGCAACTTTGAAAGCAAAAGAAAAATAATTGTATTGATATATAACTTTCACTGTTGTATTATAATAGCAAAATACTTCCATTTAGTTCTTCAGAGCAGGGAAGAGTGTAAAAATCAATATTACTTTCAAATGCATAACATTTTTTACTTTTAATTACTTTTTAAACCAAGAGTGAAATTTAAAACACCGTTAATTTTAAACAAAAATGCATACTTTTTATATAAATACACCATCCTTTCTAAAATACTATCCAGGGAAAATATTTTTATTTTTTTTTCTGATTTGGAAAGAGCAGTTTGTTGTAGATTCTTATAACTTCAAACATTTTAAATCATTTGAGATTTAACCCAGGACGGATTTCATTGAATTTTTCCCTTTTAAGCAAAAATTCTTTACTTCAAAACATGTTCTCTTCTCTATGTATTCTCAAGGGTATAAAATAACTTCAATTGAGAAATGTCAAAAAATAACTTTATTTAGTTTCAACGTGAATTCTCACATTGATGCTTTCATAAGGGCCGAGAAAGTTTTTAGAAACTAATAAGATTCCTATGGAACTGTTTACTTTCCAAATAAAGCTACCCGGAGGCTGTAATTAAAACTTTGAAAGGAAACAGATATTTATATCTGCAGAGTGTTATGAAATTAATTGTTTCAAAATTTTGGAGAGAGATAATAAGAAAGATACACTTTAAAATTAAACCTAGACAAACTAAACACATTATTGTATAAACATTCTTTACTGGAATTCTGTAGTATAAAGGCAAGTTTAGATAAGATGATGTTTTTTACTTTCATTAATATACCTTATTTTATAGTAAAAACTTAATTGCCTTCTCAAGTTGACCTGAGGCTTGGACTCACTACAATATATGATAGACAAAATGACATATATTTACGTACGGACTGATAAATTAAATCAACCCTATAGGTATAATTTTGTTAATTCACCTGTATAGTTAAATTTTTTTTGAACTAAATAATGAAGTTCTAGGAATTTTTACAAATAAATGTAAACGTAGCTAAGTATGATGCAAATAAAAGAGATTGAAAGCAAACAGTTGTGTTTTACAGTTAAAAAAATTGCAGTATTAATGCGAAGTCAATGGATGCAAAAACAGACCGAACCAAAATGATAATGCAGCTTATTCGTAGCTGAAACACAGGTAAGTTCAATTCCTATCTATTTGAGCCTTATTTACGTTGTCTTTATATCTATTACTAAATTCTGGTACTAATTTTTAATTTCGACTGTGTGAGAGTGCAGCTAAGTTTGACATAATGTTTGCGAAACTGATTTGCTCGCCGCACTGGCACGTTGTGGGCTGCATGTCCAAATATATTTTCGTGACTCCAGGAAGCGTGTGGTGTGAAAACGATTGCACTAAAACTTCACCACGTTTTGGAGAATTGTGATTGGTCTCCAGGAGGCGATTCAGAACCATCCTTAGAGTCCCGGTTCAACGAACGCATCAGCAGAGGATAATGGAAAAAGTCTAGGGTTGCTGGAGTAGTAATTCAGAAGGAAGTAAAAGAGTGGACTTTGGAAAATTTTCTTTTTTTCAGGTGTAGCACGTGGAGTGCTTCTTTTACTTTTTAATTTTTATATATACATATTTTTTAGCATATTTCCTTGTCTTTTGTTCTATATTTGAATTTTGTAATATAGTTCAGTGGCATTTTAGTATAATTAAAGACGATATAAAGCAAACTTGGGTTATTATTGACTTTGAAATAACAACAGCAATGTACTACACCACAGCTGTACTAAAGATTAGAAATTATGTAGTTATGAGTGATCAATTAAGCCTTTTAAATGTGACATACATAATCAATATACATTTTGTGTTTAAGATACTTATTATTTCTTTCAATCTTAGAACAAATGTAGTAAATTTTAAGCTTTGGTTAGGTTCGAAATGCTATATTTAAGACTAGCATCCTCCTTGTACAAATTTCCCAATAGTTAATGCTTACTAGATGCTAGAGTGGCATTTATGAAATAGAAATGCATTTTATATCCAAGCACGTATGCATTTCTATACATTTCAATTTTGGAGTTGGATTGTATTTAATTAATCCACAATATGTGACCATCATGTATGGTTTATACATTTTAAAATAACCTTTTTGCTCACTTAAAACTCCTATGAGGCTCCAAGTATAAGTAATAACTGTAGATTAAGATAATCATTTAACAAATTTATCTTAATAATGCTATTTACACATCAAGGCGTTATATGAATCTCCAGCTTTGATATACTTGTTGATTATACTCGGCAATACGACCCTGAAAAGCTGGTATTTCCAATTTGTTAGGAAGTAAACCTTTTGACGATTCTTGCCTCTTTAATACTGCAGATTTGCTAAAATGCCTTAATAACAATGGAATATGCTAACTATAAAATTTATCATCTAAAGATGCTGTCTAGCTTAAATCATTTTTCTACAGTGTATCCTCAGCTCTCCCTGAGGCTATTCAAGCCTTTTAAGAAGTTCCATGAATTGTACTTAACATGTTGAACGCGATGTTAGTCCCTGGAGACTGATAGTGGACTTTCCTCTCAGGTGGCGTCTGTTTCTAGGGCCTGGTAGTAAACCCTGAGGCAAATCCACATGCATCCGCAGCTTTCCCTGAGGCTCTGCAAGCCTTTTATGAAGTTCCATGAATTGAACTTTACATGTTGAACGCGATGTTAATCCCTAGAGACTGATAGTGGACTTTCTTCTCAGGTGGCGTCTGTTCCTAGGGCTGGTAGTAAACCCTGAGACAAATCCACATTCTTCCTCAGCTTTCCCTGAGGCTATTCAAGCCTTTTATGAAGTTCCATGAATTGTACTTAACATGTTTAACGTGATGTTAGTCCCTGGGGACTGATAGTGGACTTTCCTCTCAGGTGGCGTCTGTTCTTGGGGCCTGGTAGTAAATGTTTCAATGGAATCTTCAAGGACTGTCTCCGTTCAAAAAGATCATTGTTAGTCCCCAGGGTCTGACACCACCGAGAGAAAAGGTGTATTATCCATTCCTCTGGACAAACCTCGTGGTCAAGGTCATAGTAAATAAAAATAACATTGTGTATAATCTGTAATGCTACTTTACGTATATTAATTTACAAAATAATTTTTCCTTTCATTTTCGCATAATAAATGACCGAGAGGGATAATAAGACAAACTAGAACTTTCTATATAACAGAAATTGGGAATAAAGATTGAAATAAAAACTATTTTTGTGCATAATCTAGAATGTTGTTTTGAATGTTGTTCAGAATACTGTTGCGAACGTGTATAAGAACTCCGGGAATTATTTTTCTTTTGATTTTTGCATGATAAAGGATTAAAAGTGATTATAGAAAGAAAAATTAGATATTTCAATTTTAAAGAAATTATGAAAGAATAACTGAAGCAGTTAAGGAAAATGAATAATTTTATAAAAGCAAGATGTTTACATATTTCTGCATCTTCAACGTTGGAATTTTACATTATCATATTTGTCGTATATAAAGAATTCTAGTATACTTTACATAGTTTTGTACATGACTAGATACCATGTGTTTTCCAAAATAAGACCTAATTAAAAAATAAGGCCTAACATGATTTTTTAGACTTCTAATATAAGCCCTACCCCTAAAATAGACTTCTTAGTATTTGTAGCCTGATGTTCTTAAACTATTGTATTGTATTGGTTGAAGTGAAGACCGACTGAACGTCTAGGCCAACCGGATATATGTGGAGACCCCGTGGAAAATTACAATTTGAATGAGAACTGATTACTCCTGCTGAATTTTTTTAATTCTAAATATCAACAACGGTGAGAATAAGCAATAACAATACTAATTATGCCATCATTCTAAAAGGACTATTCTTGATCGACGATCTAGTAATTAAAGGTAGTTTATGAATATGAAACTGATTTAACAAAATAATAAAAAAAAGTCTTTAAATTTTATAATATAAAAAGAAATTGAGTATAAAAATGGCATACAACGAAACTAAACACTAAAAACTGAAAAATAAATTATAAATTAAAAATTTGAAAAATGAGTCTGCAATAACATTTTAATAAATATTAAAGCTATTTATTAATAAATTTTAATGATATATTGCCAACAAAAAAGTTATTAGTATCAAATTAAAAGCAATAAAAGGTAGTTTATGAATAGGAAACTGATTTTTTTTCAAAATTAGGAGAAAAAGGTCTTTAAATTTTATAAAATATAAAAATGATATAATAATAATGATAAAAATGATTTTATAAAATAAAAAAATTGAAAACAACAAAAATAAACACTAAAAACTAAAAACTAAATTTAAAATTAAAAATTTGTAAAAAATGAGTTGGCAATTAGAACTTATGAAATACTTAAGCTATTTATTAATAAAATATGCATTAATGGTAATTGCCTATAAAAAATTTTGTTATAAGCAGAAAAACTAGACTATATTTTTTGTCGTGACTGCAATGTCATGAATGCAACATATCCATTATTTTTAATTAAGTAATTTTCTAGTATATTATTTTAATATTTTAAAAAGCCTTCTCATTTCCTTGAGATAAATAGACACTGAAAATTTTAATTTAGTTTTAGAATTCAGAGAATTTGGTATATATATAAAAGCTTATTAAAAATAAAGTATAAAGTTGTCATGAATCCAATACTGCAATTTTTTTAATTAGGTGAATTTTAATTTAAAATTTAATTCTCAAATATGCCTAGCCTTAAAAAGGAAGTATATTGATCTCTGAAAGGGAAAAATATTCACATAGTTAAATGTTTTGTTTAGTTAGGGTTAAGAAAGATGTGCATATGTTATGTTAGCAACGTGCACAATACTGTGAAATAATCCTCTAATTAATAGATTGTCATAGAGAATTGATCAAATAATGATTCCTACAGTAGTGATTTTCAACCAAGAGGGATAATCGAAAGAAAAACTAGAACTTTCTGTATTACAAAAATTGGGAATAAAGGATTGAAATAAAACAATTTTTGTGCAGAACCTGCAGTATTGTTTTGAATGTTGTCTACAATGCTAATGTGAAAGTGTATAAGAACTCAGAAAATTATTTTTCCTGTAATTTTTGCAGGATAAAGGAGCAAGAGGGTTAATGTAAAGAAAATTGGATATTTCAATTTAAAAGAAATTATGAAAGAATAATTAACAACATAGCAACATAACAAAGAGTTACAGTTCAACAACGCCAGCGTGAAACTGACCTAGAGGCTAAAGCGAAGTGAGTGACTCTCCTT
>CM063505.1:63238294-63253294 GCA_032207245.1 Pardosa pseudoannulata | reverse complement strand
GTTGCAAAAATTATTTTTAAAATAGTCTGGAAGGAATTTAGTAACTAATCAGAAAGATTATATTGAAATTTAATGGGGAATGTTCATTTGATTGGGAAGTAATGAATTGTTTCATCTTTTTATGTGTTTTCGTAAGTTTATTTTCCCATTCGAAATCCTTATAAAATATTTTAAAGAATAGAAAATAAAAATATTTCTTTGTAACAGAATAAACTTAAACATCTCTGACAAATTTCTTAAAAGATAAACTCATTATTTTATGACTTCAAATTGAATTGCTATCCTTTTCTTTCTTTTTTAACACAAGAATTGTACCATTAATAAAGTATAAGCACACAATTTCGATTTTCATGCATAAGTTCTATAGAATTCGTTCATTTTCTAGAGAACTCTTTAGATAATGAGAAAAGTAGAGAGACTCTCTTTAAAGAGTACAAAGCATAAAAAATTTCTTAAGTAGTTTTTTTTCAGTTTTTTGTATTATATATTATTCTCTAAAATAAAATAATATAATATTGTCGAAGAAGATTTATTTTTGGTTTATTTAATACCTTCGTAATGCCCAGCTATAATGAAAACTAAGTCAGAAATTTTGTTTTAAATATTTGAAACAACTTCTTTTTATTTGTTTGTACATTCGTCATCTATGGCATGGAACACGAATAAGAGTACTTTTTCAACCTGTAAAAATGATCTTAAAGATTATAAAAATTGAATTGTAGTTTCAGTGACTTAATATCTAAATCTTTATTTATGGGGTATATTTACTAAAGTCTGTAAGCCAGAATGATGTTAAAATTTTGTCAATTCAGATAGCCTTACAACTGTATTAGTTTCATAGATTTTATGTAATCGAAAAGTAATTTTAGTCAAATATTTCATGCAATTACAAAACCATCAACTATTATTTACTAATGCCAATTTAGTAATTTCATATGTAGTGTAGCATCACGCTACTGGAAAACTTTTAATATGTATTTGTTTGTGTATTACGGCTCGCTCTGACGTTAGTCGAACGTGTTATTTGCCATCTGAAGGGTTCCCCCTGAACCTCCTTTCTCTCCTCTAGAAAAGACAGAGATAGGGGTGTGGGGGATTGCGAGTGACGTCACGAGGGCCAAGCGTCTTTTGGTGTAGAAAAAGACGCTGAGAGTTGTTGTCCGGCCGTCGAGGATGAATGAGCCTTGCCTATAATGTACATGATGTAAATATTTGTATATACCGGAATAAATCCTTTTTTTCTTCTTCATCTCGCTTGTGTTCGATGATGTCATTGTCAACGCCTCGCACTTCCCCGGCTGCACTTTCTGAAGTCTGCACGCCTCGTTCTATACCTGCCCGCCTATTTTTACTGGAGCAGGTATCTTGGGTTCGATTAAAGCCTATGTGGCCGACAATTAATCACAACAGCGACAAAACTCTTGACTAAACATTTATTATTAAGAAGATTTGTTAAAAAAACATAAGTACACTTCAATTCATACTCGAACAGGGCTCAAAGACCGATGACAAAAGTAAACTGTGCCGAGCGGAAAACACCTCCTCCAGTCTCAGCTCCGTTCACAAGAAAAAATGTCCGTTCTCTGTTGATGCCATCTCTTCTCTCCTCCTCGCGAGGGGCCGAGGTGGCATCCGCCCCTCGGTCAAGTTTTCGCCTCCACGAGAAAATGTCCTTCTCCGCAGCTGGCGCGGGCGGGGTCACATCTCTCGCCCCCCTCCTGTAGAACCTGAATGGAACAGGGCTTTGCCCACCCCCTATCGGGGTGTCCGTCTTCGGCCGCCGAGAGAAAAAAAAAACCAGGGGCCCATGTAAAACCAACTCGAGTCTTGAGTCTAGTATTACAGTCATCCTCATGAGGCCTTTGAAGAACCCCGCTCGACCATAACGCTACCAAACTTACCTATTTTAGAGCTGTGACATTACAGTAGTAATGTATTCATATCTGTTATTTAGATCACAATCTGTAATCTTCATTGATACCTTCAACTTCAGATGTGGCTCCTAATTTAAGTAGTAACAGTGGTTGAACAATTTTTTGATAAATTTTTATCTTCAGTGATACCTTTTATACAACCAGATCTGATAGAAGGTGTCGTATCACATTACATGCTTAGTTGCTGCATGGTATTTTTATATCTCTCTCCCTCTCAAATTTAAGAGGATAATTTGAGATCATGCAGCAATGAAGCATGTAATGTCACATGACACGTGGCTCGAATATGATTTAATTTTCGATGGCAGCACAAGATTAAAAAGATAATGTCTCAGGTTTGTTGAAGAAGTGAATGCAGAAACAAAATATTTAGTATGTGTTTGATTTTTGGTATCTCCAATCATAACAAGGTAAATATTACCACCTGTTTCGTTTAATTTTTCTAAGTGTACATGCATTTCCATCCACCCTCAGGCATCGAAAGTATCTTAGAATTTTACTAATAGAAGCATGGTTTACTAATTATTTCTTCCTGTATAATTTAGAATGTCATTTTAAGTATAACCTGTGATGAGGCGATTTAGATCAGTTATATAATTTATTCATTCATACAAGAAGTAAAATGCTCGGGATCTAAATCTGATCTCATCACATCTTTGTAAAAGACAGAGGACCATAAATTTATATTCAATAGGATATTGTTGTCTTGTACGGTGGTCTCGGGCGGGGTTCTGATCCCAGTCCCAGATTAGAATCCCGTCTCCGTACTTGACATTAAATAAGAATGTACTTTTGTGGAGTTATTTATGAGTACCTAAGGGACAGTGCCCAATTAGAAGGGATAAGGTTTTCTCCGTTGGCGGTCTCAAGGCGGGGTAGACCAATTAGATTCTTACAACTATCCCGATTGGATCATATGAAGGAAGAGGGGACAAGGATGAATTTAATAAAATAAGAAAGATCGAAAAAAAGAAAAGGTGAAGTTGTTCAATAGTCGAGACGAAGAGAGGAGTCCGACAGAAGAGGTTCGAGAAGTCGAGACGAGGAGAGTCCGACAGAAGGTGTTCGATTGTCCAGACGAAGAGAGGAGTCCGACGGAACGAGTTCGAGATTCCAGCAAAGTCTGACAGGAAGTGTTCCTGCATCAAATAGCACGGCCGCACCCTAAAAACTCAGGAGGAAGCCCCTGACCAGACAGACGAGAGATCCAAGATACCCATCAACCAGCAGTGTTCCAGGTACACCATTTTAACTCCCCAAAGGTACCCCCTTTTACATACATTTTGAAATTGAGATTAGGTCCTCTCTCTTATATTTACATAATAGCTTAAGTATTAAAAAATGATTGTCAGAACTAATTTAGAAGATGTTGATAAAACATATTTTATAAAAATTAGCATCAATTTTGTAATGTACATAGATGTATATATATATTATAATACATTTATTTTTTATATTAAGCTAGTTTCGGATGCTGTTAATTTAGCTTTTAGTTTAGTTTCATTTCTTATGTCTGCAGTTTCTCAGAACCTGTGGTTAAATATAGTACTAAAATACTTTTACACAAAGCAATCAAAATAAATTACCACTATACATTTGATCACAGGTTAATACTCAAATAAAAACGAGGACTACACGGCATAACCATTTAGTAAATGGTTTTTGTATTTGAATTTCGTATTATAAGAGGGCAAGCGGGTTAACTAGAGGGAAGATTTATGCTGAGCTCCCTACTGTTGAGTCAAATATATTCCAAGAAGAAGAAGATCTGTTCAAAAAACAAGTAAAAATATCCACGCAGTTCTCAAGTGGAATAAAAGACACTATAACAGTTTCTAAAACCTAAACCATGTATATTATTCCACACTACTTTTCTCTTTCTTTGTTCTCAAACATTATCTTGACAGTTGTTATTGTTATAAAGATATATTTGGAACTGCGAAATATATCTTATATGTCAAAGAGCTTCATCAAAAATTCAGTCACATGGCGGTAATGCTTCAAACAAAGAGCACAGCCAGAATTCATGTTAAATAAACACTGAGAGAATGAAATCCAGAATCGAATGAATAAGGCACACTTTCACGAAATTAAGAATGAAAAATAAATAAATACGCTATGCAATATCGCTGTTATTTGATTGGTTGATTTGGAGACAGTTGTTCATTGAAATTAAGTATAAAAGCGGTAGGAGAGAAGATATGCGAAACGTGTGGGAAGGTTATAAAGCAATTCCTAGATGAGTTTGTGAATAATCTTTATATATAATATAATTTTCTAAATAAGTGCCTTATATACGACTAACTTGTTTTTGTACAAATCAACGTATAAAATACCTCTGTAAATTCATTGAAAAAATGTTTTCTCAGAAATAGTTATTAGGTACTTTTCATTAATCGTGGAGGCAATTTGCTTAAACATGCTACAACACATAAAACTTTATACAGCAGTTTCTTTATAAGATTATAAAGTGACTTAACGCAGTAATAATAATAACTTTCTATCACTGTTTTCATATAGGTTTTGACTAAATACCACATATAGAATAATAGAAACAAACAACTCTTAAAAACTACAAGGTTCCAAGAACACAAACAGTTATTGGTTGTTCCCTGATTAAATAAAAAATATTATCTCGTCCAAATGTTTTGAAAACCACGAATTTTAGAGGATAATTATACGCAGTAGAGATACCCCATAAAATTTCTCAGTTTTGATATATTGATATACTTTATAGCTCAAATTTTAGAGAAAATTATACGCAGTAGAGGTGAATCTCGTAAAACTTCTCAGTTTTGATATATTTATATATTTTAAAGCACAGATTTTAGAGGATAATTATACGCAGTAGAGATATATGATATATCCCATAAAATTTCTCAGATTTTATATATTTATATACTTTAAAAAGCAAATTTTAGAGAATAATTATACGCAGTAGAGACATATCTAATAAAATTTCTCAGTTTTGACATATTGATATTCTTTAAAGCACATATTTTAGAGGATAATTATAAGCAGTAGAGATAAATCTCGTAAAATTTCTCAGTTTTGATATATTGATATACTTTAAAGCACAACATTTTAAAGCAGATAAAGAGGCAACATACGCAGTAGAGATACCCCATAAAATTTCTCAGTTTTGATATATTGATATACTTTATAGCTCAAATTTTAGAGAAAATTATACGCAGTAGAGGTGAATCTCGTAAAACTTCTCAGTTTTGATATATTTATATATTTTAAAGCACAGATTTTAGAGGATAATTATACGCAGTAGAGATATATGATATATCCCATAAAATTTCTCAGATTTTATATATTTATATACTTTAAAAAGCAAATTTTAGAGAATAATTATACGCAGTAGAGACATATCTAATAAAATTTCTCAGTTTTGACATATTGATATTCTTTAAAGCACATATTTTAGAGGATAATTATAAGCAGTAGAGATAAATCTCGTAAAATTTCTCAGTTTTGATATATTTATATACTTTAAAGCACAAATTTTAGAGGATAATTATACGCAGTAGAGATATATGATATATCCCATAAAATTTCTCAGTTTTTATATATTTATATACTTCAAAGCACAAATTTTAGAGAATAACTATACGCAGTAGTGATATATCTAATAAAATTTCTCAGTTTTGACATATTGATATTCTTTAAAGCACATATTTTAGAGGATAATTATAAGCAGTAGAGATAAATCTCGTAAAATTTCTCAGTTTTGATATATTTATATACTTTAAAGCACAAATTTTAGAGGATAATTATACGCAGTAGAGATATATGATATATCCCATAAAATTTCTCAGTTTTTATATATTTATATACTTCAAAGCACAAATTTTAGAGAATAACTATACGCAGTAGTGATATATCTAATAAAATTTCTCAGTTTTGACATATTGATATTCTTTAAAGAACAAATTTTAGAGGATAATTATAAGCAGTAGAGATAAATCTCAAAAACTTCTCAGTTTTTATATATTTATATACTTCAAAGCACAAATTTTAGAGAATAACTATACGCAGTAGTGATATATCTAATAAAATTTCTCAGTTTTGACATATTGATATTCTTTAAAGAACACATTTTAGAGGATAATTATAAGCAGTAGAGATAAATCTCGCAAAGTTTCTCAGTTTTGATATATTGATATACTTTAAAGCACAAATTTTAGAGGATAATTATACGCAGTAGAGATATATGATATATCCCATAAAATTTCTCAGTTTTTATATATTTATATACTTCAAAGCACAAATTTTAGAGAATAACTATACGCAGTAGTGATATATCTAATAAAATTTCTCAGTTTTGACATATTGATATTCTTTAAAGAACAAATTTTAGAGGATAATTATAAGCAGTAGAGATAAATCTCGTAAAATTTCTCAGTTTTGATATATTTATATACTTTAAAGCACAAATTTTAGAGGATAATTATACGCAGTAGAGATATATGATTATAATAAAATTTCTCCAGTTTTTATATATTATATTCTTTAAAGCACAAATTTTAGAGAATAATTATACGCAGTAGTGATATATCTCAATAAAATTTCTCAGTTTTTTTATATATTTATATACTTTAAAGCACAAATTTAGAGGATAATTATACGCAGTAGAGATAAATCCTAAAAATTTCTCAGTTTTGATATATTTATATACTTCAAAGCACAAATTTTAGAGAATAACTATACGCAGTAGTGATATATCTAATAAAATTTCTCAGTTTTGACATATTGATATTCTTTAAAGCACTTTTTAGAAAAATTATACGCAGACGGTGACTAATTCAAGTTCTCATGTATTGATATACTTTAAAGCACAATTTTTAGAGAATAATAGGGCAGTAGAGATATATGATATATCCCATAAATTTTCTCAATTTTTAAAATTTATATACTTTAAAGCACATTTTAGAGAATAACTATACTAGTAGTGTTATCTAATAAAATTTCTCAGTTTTATATATATTATATACTTTAAAGCACAAATTTTAGAGGAAATTTACGCAGTAAAAAGAATCTCTTAAACTCTCATGATATATTTATATATTAAAGCACTTTAGAGAAAAAATACGCATAGTGATATATCTAATAAAATTTCTCAGTTTTGACATATTGATATTCTTTAAAGCACAAATTTTAGAGGATAATTATAAGCAGTAGAGATAAATCTCGCAAAGTTTCTCAGTTTTGATATATTGATATACTTTAAAGCACAAATTTAAGAGGATAATTATACGCAGTAGAGATATATGATATATCCTATAAAATACTCAGTTTTTATATATTTATATACTTCAAGCACAAATTTTAGAGTATAACGCAGTAGTGATATATCCATAAAATTTCTCAGTTTTGATATATTGATATACTTTAAAGCTTAACTTTTTAAAGAAAAATAAGTACTTCAGACGGTGACTAATTACAAATTCTGTTTATTAAATATGAGACACTAGCAGAATAGGGCAGTTGTATAGAGATTCATTATTTACAAGATTCAGTAAACTAATTTCTTTAGAATACTCAAACGGATCGTTCTTTATGCACATTGTATACGTAGTTGATAAGTGTACTGTTTTACTAACTGAAAAAAAACTTCGTTAAAATATGTTCTTTAATAAAAATATTGCTAGTATTTAGAGTTCTAAAAAACTTCCGAAAAGGAACAAAATCTTTACACTCTACAATATAGTGTCTTTATTAACACTTTGACTGCAAGCCAAAATTGCAAATGTTCACAACGGAAACTTTTTTTTTTGTGTAATTTGTATCAACAAAAACTATATATAAAAACAATATTTCAAAACAAACAATATTTTAAAACAAACTCTCTCTATTTATATATATTCCCATTTTTGCATGTTCCAAATATTTAATTTTTCATAAAACTTAGTCATATCGGCCTGAAATGTTAAAACACATGGCTATCATATCGGATAGATTTCTCAACGGAAATATCACTGGATATCATATGATAGCCATGGCAGTCAAGTGTTAAACATAACTTGAATCTGAGATTTTGTTCTCTAATGGCTTGGAGTTCCGTTTACAGCCGAAAACCAAAAAATAGTATATAATATTTAAAATATATATTCCTATTGGATTAATGTCAAGCCCAGCGGCGTTGTAGTGCTTCGCGCTGAACAGGTCCGAGGTTCGATCACCGGACTGAAAAGGTTGAATCCTTTCATCCCTTCGGTAAAACAAACTGAGGATCAAGCATGCTTGAGAACTAAACAATGGGGGTTCTCGCAAGGTTGACCACCTAACCGGAACATATGCTTCGCACCCCAGGGCCTTTGGTATCGGAAACGGAGATTGGCACAATAGGCTTTGGCCCCCTAGGGGCTGTTGCGCCTAGAGTAGGATAAATGGCATTTTTTTTGGTATTTATTAGCCACTTAATTAGTAGTATACATTAAAAAGGAGAATATGTATCTGAAATATCATAGCGTGGTTTTAGAAAAACAGCACAGAGAATAGAATAGAGGACTATTCAGTTTTTGAAATCCACAAAATACCTCTCCATAAAAATAGATCCGAACGTGGCCGAATGGTTAGGGTGCTGGCCTTCGGAACCGGATTCGTGGGTTCGAATCCTACTGCGGCATGGATGTTTGTAGGCGTTCGGAATCGACTTTAAGCAGTAGGTACTCATTAGCCCTCGTGTTGCAAAAAGTAGACCATAGTGCTCCAAACCAAACCAGAAACTATAAAAATGAAATAGTAATAACTTTTAAAAATACGTATTCTCCTTATTATTATTTTTTTTTGGTTTGAAGCGCTACGGTCTGCTTTTTGAAACACGAAGGCTAATGAAAACCTACTGCTTAAAGCCGATTCGAACGGCTACGAACATCCAATCATAATGGGATTCGAACCCACGAATCCGGTACCGAAGGCCAGCAACATTCGGCCATCGTTCTGCCATATTCTCCTTAAATAAATATTTCATATTATTCCACCGGTGTATTAGCTACTTTATCAGAATATATTAAAACGAAAAACATTATTGATAATTGAAATAACCCTGGTTGTGGTTTTATAAAAAATACATAGAGAATAACAAAATCGAGTAATATACTTTTAAATTGAACGGAACAAGTTTTCACTAAAATGAGAAAGTAGAAATTTGATCCGAAGCTTCAACATTTTTCAACGCATTCCAAACTTTTTACCATCTTTTTTAAAGTCACTAAAGTATTCAATTCTTTAAAAATATGTCGAAAATCCTTTTACATACATCGAATTTGAACTATTCTTGCATGAGTTAGGTTGAATAGTACCGAAGATTTCTTTAAAAAGTTTAACATATATATTTGTAGCAAATAGGAAAGTGATTTATCTGCACAAGAAACCGTTAAATGGATACAATAAAACAAAATTAAGAAAAAAATTGCCTTAAATCGTATTTGTAAAAATTTTAGAAAGTTATTTACAAGCCTATTGTAAAACCCTATCCGGTTGCCATTTGGTAAAAAGGAAAAAAGCAAACGGAAATATTTAAAGGAAATGTTTAGAGTGATTTTGAATACATTTGTGAATTTTCAAAATATATTTTCAAAATATTAATCAAAGAGGTTTCTCTAACCTGAACAATAAAATAAATATTATATCTCTGAAATAATAAATATTTTACAAGATTAACAAGAATTAAGTTCCCTATTTCTGAGGACTCTAGAATACGTTCTATTGGTGTAAATGAGATGCAATTGGAACTATAGATTGTAAAAAATGCACTTGACTTTTATTACATAATTTTTTTTTGTCAAAAGTCCGCCTATAGGTGGCGCTGTAGAACATATGGTACTTATTTAGTTTCATTAAGTTAAGTCAGGCATTAGTTTCTAGTCTGCACATCATGCCTCCGTCCCAAGAAAAAGCGTTATTGGCAAAACTGTTCTACCAGAATTCCTTTGCAGTTCTAAAAGAATTCCGTCGTATGAACAATACACGAAGGGATGCAGTGTCTGCACCTGCTTTACGCAAGATGGTAGTTCGCCAGATATCACCCCTTGCGACTTTCGGTTTGGGGTTATCTGAAGAACAAGATCTACCGTGAAATGCCAGAATCTGTACCAGATCTGCAGGACAGCATTCGGCGCCATGTTCTTGATATTCCGGTCTCATTCCGATCAACTGTGGAAAATAGGGTTCTGCGATTACATGGGATTACATGCTATTACATTCTGCGATTACATGATTACAGCATATTGTTGAACATAAAGGGGGACATATTGAGCAATTTTAATGCTACTTTTCAATATTATTTAGCATTTATAAAGTATATAAGATAGGCTTATATGTATAACAGTGCCACCTATAGGCAGATTTTTGTACTAACATTTTTTTTATGTAATAAATGTCAAGTGCATCATTTGCCTTATTTATAGTTCCAACTGTATCTCGTTTGGACCAATAGAAAATATTCTAGAGCCCTCTGAAGTGGGGATCTTAACAATTCTTGCTAACCCTGTATATGTCATTGAAATAACAAATGTTATGCAATAATAAAGATTATTTATCATAAATTGTACAATTATATAATCTGGAATATATAATAATGTTATCATAAAATCTGGAATATATAGTAATTATGTACTTAATCAGAATTTATTTGATGTATAATAAATTTTGTAAATCTCATATTGTGAAATATCTGATTCGTGCCATAGCAGTTATTTTGGGATTACATATTCTGAATTCTGAGATTACGAGTGAGGAAACATTAGAAATTTTACGAAATTATATTCAACTCCCCAAAGATCAAATTAGATTTCATGTAGATTATATTCTAATGTAAAAGTACTGAGCTTTAACGTAAATAAATTCCAATCCTTCCCTTGATCTTTGTTTAGTCATTTTGCTGTAAAGCTATGCAAAGTGTATTCAAAATTTTTAACATAATTTTCCTTTTAGATAGTGAAGGAAAATATAGGAAAGTAAATGAAAAGGCTTGGAGGGGTAAAGAATGAAAAAGGATATTTTTTAAAATGATTCCACACTTTGAATACATTTAAAGAATATTTATTTAATTCAGCAACATGGAACTCTCAGAATGGAATAAGTGCTTTATTTTAAATTTTAATGGAAAGCTGGAGTTGAGCATTAGGAAAAAAAATACATTTTGTACAATTTTTCAAGCTTAAAAAACATGGTTCGCGCTATTGTATTATTTCCAAAAGAAATTCTCGATAAAATTAAGCAATAGTTTACTCAGTTTTTAAAAAGTGTTGCAATTATGTAATGCTGTAATATATGTCCATCTTCTTAGGTATATTCCAGATTTTGAATACAATTTGCATACAAGATAAAATGTATAATAAAAGGAATTATTCTATAAATTGATTTTAGAAAGGCATCCAAGAAGACCGCACTTCATTATATATTTCAATATACTCAAAATGGGTAGGACTTATGGTACAAAATAAGACTAAAATGTGCCATTTTAAAGTTCCAAAATTAAATCATGACTTTTTAAATTATTGCATTTATTTTGATGTGTAGGAACAATATGATATTAAAAGGAAATTTCTTTGGAGTTTTTACGTTTTATTTTAAATTTTCTAAAGCAAAACCTTCAAATAGTGCATGATAGCTTAACTGTTTTAAACGAAGAACAATATATTTTATCTTAAAACGTAATAAAACTTTAAATAGTGCATATAAATAATACTTACACTGCGAAAAATATGGAGTGTCGCAAAGTGTTCCCAGGTGTGCTACTAATTATTAAATTTAAAAAAATGTAACTTTATTATTAAAAAATGTTAACAAATACAATGTAGACAATATTTATACCTTAAATCTATAAGACACAAACAATTGTCTTGACTTTATGAAAGAAAATTTGATGTCGTGTTACAATAAGTAACATTCGGTGCTTCAACGCTTGTTTTACCTCTTCCCGTCTATCCCAAAAGGCAAACATACCAGGACCGGTCTGAACTAGAAAGGAACTTCGGACTTCTCCCAACCAATAGAAGGGTCCGTTGGTTTGGGGGATTGTGACCCCCCGCGAGTGGACACCTGTTTTTTTCTCCGCGAGGCAATCTGATTTTTTTAGAGGACAAGATTGTTACTAGAGGAGAGAAGAAAGGAACGCTGCTGGCATCCGCTGGTTGCGGGGTAGACATTTTTTTTTGAGCGACACTAGAAAGGGAAAGAACGTCGCCATATTTATGAAACCGAATTACGCCAAATCCAGAGGACTCATCCATATCTACAAATGATAAGTTGTATTCCAGTTGTATTCCTTAGGCATTTAATTTTATAAAGCTACTGAATCAAGACATATTTGTCGATGTGTTTTTTAATGAGTTTAAATTTCTTCTTTCTCAAACACTAGACCAATGTAACATTTTCTTTTACATGCCGGTGCCTAATATTTTATTCATGGCCCTGCAAATAACTTTTGTTAATATCACAGTCATTACTATGTTGATGCCGATTAAAATAACGTATCAATAGAAAAAATCGTTTTCAACACAGTGAAAATAAAAATGAAATATCTGAACAAGCAAAATGAAGAATACGAAACACAGCTGAAGGTAATGTCTAAAGACCTACATTTTAATTGCTTGTGTAAAATATGCATTTTGAGTCACTAGATCCTATTCTGTAAGAATTGGTGACACCAATAGTAAGAATTACGTTATTATTTCGATAAATAAACATCATACAAGTTTTAAATTTGAAAACCAGTTTCTTTATATTCATAACTATTGCCAGAATCTGTATAATGTTATTAACATCTAAGTTGCATATACTTTTGTTGAAAGGTATAGTGTTCCAACCAAAGATCATACAATTCCAAGTGTTCCACGAATAATAAAAGTATGAAGAGCACTGTTGTTTATTGAAAATTCTTCTAATACTAATTTGATGGATAAAGGTATGGATGTATTTCTTTAAGCTCCCTATAATTCGACTGAAAGATTTTGACTATCATACAGTTTCATTGGTGCCATGATTCTTAAAAGTTTGTGGAATACTTTTAAAAACTGAAAAGTTGTTAATACTAGGGTTGGTTACTTTGCTGGGAAAGCGGTATTTTTGCCAGGACAGTGGCAAAGAGTGGAAAAAACCTGGTAAAACAGGCAAAAATGGCAAAATCTAAAAAAATTGTACAAAATAATGAATAATTAATAAATAACAAAATAATAAATAATTTTGTACATAATACAATTGAGACTTAAATCAGAATATTAATTAGGTTTTTCATTAGTATTAATTTGACAATTTAAACAATTTAAAATAATTTTCATAGGTGTTAGCAATCAAAATACAATATTCTACTTTTGTAAATAAATTTATATGATGTAGGAATGGGATATAAAATGTTTTCTTTATTTATCAATTTAATATATTAATGTTGTCTTTAACTGTAATGTGTATATATACACATATAATATATATATATATATATATATATATATATATATATATATATATATATATATATATATATATATATATATATTATAAGTACTAAAAATGTTTAAACCTACAGTTTGTAGGGGAAATAAGCTAATAATTATATTAAAAACAACATTGCACATAAAAACTTGCAAAATCAATCTTCATTTTTTTTGTATCTCTAGATATAACTTTAGATTACTGTTTCAATAATGCATTCAATATTCTATGTTAAAAAACCATTATATTATGTATCTTTAGATTAGAGTTAAAATTAGTAAAAGTTAAAATAGTTACATCCCCGTAAATAAAACATATCCATTTTTGCCACTTGGCAAAAAGTGGAAAAAATGTATTTTTGCCAGAACGGTTTTTACCGGTTTTTTCCCACCTTTGGCAAAAACGGGCCAACCGTAGTTAATATTAATAGGATGAAAAATAGACGGGTGTATTTCTACAAGTTCTTTCTTAGTAGATTCAAACAATGGTACTCGTTCAGGAAATTAAATTTAAATGTTCATCTGTTTTTAATATAACTTTTTCCAAGTTTTGTTTGAGAACACACGTGCTCATATATAAATGATGAAGTAGCAAGCTTAGCTACATCTATTGTTTTAGCAGTGAGATATTATGTTTCGGGAACTCGATTTAAGAAGAGACTTATAGAAATGAGTTTGGGATATTGAGAGAGGAAACTTACAGTTTTAAAATCTAAAGTCATCCGATTAGAATCTCGATTTGAGCCACATCTAAATTATTCAACACCAGGAATCTAAGTAAATATTTAGAACACTCAGTCTTATTATATAATTTAAATAAAACTAGTCGATTTTTGGTTTTACCCAAATTTTAAATAAGAAAATTATACACATCTTAAATAACAATTGCGAATTTCTTTTCATAATATGCCAGTGTTGGCGTTAGTGATATAACATTCAAATATACAGTCAACTAGTATTATAATGCATAATACTAGATAATGTAAATTACTATATATTTAACTAGTATTTCGGAACATTAGTTAACCCTTTAACAGTTTCATTTTCTTCCCGAATTCAATCCAAAAAAGTCACGTTTTTTTTATTTCATACTTTTGTTTCTTTTACATTTGTAAGCTGGAAAATGTTATTAAAAGTCATATTTATAAATATTATAAGCATTTATAACAGCTTATTTACAGGAAATTACAGTTACTTTTCTCACTCATGTACACTAGACAGGGCAGCGACGTTCACAGTTATGCAGATAATATTTTCGATTACAATTACTACACAATTATTTTCGAATGCAAATACTACAAATACATTTATTTAATCGGTTTTTTTTCAAAGATCAGATTTAGTGCGATAAATCTTGAAAGAGGGTAAGAAGCGTAGTCTAACGTCCCAGCCCGGACAAAAATACCTAGTTTCTTCTCGAATTCTTTTGCTGCTGTCATTTTTCTTCAATGAACAGGCATAGCACTTATTTGTAGGTCTTAGTTTTTTATCTGTAGGTATAATTAACTCTAAAAAGTGTCTCTGAGTCAGTCTCCCAAAACCTGAAGCCAAAATCAAGCCAAAAACTCAAAAATAAAAACTCGCAGTGAAGTGCAAAACCTATCAGAGCCCGAGATTTCAAACTA
>CM063505.1:63190794-63230794 GCA_032207245.1 Pardosa pseudoannulata | reverse complement strand
AAAGTTTAATTAAGAGAGAAATCTGTTGCTATCCTAAATTCATATTATAAATTCCTCACCTTTAATTTTATTTTTCCTATGTTTTATATATTACATGTCGTGTAAAAAAATATGTTGATTTTAAAATTATTTCTTTATTTTATTTTCACTACTACAGCAATCTTTATAAAATGAATATCACCATGTTATTTACGGTCAAATACAAATGCAAAATACATTATTTGCAAACTTAACTTTTTAACAAGCTTTTGTAAGGCTTTTCTTCATGTTCTCCAGATATGTAAAAGCCGTATTTTTAGGATTGCTTCATTAGACACCATTTGCAAAATGCATATTTTGATCAGCATTAGATACGCTCCTTTAGAGCTGAAGTATGCATTCTTTGGAAATGCTTATTAACTATTATGAATAACAAGCTATAAACTTTTCACATTTTAAGTAATTGGACTTAAACAGATAAAACCTTGCTTGCCCAAACTGCATGGTTAACCGCTCGTTTTTCTATTTATACTTGTGTTCACAGTCAGAAGATAAATATGAATGAAATCGTTGTTGCAGATTAGATGCGCTCGAGTAACAAAAAAACGGAGGGTACTTGAAGAGGACAAAAGGACTGAAGAATCTTTTGTCCTAGTCTGATTATATACAGATAAAATTATTTTTTATATTGATCCACAACAAAGGGAAACTACTGATTGCCTGAGAAAATTCTCGCATATGGAAACCCATTCCAGATTTATCTCCCCCTTGCTCTCCGTACGAATGATAAAACACATTAGCAAAACATGTTTATTCGTATAAAATGTAAACTTAAATTTTCACAGACTTTATAAACCTCAAAGAAAATATACTTATAGAATATTTATATAATATGAAAGCGAATTTTTTAAGTACGTTTGTTTAATACAAAAATTTACATGGTTTGACATGTTTTCAAAGCTATTTGATATTCTGAAACCATAAAAAAATATTCTATCCTAAAATATTCTGTTTTTGCTTTATTACTTTTTTTATAGCTTTTAATGTTCTTAATATTTTTATTCTATTACAGATTATATGATAAAAAAGTTGTATTATTTAAAATGTTTACATTGTAAACTCCTAAATAAAACTTATAAAAGAATACTATAATGGTATATAAGCATCAAATATCTCTCTATGTAGATTTATATATATATACAGATAGATATATTTCTCTTTATATACCTTCTCATATCTACCTACATCTCAGATCTACCTACTCTTTTATATATCACGATGTATATGAATGTTAAATATCTTAATCCTATATATACATACTGCATATATATGTATATAAAATGTGTAAATATACACGTATATATATTTATGCATATATATATGCATATATATATATAAGTATATATGTATGTATATATATAAAAGTACATATATATATATATATATAATATATATATATATATGTATATATGTGTATATATATATATATATATATATATATATATATATAAAATACATATATATATATATATATATATATATATATATATATATATATATATATATATATATATATATATATATATATATATATGTATGTGTACATATGTATATATATATGCATATATATGTACATATATATACACACACATATATATATATACATATATATATACATATATATATATATACATATATATATATACATATATATATATATATATACATATATATATACATATATATATATATATATATATATATATATACATATATATATATATATATATATACATATATATATATATATATATATATATATATATATATATATATATATATATATATATATATATATATATATATATATATATATATATATATATATTATATATATATATATATATATATATATATATATATATATATATATATATATATATATATATATATCCTATCACACCAAAGTGCATACTGGCCTCCAAACAGAAAATACTTCAGTTAGAACTCTAACTTAAATACTTAATTTACCAGATTTTAATTTATTCTCTTGTAAGATATGTTTACTGCTTATTTTCAAACTGTTAAATTACTTATATACATTATTTTATGATTTTGAAAATTTGTATGTAGCAGTAATATCATAATATTGAGAAACGTGTACGTTTATAATTCCTTTAACTGCTATGATGAATTTGAACTAAATGAAATCTTATGGAGTGACTATTAAGTTTAGATACTCACATATCAGAGAATATCGTTATTGTGTAGCACTCATACTAGATAACTAGTCTCACTAATAGTGATTATTTATTTATTTTTTTGTAATTATGTGCCATCAACCAAAACCATGTTATCTTTTCTGGAGACCAATAACGAAAGTCTCTTTAACTTCTTCATGTGAATTAAGGAGGGTCATTGTCGATAACAATTATATTAATTACCTATTTTCCATCGTTCCATTTTTATTGATGTTTTGTTTAATCTTCTAAGCGGTTCGCACGTACAATTCCGCCAAACCGATGATTTCTTCATAACGGTTGTGACGTACAATTTTCGATCTCCAAAAACGTTCCGAAAATGGATGTAATATACATTTCTACCAGTGTTTTTTCTGCCAGTGTTTGAGGTAGGAGGGTCAGGTTGATTGTTTAGGAACTACTTCCCTCTTTGATTGGCATTTATTGAGGGATGCACCCCTACTCCCTGAGGCACAAAGACTCTGATAGATTTTCATGACTTTGTAAATCTCTATTTCGAAGTATTTCGTTTGCGGTAACAGGTATATCTCTAATTGCACCACTTAAATATCTTAGATAACTTAAAAAAATATAAATAATTCTCTTAAAGAATATTATTATTTGTACTTTTACAATCCATTATTTCTTATAAGATGATCTTCGAGATTTGACGAGCTTTATGTGTATTAAAAATTAACAATCTATAATATCTTTTTATATATCTATTTATAACCGGAAGTAAAGGGACAATAACAAGGATGGGTTTTCCGTATTCCATTCTAGTCGACAAAGGGTGAAGTAAAAAATCATAGAACGCTTTAGCCATTGACACAAAAAACCTTTAGCGTATTTTTGGAGACTTTTTTTAATCGGTGTGTTCCATTCGGAGGGTTAACTCAATGTATTTCCCAAAACACGATAAGATGAAAGAATCGCAAAACAACGAAAATAAAGATAGACATTCCGTTTTTTAAATATAACATTTACAGTTTTATTTGGCATATTCTGAATATTAAGAGAAGAAATATTTCCGAGTTTGGTTTTTCTCCTTCATTGCTCTGGGTAAGTAGGAAATTCGACATATTTTTGTACAATTCATACATTTCGAATTTTTTTTCTCTAACTGCAGATAATTTTACTGTGAAAGTCTGTCTCAATCTCATAAATAAATATCCACAGATAATTGTGACTTTGAAGGTTTCTAAACAAACGCTTTAATTTTTTAATCCGATAAAAGCTATATTTCTTTCTTTCGTCCTTATCTCTAGTTTGCATACTGAAGTCTGAATAGAAACTAATTTAGTAACTAAAACGTCTGTAATTTACAATTTTTCATTTTTATATTTTCGAAGTGAAAATAAACAAACTTTGAAAGTCTAAATAAATAAATTTTTAAATTTGTTGTTATCGAATAAAGTAGTATGCTAAAATATTCAGCCTGTAAATATTCTACTAATTTATAACTTACTGAGCTGATGCATTTAATAAATTAATGCTAAGGACATTGGGATATTATTTTACTTCTAGAATCGAACCTTGACATATTTTTTTATATAATTTGGTATATATCACAAATTTATGAGTAATTCTAAGTAATTTCTTAGACTACAAGGATATGCGTAATTTTACAGTTATGACTTCTAACTATTTGCAGATAGTTGCTGGAAAATACACTTTCAACCAAAGAGAAATTAGTGTGAAGGAAGGTTTACCAACAAATGTGCATATTCTTTCGATCCGGTGGTTCAGTGGTATTCTCGTGATTGTTTTCACCTTAACCCATATTGTACCACATCAACTAAATATTTCTGCAAGTTATTAAAACTTAATCCATATTATTAATATGGCGTAACTAAGTATATAAAACCAAAATTTTGAAAAAAATATTTTTAATTTTTTATGTAATTGGCTATCCTATAAATAGGACAACGGTCCATTACACTACTAAAACTTAACAAATATCACTTACATTGAATTAGGCTGATTCATAGATGAAATTTGGGGAAACAGTCAAAACAAAGTCCAACATTACATTTTAAGCATACCGTTGTAGGTTTTCTCTTGCAGTTATTGAACTGGTAGTAAGAGAGTAAGTTTATCTTGCAAAAATCTCCAGTTTTCTGAATAGAATACACATCTATTTTACCCCTTGTTATGTCCAGGTGTGTGAACAGGTGTTTGAACTGGTTTTCATTGAAAGATAAGAAATGAATGTCCGCTATCAATGCAATATCGAATTCATGGAAAAATAATCAGGATTGGACCGTCGTCTTAATTTTAGGGCACCTTTTTTATACTTACAAAATACACATGTAAAATATTTTTTTCAACAAAAACTTTCAGCTACATTATTAGCTCTGTTTTTAAACCAAAAGTAAATTCCACAACGTATAAAATAATAATAATAATAAATATAAAATTAAAGATTAAAAAATGACAATTTTTAAGAGGTTGCTGAAAATAAATTTTACAATACAATATAATTTGATTTCTCAGTTTTTTTGTTGCTATGTTAAAGTGTGTCTATTTTAAAGGTGTTAAAATAAAATCCACTCAAAAAATATTTATAACTTTATTATTAAATGGAATTTTATTTGCTGTCCTGTTTATAGGACAGCAGTCCAATATGGGTTAATTACACAATAAACATACAGCGGATTCGGTTTGCTGCTTTTATTTACACGTGCAGACTATTTAGATCAGAGGTGGGCAAAAGCCGGCCTGCAGGCCTGATCCGGCCCTTTTGCTTACTTTATCCGGCCCGTTGAAAAACCCTGCATGCAATTTTTTTAATCTCTTATACGCGATTTTGTTGAAATCAACAGTATTTGTATGCGTAGTGTACATATAAATAATGAAAAATATAAAAATAATAGAGAGCAATTTAATTTGAACAGCTGTAACCATATCCCTACTTTAACCCTTTAAATGTCACCAAAATAAATTCATGGGAATTTAATGTAATTTGTTTATAAGTGTTATCTATAAGCCTCGTATATGTAAAATATAAAAATTTTCTTTATATTCCTTAGAAGGGTTTGCCTTAGAGGATACCAAATTAGGGTTTGAGAAGTGGTTTAGTTGAATAACCCTTACCCTTGTACAGCTTGAACATTATGCCTTTTTAAAAGTTTAATTATGCTGGAAGATACATAAATGATAATCCTTAAACAGGCATAATAAATAAACATCTTAACAACTTAAAAGTGTTGTTTGTATAGATACTTTTATTTGAGGTCACAAGTAAGATAAATTGAATCTGACTTCTCAAGTACAGAAAGTTTAAATACATATATTTCAATAGAAAAAAAATAAATAAGTTAGACGTAGAACTATCATCTGTTATATATTTAAAATATCAAAAATATAATATGTATAAAATGTATAAAATATATAAATATATATAAAATATATATATATGTATTTTTATATATATAAAAATTTATAATATGTATATATAAATACACACACACACAGACACACACGCATATATATATATATATATATATATATATATATATATATATATATATATATATATATATATATATATATATATATAATCTAAAACTCATCCATATCTCCAAAAAGTTTTTTTTAACTGCAAAAGCTCTTGATTCTACATCAATGGCTTCCATATATCACAGATGTATGAGACTGGAGCCGTAAATAATTATAAAAAGATAAAGTAAAGTACTCCAAAAAGTAAAGTTTAAAAAAAAAAGATGTTTAATAGGTGGTTTTGCTACGAAACCACTGTCCGTTAAAGGGTTAATGTAAGCAACATACATACTCTCATAAAGCGTGTGGTCGGCTTACTACATAAAATTGAATGTGTACTCCTCTCATTCTGCGAGGGACTACAGACCAACTAAAAGAAAATTTTCACTGAAACGAGTTGAGTGTTTTTTAAAGTGCTTTGAATACAGAACATCTCAAACATTTTTGAACTATGTTAAAAAATACCCAGTTTTATTTGGTTCAACATATATTTGTGAAAGAACTTTTTCGTTAATGATCTACATGAAAAATAAATATCGATCACAAATTACTGACGAAAATCTAAACTTGGTACTAAGGATTGCAACAAGTGATTTGGATCCAAATTTTGAAGAAATAATATCAAATGAACATTCCAGATTTCACGTTTCGCATGAACTAAAACTATTCTATTTTAACGTTTGATGTTTGTCTTTTCTTTTTATAATTGTATTTACTATTATTTTTACAAAATGTAATATAAATATAAAAATGTAATAACTGTGATCAAAATAAAATAATTTGTATCGTTAAGATATAAATAAATATCAAAATAAAATCTTTCATTAACTGATTTATTTAATGACCATTAACTTAATATAAGGGATCACATTTCTTTAAAAAATACGTGACATATTTTACTGGGCACAAGTTGTTCACATATACACCTAAGTAAGACAATTTATTATTACTATTATCTTTTATTAACTGTCAAATTTCTCTGTCCAAATGCTTTAAAATGATACCTATAGTGTTTTTCTAAAACAATTTCTTGGGCAGGGAAAAAATTCCACCCAAAACATTCGCTTGTGCACAGCGTACTCGGTATAGTCCTCCGGCTAGGGAGATATTTTGAAAATTTCATTTTGGCCCGCGCTTAAAAGCATTTGCCCACCCCTGATTTAGATGCTTTCGTACAGGGCGAGAGCCTATTGCCCATACCTCGCTTCGAAGCTTACATTCGATCTCACCATCCATGAGGGGTTACAAGTATTCTCAGTAGCGTCATCTAGTATAGTACTATTGGGCTATGAATTTCCTACAGTTGTTGTCCATAATGCTCTGATGCGCATATGATAAAAATTTAATCTTTCTGTTTACTGCCATTGAAGTATTCTACAAACCACCCATAAAATATTTCGTTTTTCTTTTTTTCTTTATCATTTTGATGTATTTCAATATTATAGAAAATATAGTGCATACATATAAATTTTTGTTATAAAATTTTACGTTTTAAATCGGCAGTTTTCATCAAGTTATCTTTAGTTGTGTGATTCTCTTAAAAGATATAAACAAGTTGTTTCCGTATTGTTCTATGTTTTTCATAATGAGTCAGTAAATGTACAAGAAGTTTAGCTGAAATGTCCAATATCTTCTGTGAAGAACTAACACACTACCATAAGGTAAGTAAATATGCATTACAATCACGGTTTTTTGTTTGTAATGCATATTTCCTTACCTTCTGCGTTACATTTTTCTTAAAGTATATAAAATAGAAATTTGAAATCAGGAGATTGAAAGAGGTTGATGTATTTTGCAACCCTTTATCTCCTTGAACAAAATGATCATAGAAATTAAAAGAATAACTCTTTGTAAATATATGAAAAATATGAAATATAATAATGTAATAATGTAATGTAATAATATAATGTATGTAAATATATGATTTTTTTATTTTTAAGAGAGGAGAGCATGTTTGAATGTGAAGTCAAGGAAAATACACTGAAATATTAGTTGGTAGGTAAAGGTAGCAAGGAATTTACCGTAGGGTTACCGGTAAATTTATTGCTATGCGAAAAGTAGATTAAATTGAAAAACATTGCATAAACGAAATATCCATCTCTGACTTTCGTCCTGAACTTCAGTAACGAGTTCAGCATCTGACCAGCACAATGGAAGATTGGTTTTAAGCTATCAAGAAATCTCTTGTTACCAGAAAGTGATTAGATGGGAAAATATTCCATAAAGCAGATTTTGAACACATTGCATCCATACAATCAGTAAGATTTCAATGAGTTGACGGCTGTTCCGAATGCTTTTTTGGGAGTTAATTGATTAGCATCTGACTAACAAAGAGAAAATGTTTTCAGATATAAAGTAAGTTTTGAAAACATTATATCAAGTTGTAGTATAAAATTTAGTGTGAATACACTTTATCATTTTAAGGGAGTCATTATTGCAAAAATTTCTCCAATCTATTTTGTTTAAAGGAACATTTTTAACCTACTAAAAGACAGCTATAGAATATTGTTTCTTACTGTTATTTCAACGTAAAGTTTTTTACGTGTAAAATGTATTCTTAAATTTTATCAAGTTGTACCATAAAATTTAGCATGATTACAATTTAGTTAAAAATACAAAAACTTCACAAAATTTATAAACAAGTTTTCCTCCTTTCTCTTGCCAAACGATGGCCGAATGGTTAGGGTGCTGGCTTTCTGAACCGGAGTTCGTCGGTTCGAATCCCATAGGGGCATGGATGTTCATACCCGTTCGGAATCGGCTTTAAACAGTAGGTCCCGGTCTCATTACCCCTCGTGTTGCAAATAGTAGACCGTAGCACTCCAAACCATATCCAAATCCTCCTTTTTCATAATTTAAAAACTTCCTTAAGAAAATCAGCTGTAGAAAAATTTTTTCTTACTGTCATTTGAATGCAAAGTATTCTTCCATGAATATAACAGATTATGCTCCCAGAAAATCTTTCGACCGTTTACTATATTTCCCATTATAAAGATTCATTTGCATTAGCATAATATTTAGTCAAATACATTAATAGTAATTGTTAAAGTTATTCATGTGATGTCGTTTGAAAAAAAGCATTTTACGAAAATTGTAATCATAATTAAGATTATTTTTAATGTTTTAGATAAACATAGTGTAAGCTTTAAATATGAATTATTTAACTTTTCCGTTTTTTGCAGTAATTTTATGGTGCATGAAATTTGGGAGAATTGATATTATTTAAATAAATATTATACTATGATATACACGCAGAAAAAATATATGAAGTTCTGATGCAATGAAATTGGCTTCATGCGTAGATTAGAAAAACTGCTTTTTCGCGTGAGTTAATTTAATTATTGAAAATAAGTGCATAATTATTGTGATGACCATTTTTTACGGCATTATTGTGATAATAAGTAAAATTAACTTTAGCGAAAAAATAAGATAAGGGAAAATGCGTATAAATATTAAAGGAGGTCCGTAGTTTAATAGCGATTCACTTGAAAAGTATACAGTTCTCCATTTAGATACATAAGAGCTTATTAATTAAAATTTACTCTAGGTGATTTATTTACAGCATATAAATATAAATGTTTCAAATATCTGGTTAATAAATGAATGGTAGTTGAAGATAGTTTAGCTTCGGTGAAATTGTCAATGTTAGGCAGGAGTTTATTCTACCCATTATGAAAATAAGAGGATTTAAATACTGTTCTTATGGATTTTTACACACACATACACGTGTGTGTGTGTTTTTGTAAATCTTTTCGAAATATATTTTTTTCTTCTTCAACGATATATTTCTATTTGCTAGGAAAGAGCTGATTTTATAATATACTTCACTACAATACTTTTGAAAAAATAGGTACACATATGTAATAATTTGTAAACTTCTGTTCCTTTAGATTGATTTCTACATTTTAAACTTTTTTTACCATTCTCCTTTTCGATACTATTTTAAGCAATTATTCAGTTAGCATTTGTACGATTAAATTATATCAATATTTTTATTTAAAAATATTTCTGTATAAAGACGGAAACCTCTAATATTTTAAAAGCCATTACATCCAGCAAATTTTAACAATATCTCTGAAGACATCAAATGCTACATGAATAACATATACGATCATACAATGGAGCTGACGTAAGAGAAATAAAATTAGAAATAGGCTTTGATAAACAGAATAAATTAAATTAAAATAGGCATTGAAATATTAGCAGGTAGGTAAAAGTAGCTCTACAGTAAATGTATTGCTACTATAAAGCTATTTAGACTAAGAAATATTGCTTAAACCAACCATACATGTCTATCCTTGATTCTGACTTTTAGTGCACGAGTTATATGCCGATTATTTTCACAGCATTGTGAAAGGTTGGTTGGAAGCCTTAATTAAATTTATTGTTACCAGAAGAGTGATTAGATTTGAATATATCCTTTAGAGCAGATTCCGAACGCATAGACATTCATGCAGTATGTCAGAGGAACTGATTGATAAATTGATGGTACATGGTATAATAACGAATCATAGAAAATTGTAATGAAAAAATTGGAATCAATTCAATTTTAATAACATTTTCTCAAATATTTTTAATAAATTATATTTCAAAGATCTTAAATTATATGGTATGATATTATGTATTTTTTTTCAACTTATAACTATAGAACAGGAAAATTTATTCATTAATTAGTTTGTTAAATTTATATTCAGTATCCTCATATGCGATAACATGGCATCGGTAAAACACTCAAATTTCATAACAATGGATAAGATAAAACTTATGTTTTGTAATTTTGTAATATTTAGAGTGTCTTTACTCGAAAACGTTACTTTTTGAAAGCTCCTCTGAGTTTATAATTGCAGTTAAAATTGATAATTATCTATAAACAATAGCGTAGTTGAACTCGAACTTTATAAATTAGCCTTACACCGTGCTTTGAAAAGAATAACTTTTAGTCTCGTCACGACATCACTTTCTTATTTAAAGCTATTCAAGCTGTTAACCAAAAGCGGAATAACTTATCTCCACTCCTTGATGCATACACGTCTTTTGAATAAAAAACACAACTGCCAGATGATGCCTCTAAACGTATATCTCTAAAAGCCTGACTTAAAATGATCATCACTCTCCGTCTGGCAGTTTCCGTTTCTCTTCCTCATATTTTGGTGTTGTGACAGCTGGTGACAAGGCGGCGTGCAAAGTGAAAGAAGCCTTCCTGGAAAATCAACCTTTCAGATTCTGAAAATAAACTCACGGAACCCATTAGTTTGAAATCACCCCCAGGACACAAAAGATGGTAAAACAGCAGATTCTCGTATATTTTTCCTTCTCATTCTCCATTTATTCTTCTCCTTTTGTGTGGCTTTATTAATATAGATAAGCTTTAAATCAAGCAATGGTACATAATTAATAATATAATCTTGCCATAATTAAATTTGGATCTTACAGATTGAAACTAACAACAATTTTATAAAAAGGGATGATAGGTCATTTTCTGTATTATTTAATTTGTTCTTTTTTCTGGTAATTAGCTAAATATGCATGGATCTGATTTCGCAGAGAATTTATATTGTACATACACCTACACATATAGCTATATATATGGCTTTGTGTATACTAGCTTTCATCATCGTTGTTATTAATAGATACCCTCAAATATGTTGTTATTAATAGATACCCTCAAATATATAAAATTCTACATTATCAAAATTGTAATATGGATTTACATATTACCGAATGGTGTAAAATATATTGGTGAAATAACATACCATTGTATTGTTATAACCATCTAATAAAAGTTAATTTTTTTAAAGTTGCTCACAGTAAAGATTATCTTCCTTTTCTGAAATTCACGGAACTAGTTCTTAACCAATTAATGTCTAGCGTTCAATTTCAGGGACAGTTAAAGGTAGCTCACGGAACGAGTTTTATTTTTGATCAAAAATAGATTGCAATATTATAAACAATCTATCGGATTTTTGAGTAGTTTGCTATTATTTATAATTTTCTTATTGGAATCAAAAGTTTATGATTTTTTAAATATCTTGTATAACTTTACTTTTTGTCAGGTACTTCGACTAAAGTTGTGCCAAATAGCTTTATCTTTTACAAAGCTTCACTTTACAGTATCGTGTTTACATGTAAACACAGTACATATATAAATAACTATGTTATCGTGAAGTTTTTCTGTTATTTAAATGACATCTTTTGATATTTAAAATGAGAGCTGAGTAATATAGCATGTAATATTGCAAAGTATAATATAGCAAAGTTGCTTGATTTTCCTATTTGTTTTACTCTCAGAGTACCTAATATTTTAGATATCCATCAATTTGGAATGTATTAGGCAGAAATTATTCAGGCATTAATGGATTAATTGTCAATACTTAAATGTTCTCTATATATTCACAAAAAGACCATGCAGAACGATATCCGAATGGTTAGGACACAGACCTTCGGAACAGGAGTTCTGGATTCGAGTCCCACTATGGCACTGGTGTTCCTAGCTGTTCGGAGTCAATGAGCTTTAACTCTTTAATGGTCACCTACATAAACTCTTTGGAATTTAATGAAATTAATTTATAAATATTAACTATGAAGCTTATATCTTCAAAATTTTTTTACAATCTTTAGAGTGGTTTGCTTAGAGGATACCATAGCAGAGATTGAGGGGGGTTAACTGACAAAGACATCCCCTTGTACAGAGTGAACACAACACTTTTTAAATTTTCAATTATATTCGAAGATCAATAAATAAGTGTTCTTTAAAAGTATAATAAAAAAAAGTTCAACAATTTATAAGTTTTGTTTGAATAGATATTTTTTGTTTGGGGTCATAAGTGAAATAAAATCGAATTACTAAATTTCCAGGTACAGCAAATATAAGTACAACAATAAAATTAGATAAAGTGCAGAAAAAAAGATAATAGATTAAATGCAGTACTATAATCTATTGTACGTTTTAAATGTCAAAAACATAAAAAATGGAAAAAAAATCATTCGCATTTCTCCAAAAATTAGAGAAAAAAATGTTTAACAGGAAGTTTCACTGTGAAACTACTGCCCGCTAAAGGGTTAAGCAGTAGGTCCCGATCTCATTAGCCCTCGTATTGCAATGAAGTAGACCGTAGAGCTCCGAAACAATCAAAGTTTAAATATCACGGTTTTCCCGTGTGCAAAGTTTAAAAATATTTATCTGCTGATTTTAAAATATTAAAAAAGATTTTACCTTATTCAAGTTTATTGGCTGAGTTTTATTTATTCTATTTTCAACAATTATTTGTGTCCATAATATTCAAATGCAACGCTTCGGATACCAGTCCTATAATAGTTATTTTAAAGATCGAATTAGCATTATTATCACATTTTGAAAATGCTACAGTTAGGATTTATTTGTATACAGTATAACTGGATTCCTGCAGTTGTCATGTAAACTCAAATGTATTCACGGTATTGGTCATGGTATTATCACTGTCTGAATCTAATGATTAATCATTTTTAGGAGGAAGTATGACAAATGCAAGTCTGAAGCAACTTGATACCATCTCCTTTGATACATGCATAAATTTAATAATTTCATATATTTACAGAATAACTATATATTTGTTAATCATTAGTGACTGTTTATGGTGAAACTGAGATTGTGAAATGACATAGTTTACGGATAGCGAATTATAAAATTCTAAAGGGCTTCTGCACGAATAAAAAGTAACTCTTATAAGATACAGTTTTTAAAGTTATTTTTAATTTTCGTAGACCATAATAAAACTTGTCCTTGGCAATAAATCATTAATCACGTGGATTTATTTATTCTATTAAAATAAATTTAAAAAAGGAGAATATTAGAAGCACTGTACACTTCTGTTTGTCTAACGAGTTCTATGAACTGATTAACTAGAATTGTGAAATAATGTTTTATTTTAAGAGTAATTTTGAAGTAGTAAAAATATAAGGAGCTTATCTTACTACAGGTACAAGCACAGAAATTTGGATTTGAAAATCAAAATCGAAATAGTAAATACTAACTTCTGATACATCTCTAAAGGCCTTAGCACATGTTTACCTGTAAAAGATAAAGATTCAGTTTTTGATGTTTTTCCTCAGTGAGCAAGGCGCTGATTTCTCTTGTGATATTGAAAGTTTTTCGACTGGTTTAATTTAGATCAGTTGATGTGGTTTGGTTTTGGTTTGGAGAGATACGGTTTACTTTTTGCAACACGAGGGATAATGAGACCGGGATTTACAGCTTAAAGACGATTCCGAACGGCTAAGAACATCCCTGCCACACTGGGATTTGAACCCATAAACTCTGGTATCGAAGGCCAGCACCCTAACGTTCGGTACGCAGTTGATGTGTGATAAGGGCTTTATTTGATTAAACATTTTAGCATTTGGACTTCTATTTTTTCATAGGAAAAAATAAACTTAAACTGAATCCGCTGCCTTTACAAAGAATGTAGGTTGACATATAAGGCCTTTTTAGATTATAGTTTTCCCTAGACAATCTTCTTTCTACTACTTTTTCTTACAGTGTACAAAATTATTTCGTTAAACAATCTTGACCGAGAATTTTAATCAGTTAAGTTTGTTTCAAAGCATTCGATAATTTTTACTATGCGATTTATTGTTGATAATGGATTATTCCCTTTGAGATTCCATTAGTTATTTTATTCCAGTGGAGAAAGTTAGAATATTGTAAAGATTTTACAAAAAACTCTTTCATTTATTGTGAAAATTGAAAATGAAATAATAATAATGCCGTAATAATAATAATAATGGCGTAAAATGAAAGATTTTAAGCTGATTTTTTAAAATTTTGTTAAAGAGTTTTTTTATATTGTTACGAATTTCGCAAGTTGGCATGTATTTTTGCCGTATACTGTGTATTATAATGGGTAAATCATGTATTTGGCGAGATATTGGCTCGTAGGCGATGTTTTTGGCGACTAATTTTTGGCGCCAAGTTTGGTGATTTATCGCCAAATTTGACGACTTGGTATCTTTTTTGGCGATCGTTTGTACCTAGCACTTTCTAGAATATTCCAGTTTCTCCCGAGGATATAAATACCGGGGGCCGATCCTGATCGAGTACTTTTTCATTTCACTCTTAGTCTAACCTCAAGCATTTTCCCTCGCGTTTCCTCCCCAAATTTAGTTTTCCCTTTTAATATTATTGCCAACTAATACTCATAGGTCCATGCACTGCCAATACTAGCAAAACCAGTACTAGAGGGCTAGGCCCAGGAAGTACTGTTGCCAATCCTTCCAGAGAGGTTCCAGAGAGGATCGGAGTTCAGTTAGCTGAGAAATTTGTAGAGGTAAAGACCTACGTTGTTTGGCGCTAAGAGTTTTAGTGAACTATCGCCTGTGCTAGCCAGTTCTCGCGGTGTTGGCTGCTGTATTCGTGTTTTCCCTGCATTAAGAATAAAGTGCTGTTATTTTTGCTGTCTTAATTCAAAGTCTACTCAATCCACGAACGCTACGCTTCACAAATTGGTAACAATATAGATATTTGTGTACTGGTTGGTTTACTGTGAATGCAACTATGAATAGTTGCTACAGCAAAGTTAACATCACGGAAATCTAATACTTAAATCTAATAACAAAAAGCTTTTTAACAGCCAGATTAGGCGTAGGATTCAAACAGATGAAATTCCATACCAAACAGTAGCTCCTAATCAGCTTAATTAGCCATCAGAGCCATAACCTAATCAGCCATCACCCTGCTTATATTTTGCTTGCAATAGAACTTAATGCTTAATTATACTTCTTAATGACAATAATAATATTCTTGATCACGTATTAGTTGTAAAATAGTATTAGGGTTTTGCACCATATTTTTAGTGATTAAAAATACTATATATATAATTAAAATTACATCTAAAAATTAACATTACGCTACTTCATTTTCTGCAATCTTGCGCATGCTTAAAAATATTATTCCTCTAATAATATAAATCAAGTTTAATTTAATATATTATAGTGTTATTCAAATGACTGAAACTGGAACCAATTATGTTTCCTGCTATTGGAACTTAAACCTCTGACAGCAGATAGGTATAAATTACTGTTCATTATTGCAAACGTAGAAAGTCGCAATCATTCAACGAATGTTTCAAATTTTAGAGATATCATTACAGCTGTAATTCCACATTGCCAAATATATCTACGATATAGGGAGACACATTAGAAATATGGAGTTATGAAACAGAAGTATTTTCTCTGAATCTGAATCTGGGCTTTAAAATTTTTAATAGGTTTCGATAAAGCTTTTTAAACAGTTTTCAAATAAGATTATATTAAGATAGACAAGATTAATTTGAAGTTATTTATTTTATAGATTGATAAACATATTAGAAAGATTTAAGTTTGAGAAAACTTTATCTTTAGAAAAAAGGAAGAAGAACTGTATGAGATTTATCTATGTAACATTAAAAAAATAATCTAATAAATATTGAAAAACATTGAAATAATATAAACATTGAAAAGAAATGTAACATAATAAACATTGAAATATAACATATAAATATAACATAATAAACATTGAAAAGAAAACGTATGGGGTTGTTAAAACTTTCAAATTATCCTTAAAGGTTGGCAATGTAACATTTATGTAAGCTTCATTGAAACATCCGCAATTCCTGCCACCAAAGGAAAGGATAGATTTAAAGGACATTAATCTAGAATTTTACTCTCTCGACCTGAAATACAAACCCTCACTTATATTTTCTTCAAAATGACTTAGCAAAAATTGACCTATTACCACTTGTATCATCTACACCGTTGGCTTCCAAAGGAAGTGAGGAGTAGGAACTTCTAAGGGATCTTATGGTCTGATGTTGGAAAGTTTTATTTCACGACCCTGCATTTAAGGCGGAACTAGCAGCTAGCAAAGCAACTACAGACTAGGCAACTCACATGAAAATGAAATAATGATCATATAGTTACCTACCTGAAAGAATTCACTGGAGAAATTCTCCCAGATTGACCAAGAGATTCAAAACATTCACACAAAGGTTAGTCGCCAACAAAAAAAATCAACCGGTCAAACAAATACTGGTTAAAACCGAAAATAGAAGTATCAGATAATGAAGAAATACAAGAATAGCAACGACGGTGGCTTGTGCAATGCTGAGAAAAAGAAGTCATCCCATTGTGCAATCTACCTCAGATACATGGGCTACATTTTCATAAAGTATTGCTTGGTGATAGGATTATTTCCCTTTCATTGCTTACTTTTCTTGTCCTTAATTGTTTTATAAATATTTTATTACATGTTTATATTATTAAGGAGTTTTCCTACATGCTAGAGTTTATTAGAGGTAGATCCATAAAGAAAACGCCCCTTGTGTGCTTAGGTTGACAAATTCTTCCTGTAATCTGTGTAGGTTTGTATGATCTATAAATCATTTAAGCAGGCGTGAGGCATATACTGACCACATTACGTAGTTGTAGCTTAACTCTTAGTAGCATAGGTACGGACCTACAATAAACAGTGTTAGCAAAACTTAACTCCAAGCAATACAAATAGCACCTAATCTTCTTGAACTCCCTCCCTCGTCGAATTAAGAATTTTCCAGCTTATATTCGTTTGATGCGTTTTAAATTTGCTTTTTGTTAACATAATTAAGGATTAATAGACATTTTATTTAGTTATTATTTTAAATTGTCTTCATTTGCGTCCACAGTGGACTAAATGTAGCATTTACTATAGAGTAGCTTTGCGGTCCGTATTGTAGTTTTCATTGTTCGGTGATATCCGAATTTGCTTTTAAATAAATCTCTTGTTTCTTTACAAGATGAGTGGAAAAATAAAGGTATTTCTATTACGATGCAATTCAGTAAAGGCATAATCAATGTTATTGATTAAAAGATTAGTTTATATTCAGAATGATGGCCTTGTTTAAATAAGAGAATAAAGTTTATAAAATGATATATGATCTTGATGGCATTTCCCTCTATCTTAAACAAAACATTTTTCCTGTTAAATCGTATCTTTAAAGCACGGAATTCTTTTAATATATTTTTCAGTAAAACTGAATTATGAATAACAACTGTAGATAATTCTAGACTCATACTTCGCCGAACGATGGCCGATTGGTT
Source organism: Pardosa pseudoannulata (assembly GCA_032207245.1). NCBI lineage: Eukaryota > Metazoa > Arthropoda > Arachnida > Araneae > Lycosidae > Pardosa > Pardosa pseudoannulata. The sequence goes on along the minus strand of CM063505.1, from coordinate 63,212,987 downwards.
AGGGCGCTGATCGTCGGTACCGGAGTTCAAGGATTCGAATCCCACTATGGTATGGATGTTCGTAGCCGTTCGGAATCGGCTTTAAGCAGTAGGTCCCGGTCTCATCAGTCCTAGTGTGCAAAACAGTAGACCGTAGCGCTTCAAACCAAACCAAATCTACACTCCTACTTACTTTATAAAAACTAATCTCTAATTGGGCTTGTTTTTTCAGTAATGAAGTGTATGGAATGTTGATCAAAGATTTAAGTTTTACCTAATTATTAGGTAAGGTACTTTTAAGGTAATTATTAGGTGATTATTTCAGATTGTTCACATAATGTCAGGGTGGGTTTTTTTATTTTAGAAGAAATTTTTCTCGATGAATCGTGGAAATGACGATTCGTGAGGCTCTCAGTAAAATTAATGATACCTATCCAAAACTTTAGACATTGAATAGACATATAAACACACTTGAGAATCAGAGTACAATATCATTCTTGTAAATTTAATTTATTTTTAAAACCTATTTTGTTCAAATATAAATTCTAGATTGTCAAAAGTCAGAAGTAGTATTTCGAGGTACATTTCCTTCAAGGCATTTTGTCAAGCATCGTTCTTATACCAATACGATAAATTGAATTATGAACTTCCCTGTTACATTTCATTTGTGAATGAAATGTGAAACATTTGATGAAATTATTCGGTCTCATAAAGGTTTCAAATGAACCTTCTTGGGAGAAACTGGGGAATACAATATTTACTAAGATGCAACGTTTAGCATGATTAGTAAGGGATCAGATGAAGATAATATTAGGCCTACCGTTTGGAAGCCCTCTTGAAAAATTTTTGCTATTCTTTCTCAGCAATACATTTCATTTAAAGATGAAAATGTTAACTCAGCAAGAGGGGAAAATAACTTAATTAGTGGGAGAATATTAGTTTATCGTATTTTGCACCTGTGGGAATAGACACATAACGACTTAAAAGTCTTCTCCAATGCAGCTTTGACACGCAAAAAACTGAAAGCGCTTTTGTGGTTCAATTAAGTGTTAGTATACGATACCGTTAATATTTGAAACAATCAACTCTCCTTATATTTAATTAAGGTAGTATTTGGGTTTGTTCAAGAATCTACTTCTCCAAAAACTAACTGACGAGGACGGTTACAAGAATTGGGACATGTAAGACGTGAGATTTTATTGTTTGAAAATATCAGCTTATTGTCACACTTCAGCAATCTTTGCTGTTATTCGATCTTAACATGTGTTAAAATTCATAGAGTAAAACTTTCTTTTGTGGCGTAACAATAAGATTTCTAAGCAATTGTTTGCCATCAAAAGAGACAAAATGTTTTCGATGCTTAGTCTTTAGTCTTTAGTATGTTTTATTGATAAATCCGAGTAAAAGTAACATGCATTTTTTTAGTATAGTAAAATATTTATTAATTTGCACCAATTACTTTTATTTAAAAAAAGAGAATTTAATTTCAACCAGCATGTCCAGAATAGTTTTTTTCACAAGGTATAATGTATTTAGTTGCTGTGAAAAAAACTACGGAGTTTAATATTTAAGTCAGAATGAACTGCTAAAACTTATTTGATTATGGAAATAAATAACAGAGTGTTACTCTTTAAAATCTCTCTAAATAATAAAAATTCTGAAGTTCAAACAATGTGTTTGCTATTTTCTATTTTACACCAGAAATATTATTGTATAATAGACATGAAAGCTCCATAATTGCGTTTATCTTATCAAAAATAACTTAAGTTTGAAAAGTGGTTAACGAAAATAAACTGTTTGGGTTTTTTCCCATCGTTTAAAGACCACTGTGCGTAACGTTGTGACCCTCATTCGACCAAACAAACTGCTTAAGGAGGGAGTCTGATTTACGCTCTGATTTTGCAAACACCGGAAAATCCATTGTGTAAAGTCTATGAATGGATATAACACTTCAGTGCACAATGGAAGGGCATGTAAGAAAAGTTTGGTGGATTTTTTATGCTTTGTTTATAGACTCCGTTTGATCAGCAAACATTCCTTTGTTTCTCTTAAATTGCAAATGAAACTTATAAAAGAAATGGAAAAAAGTAAGAAGCGCATTCTTGAAATTAACGTCAAAGTGTTATTAGGAGCTAAATGACTTTAAAACTAGTTTCCCTAATTTGGTAACTAAAGGTGTTTTTTATTTAATGAATAAAAGACAATACAGAGAAATTATGCGAAATGTTATCAGGCATACTTATATCAAAGCATATATAATTATAATATTAAGTTATGTTATTATTTTTAACAAGATTTTTCTTTATTTTTGTATTTTTTATCTCAGTGTGGGAACAAGATAGTGCATAACTCAAAGTAAGGAGAAATGACAAAAGAAAAAATCATAATATTGGGATATATCAGTTATATTCATTTTAAAATTAGCCGAACGATAGCCGAATGGTTAGGGTGCTGGCATATAAATACATCATAAAACGGATCAGAAACGTTTAACGTAATTTCATTATATCTTGAAAAATATATTTACAACTACAGTGTATAATGAAATCAAAATTCCAAAATTTTAATCCAGGAATTCAAATCAAAGGTTTTCAAGAAGTCATTGGGTGAGTAAGACAAAAATAAATCATCCAATTTTTCATGATTCAAGGTATTTATTACTTCAAGATTCAAGGCATTTTTCATGCGCGTTCATAGAACACGAGAACAACGTACAGCGATTTCAAGCAACAGGGAGAATGCTTAGGGTACTGACTTTCGGAACCAGAGTTCGTAGGTTCGAATCCCACTATGACAGGGATATTCGTAGCTGTTCGGAATCGGCTTTAAGCAGTAGGTATCGGTCTCATTAGCCATCGTGTTGCAAAAAGTAGACCGTAGCGCTCCAAAAACCAAACCAAGCCATTTTAAAATTATACATTGCTTTTAAAACTAAAAATTTTTCAAAAAACTCATCAAGAAATACCTCGAAATTAAGAGCGATTCAGATACAAGTATTGCACTACAATAAAAAAATATTTAACCATAATTAACTTGGAGAAAGTTTGATAGTGAATTTAAATGATGAAAACCTCAATTAATTTACTCCAAATAATTTAGTTGATTTTATTTTAAAAATTCATGAGGTATTTCATTGTATGGACTTGATCTCTTATTTAAAGATTTATTCACATCTCAAAGAAATGTCTCATAAAGCTAATTTTGAGTATTTGTGTATAAAAGATTTTTCTTACTTGCATAAAAGATTTTACTGTCAGAACCTTTAACTATAGTCAGTTTTTAAATTATATGTGTACGTTACAATTCCGCCGAAGCTTTGAGTTTAACTTTCACAGAATTTGCTAGATTATTATAAAATTGTTAACTCCTTGCCTGGGACGCCTAAACTCAGGTCGGGCAACGTAAATATGCTTATTTTGGAATGCCCGTCCTGAGTTCAGGACAAAGAAAAAATGGTATTTAAATTCCGTGAAATCCGAAATCAATTCGTCCAATCCATAATATTCCCAGTAAAGAGATACTTTCCCACGAAAAGTTCTGCAGTTTTACTCCATTTGTCAATATATCTCGGATAGTGTAAAGGATTTGTGAAATTCAAAGAAATCGGAGATACATGGAATTCATGGCAGCTGATATAGATGATAATATTGTTGTATTAATTTATTATATTTATCCAGAAAATTACGTCATTTGATTTATTTTGCTACAATTTAAGCAAAAATTACTTTAATTCCTTAACATTTCCTATATTGAGAAAACTATTGAAAGTAGTAATTATTTCGTTTAAAAATTTTTTTTTTCCAAAAATATTTTGTTTCTAATATTTTCATGATAACAACGAACATAATTAAGGAGAAAAATTCTTTTCCATTTATAGCATGTTTTTCTCAAATATATTCCACAGGCAAATGGTAATTTTGAATCAAATGAATTTAATTTTTCATAGAGTTATAATAATTATTTACCATTCAAGCCATGCTTAAGTAAAATTTAATAAAAAACATACAAGTTTTATCCTTAGGGAAGGCTGCTTACCACGGAGGATTTAAAAAAAACATGTGATCTCAACAACTGTAAGTTTAATTGCTAATAATAAAAAGCTGTATAAAAATACTATCTGCATGTTAATATCTATGTAATATATCTTTTAAAATTATTAAAAAATGAATGTATATTTAATTATTCTAGTATGTATTTTGAAAGTAAAATAGGTTCGTAGTCTCAATTTCTTCCAACTTCCCAAGCGATATGTCTGGAGGTGGTAAGCTAAGCTTGAGGGTATTTTGCTTGATCTCTGTTTCGAAATCACGAGAAGCCATTTTTTTTTGTATTAACCTAGGTAGAGTTTACCACCTTTATGGTGTTTTCATAATAAAGTGATCAACAAAATACTTGGCACTCTATGTGAGAATGTTTAACAGGAAATTGCCAACGCATTAAAAAATTACTTTGTATCTTTAATACTTTTGCTTCTAATTAGACAAAATACGCACTGGAGGAAGACACTAAAACTATTGCCCAATAATTACGCCTACAGAAATCTAATAGAAAGTTATTAAATATTGTTATTGCAAAATATTTTGTCTTAAAATATTTTCATACTTTTTCTTCCTATAAATAAGCTAAATGTTTGTGTACTGGTAGGTTTATTGTCAATTCAACTGTCCATAGTTCCTACAGGGAAGTTAGTATCACTGAAATCTAATACAAAGGGCTTTATTACAGCCAGATTAAGCTTAGGATTCAAACAGATGAAATTTGACACCAAACAGTAGCCTTTAGCCTAATTAGCCATCTTCCTGCTTATATTTTGATTGCAATAGAATTTAATGCTTAATAACACTTCCTAATGACTATAATAATGTTCTTAATCATGTATTAGTTGTAAAATAGTATTAGTGTTTTGCACGACGTTATTAGTGAATAAAAAATACCATACCATATATAAAATTAAAATTACGTCTAAAAATCAACATTGCACTACTTTATTTTCTGCTATCTTGCAGTATACTTAAAATATTATTCCTCTAATAACATAAATCCCCATTTTTTTTGTACTAACCTAGGTAAAGTTGACCACTTATGGTGTTCCCATAATAAAGTGCTCAACAAACTCACTGGCATTATATGAGAGAAGGTTTCACAGCCAATTGTTAAAGCGTTAAAAAACTTTGTATCTTTAATACTTTTGCTTTTAATTAGACATAATACGCACTGGAGAACGACACTGAGACAGTTGCCCAATAATTAAGCCTACAAAAATCTCATAAAAACTTTTTAAATATTTTTACAACAAAATATTTTATCTTAATATACTTTCATACTTTTTCTTCCTTTAATTAAACTAATTAATAAAATAATTATCTTACTTTTTAGTTATGACCCTTCTTTTGTCTCTGAAACATTTGTACAAATTAAAGGGGTTAAGGACGAATGAATGGTAGACAGCTCTAGTTTATGTTCTTATATCTTATGGCATTTTTTTACTTCACTTAATATTTATGATAGTTCATTAAGCTTTCATGAAAAATTCCGAAAAATATTTTATCTAAAAAAAATTTAAGGAAGTTTAGCCTTTTGAAAAAATATTTAACAATTCAGCTTGCATCTGAACCATTTACGAAATATTATATTTTGATTTTAAGATATTTTTAGAGTAATCGCTAATTCAATGAAAACAAAGCAGTTACGGAGAAAGCTCTTTATGCTTATTGTTTTAACAAGCTTAACTTCCCTCGAAACCGAGATATCGTGAAGATTATGCTAAAAATTTCCTATTTCCAGCCTGTAGTTTTGCTTCGCAAGATTACACGAGATAATGAGATGCCTTTGAGTACATGTGTTTACTCTTTCATTTGACCATGACCGATTTCGCAACAAGCCTTGTTAGAAAAAAAAAGTAGGAAATTCTGAAAGTGAAGACAGAATTTGATTCTCACAAAATAAGTTACATGGTTAGGTAATTGATTATAGCTGATAGAGTAATAAAAAATTCCTTTATTAAATCTTCGGAATAGAGATGTTATGTTACTGGCAAATCTTGCATATTTTCCTTCTTTACTAGGATCAGTTAATATTTTTAGGGAAATACTAAAAATGCCATATTTTGTTGACAGAGTTATTTTATTTCTTCTGAGCTTTATAGCCTTTTTTCCTGATTGAATGTCTGAAAGCAGTCTTGTAATGAGTAAATGATAAGAGGTGAAAATACTTGTTAAAGATAAATAACATCAGTTTACAGCCATTTTGACTATAATTTTTTTTAAAATTTCCATCTCTTAAGGTATGAGTACAGACAGTGGCGAAACAAAGAAGAGCGTGGAGGTTGCAACCCTCCTTCCCATGAAGATTGCCGTATATATGTATTGTTTATGTAATGATTACTATATTGATTTTGAAGAATTAGCTGGAAGAAGAGAACCCCCCACACCCAAGAAAATTACTCTCTAAGCCTCTAGGTGCAAACATAAATTTCTACTATTTCTCACACTCAGAAATATGTATATCTATATGGCCATACTTACCCACCCACTCGCATATACATACACAAAAACATGTATATATATTTATACCACATGTATATAGATACATGTATATATATGTATATATATGTATATACATAGATACATACATATATATATATATGTATATATATGTATATACACAGATACATACATATATATATATGTATATATATGTAGATACATAGATACATACATACATACATACATATATATATATATATATATATATATATATATATATATATATATGTATATATATGTAGATACATAGATACATACATACATACATACATATATATATATATATATATATATATATATATATATATATATATATATATATATATATATATATATATATATATATATATATGTAGATACATAGATACATACATAATATATATATATATATATATATATATATATATATATATATATATATATATATATATATATATATATATATATACATATATATATTATATACATATATATATATACATATATATATATATATATATATATATATATATATATATATATATATATATATATACATATATATATACATATATATACATATATATACATATATATACATATATATATATATATATATACATATATATACATATATAATATATATATATATATATATATATATATATATATATATATATATATATATATATATATATATATATATATATATATATATATATATATATATATATATATATATATATATATATATATATATATATATATATATACATACATACATATATATATATACTTTCTAGCAACCGTAACGAATATTCTCGAATGTTTCTTTGTGGATTCCTTCTGGTTGCATAGCTGAAAATAGATTCTGACGCTTAAGTTAAGTCATCCACGTGACTTGTAGAGGATTGCTAATTGACTGGTACAACAACTATAAAAATGAATGTACAATGTTTATGGACGGTAGAGAAAACATGAATAAATTCCGATAGTTTGAAATTCCATTTGTCTTTATTTTGAGTTCCACGAGTACAGGGCTGAAATATCAGCTCGGAACATCCCTTCGAGATGAGGCAAAATGCCTCATATCATTTATATATACACACATATATATTAGTCCTGATTTAAATTTTCAAGCGAAATCCCTAATGTTATTAAATTAATGAGCTATGATTTATCCCTTAATATCCTTACTGTTGTGATTCTTATTGACCGAGCTATTTTTATAGACAAGACATTTTTCGATACGTTTCCTGACACATGTGATTTTTTCTCCGTTCTTTTTATAATACAAAGCTGATTAATGACATTAGTATGGTATGATTGTTAAGAGTTCTAATTATAAATCCTCTCAAACTACACTAATGATATTAATCTTATTAGTATAGTTTGAGAGATTGGATTGTTTCAACTAATCCATAGACTTAGCAAGCTAAACCACTAGCTATGAACCAGTGTTTGGCCTGCTTGCTTGTGAACTAAATTGAACTAAATTTGAACCTTTTAGCTAATGTGCAAATGGTCATTTTGATGACGTATGTCATAAAAAATGAGTGTGTTAAATGTGTTAGAGAGTTTATTATACGTGAGGAAGCCTGGATTCTAGAATGATTCTAAAAATTCTGAAGTAAAATAACTTAAAAAAATTTAAAGAAATATAATTATGAAGGTAGATATAATAATTTTCACACAGAGTGTTAAGAAAATTTTATATTAAGAAAGAAATCTTTATGTCGAGTGTCACCCAGTCATAAAAATCGTGAATAATTTAATAGGTATACAAATAAATCGTGTGGTAATCACATGAGATTTTTTAAAGTCAAATTTAATTTCCTGCTGGGATAGACTATGTTTGCCTTTAATTTTTCAATAAAATAAATGAACATCTATCTCAAGCGAAGCGAAAAATCTCCTATACACAATAAATTATTAATTTAAATTTAGTTAAAGTGCTTTAAAATTTTACAATCCAGGAACTGCCTGCCGTTCTTGTCATATGATACCGTTTATACCATGGATGAGTAACCTGTAATTACTTCCTCCGTCTCAATTAAAACAGTCAACGCAAGCATTCGCATAAAAATGCGTTCATTAAATGTCCACAGGGAAAGCGTGACTTAATTTTACGGGAGTCAAAATTTATTGGGAAGGGAAAAATGTGTCTGTGATAATTGTTACGGATCGGGTGTTGTGACGAAACGAATTAGAAAGACAAGTGGTGCATGCATGCGCAATAAATATTAAAATCAAGGTATTCATTAAGCTTGTAATGAACATTTATCGCATACGAACAAATGTTATTTATCCGTCCAAAGAGATCTTTCAGTTTTAGCGAAACAGAAAATTTATGGAAATGTTTCAAGGTTCTCATTTACTGGCATCTGTCGGAATATTTGTCTATTACAAATTTATTTATATCGAATAACGACTGTCAGTCTTTATTTAATTTAATTTAATCATGAATAATTGACTTACATAGAATATCATAATACTTGAGGGAAATTTTTTCATGTCGAACAGTTTTGAATTAAAAGGAGGGATCCTTCAATTATAACTGGACATTTATAGTCTTAACTCATTGTATGCGGGACACGTACTAGTGCGTTTTCTGACGATTGATACTCGAGCGCGGGTCGTGTACTAGTACGGGTTAGTGTAACAACATGGTTTGTTTGTGGGTACAAAAATAACGGTATATACAGGAAAACGAAGATGAATGTTCTTGTCTACTACATAGATTATGGAATGAGTGAAAAATGTTTATATATAACATAATTCGAAACAATTACTACTATTTTTATTTGATTTTTCATATTTACGATACTATCATAAATTTATCCAATAAATATATTTTTTTTGTTTACAAAAATCTTGTGGTTGTTATTTATTTATTTCTATTTATATATTTGTTTATATATTTCAATATAAAATACGAAAAGTTGGTTAAAAAATTAAATAATTTTCGATCTATTGATATTTAACTGAATAACTAATTTTACTCGCAAAACGCCCGCTCCCGGTACAATTCCGCTGCGAAATGTACCGGCACACAGTGGGTTAAATACATAAACCTCTGAAACAGTTTTCTTGTTATAATGAAAAAACGATTTTAAGAAAAATCTCTGTGATTTAAATATTTTATCAGTAGTAGTGTATGCTTTATAAATGCTCTTTGTAGTCATTAACTGAACTGAAATATGCAGCAAGCCTTAATAATAATAATTTAGGTTCAGGTGGTTGGGTACCGGTCATATTAGGCATTTAAAAATTATTTTTAACAGATTTTACCACATAATAGTAGCAGTCTCTAGGGTTATGTGTAACATTTTTTTAAAAATATGAAGGCAAAATCCTATTATTTGAGTTCAAAAAGACTACATTCAAATTTTTCAAAAAGTTGAAAATTACATATATTTCTTTTTTTTTAAATTTAGTTACGCATAAATATTTGCTCTATCACGTGGTAAAATTGATTTAAAATGTTTTTTAGATGCAAACTGTTGGAGCAGAACAATTTTCCGCACAGCTGAACTTGGACATAGAGTAATCCTATAAAGCAAGTACCTAGCTACCTTAAGCTAACAAAAGGTATTGTAAATATATAGTTTTTTGGAACCAATTGAACGATGGCCTATTGGTTAGGGCGCTGGCCTTCGGTACCAGAGTTCGTTAATCCCACTGTGACATGGATAAAAGTTTTGAATTAAAAGGAGGGATCCTTCATTTATAACTGGACATTTATAGTCCTAACACATTGTATGCGGGACACGTACTAGTATTGCATACACGTACATTGTATGCGGGACGAGTGATACTTGAGGGCGGTCGCGTACTAGTACAGGTTAGTATAACAACATGGTTTGTTTGTGGGTAGAAAAATAACGGTATATACAGGAAAACGAAGACGAATATTCTTGTCTACTACATAGATTCTGGAATGTGTGAAAAATGTTTATATATAAATTAATTAGAAAAAATTAAAACTATATACTACTATTTCTATTTGATTTTTCATATTTATGATACTATTATAAATTTATGCACTAAAAATATATTTTTTGTTTACAAAAATCTTGTGGTTGTTATTTATTTATTTCTATTTATATATTTGTTTATATATTTCAATATAAAATACGAAAAGTTGGTTAAAAATTAAATAATTTGCGATCTATTGATATTTAACTGAATAACTTAATTTACGAGCAAAACTCCTACTCCCGGTACAATTCCGCTGCGAAATGTACCAGCACACAATGTGTTAAGTCCATAAACCTTAGAAGGAGTTTTCTTGTTATAATGAAAGAAACTATTTTAAGAAAAATATCTGTGATTTAAATATTTTATCAGTAGTAGAGTATGCTTTATAAATGCTCTTTGTAGTTATTAATAGAACTGAAATACACAGCAAGTCTTAATAATAATAATAATTTAGTTTCAGATGGTTGGGTACTGATCGTATAAGGAATTTAAAAATTCTTTTTAACAAATTTTATCACATCATAGTAGCAGTCTCTAGGGTTATGTGTAACATTTTTTTAAAAATATGAAGGCAAAATCCTATTATTTGAGTTCAAAAAGACTACATTCAAATTTTTCACAAAAAGTTGAAAATTACATATATTTCTTTTTTTTTTTTAAATATTTGCTCTATCACGTGGTAAAATTTATTTAAAATGTTTTTTAGATGCAAACTGTTGGAGCAGAACAATTTTCCGCACAGCTGAACTTGGACATAGAGTAATCCTATAAAGCAAGTACCTAGCTACCTTAAGCTAACAAAAGGTATTGTAAATATATAGTTTTTTGGAACCAATTGAACGATGGCCTATTGGTTAGGGCGCTGGCCTTCGGTACCAGAGTTCGTTAATCCCACTGTGGCATGGATGTTCGCAGCCGTTCGGAATCGGCTTTAAGCTGTAGATCCCTGTCTCATTAGCTCTAGTGTTGCAAAATGTAGACCGTAGCACTCCAAACCAAACCAAACCAAACTTGGACCCAATTCCTTATTTCCGGAATGAGCCAGGTCAGTGGATACACTCCAAGACTTGTTACATTATTGTTACATTAACACCCCTAAAAGGGGTATAATTGCCATCTATTGAATTTCCTAACATGATTGAAATTAATTTCCATACAGTAAAAAGCAGTGAAATCATATGCGGTCATACCAATAAATTGAAATATAATGGAATTTAAAAAGTATCTTTCGTGTAAATCTGCAGTTTGTATCAAGAAATAAAACTTTTAACGTGGTATAGTCATGGAAAATTTATTAGAGAAAATTTTCTAGGGAAGAGATTAATTTACAATTTGGATAAAGGGTTTTCTCAAAGAACCCAGAAACTTTCATATTTTTACCATGAAATCGAGTTATATGTGATACTGTAAGAAGTAAAATTTGCCTCAATTCAGGTATAGTTTGATCAACTCATTTATAATGCTAATATTCTAATAATGCATTTTGAAAGTTAAACTATATAACTATGGAAAATGAATTCACAATTTAGGTAAGGGAAATGCATTTTCTCAGACAGATGAACTCATATTTTCAACAGATAATAAAGTAGGTAACGTATACTAAAGTTGCCATTTTGAGATAATAATGAATTTTAAGACCTTATGAAATCTGTTCAAGTAAGAGGATAAATCCAAGATGGCCGGGGTAAAGTAATTAATATAATTGTACTGTTTAGATGTATAATAAAACACATATAATCACAGAAACTTGCATGCAATATATTAAAAAATTTTTTTAAACAAATGAAATGAAATAAATTTTATTATGGACTCAATTACTAACCAAAAAGAAATTTATCTTGCCTTACATGAATTAAAAAAATGGAAAGTGATAAGCTGTAGCTTTGAAAGTATTTAAGATTAAATATTTATAATACATTTAGGGAAAAACAAATTAATCTATTAATGCTTAATGTCTGCTAAAAAATAGTTTGTAGATTTTTTGGGCTTTCTCGGAACATGTTTTCCTTTTCTGCGAAGGTAGAGGGCAGTCTTACAAGTAATCTACCAAATTTTTGAGCGGCTTTTATTATTTCTCATTTTGTCATTTGAATCAATATTTTGTGATATATCGAGCCTCACCCATAAATTAATTTTTTTGACAGGTGAAAGACTGAAATCATAACGAATAACTTCATCTGTTATAGCTCTTTAGTGCCTATCGTCTCATTTTAAATGCCGTTAAATATAGCTTGTAGATATTTTATGGTTTTTTAGATCACATTTTTCTTTTGAGAGTATGTAGATGGCGATCCCTTAAACAATCTGTGAAATTTTCAAGTTATTTTTAAATTTACCATTTGGATTCATACTTTATGAATTTCCGAATAGAGCACATAAATTTATTTTTTTTCAGCAGGTACATAGACTGAAATCATGGTAAACTTCAATTTAAAGCATTTATTTTACGTGTCAAATCAAATAAATCGTTTTTCAGGAAGCTTTTCCTTTTTCATAAACGGCATCCAATGATGTTTAAAATGATAGCTGATCACTAAGTGATGTTATGTAGTATATATCGATGTTTAAACTTTGTATCTATTTTATTCTTGGCCAATATCTAATAACTTAGATTTAAGAAATACATTAATATGTAATTGGCAGAAATGACACAGGCGTTAAAGGGGTAAAGCTTCACTCTATAGCATTGTGTTTCAAAGTGATACCAAATAAGTACCTTATCAGGAAGTATTTCTTTTTATATAAATGACATGCTACGATGTTTAACATGACATTTGATCTTTAATAAGTATAGGCCGTAATATTCAATCTCGCTTTAATATAATTAATATAATTTGTCTTTCTCTGTGCAATCCGTAATAACTTAGACTTAAGTTATTTATAGGTATGTATTTTGCTGAAACGGCTCGCATTATTGAGTTAAAAGGGCATCAAATCAAGTTAATTATACAAATAAGGGTGACGAATAACCAAATAAAATATTATCAGAAATGTATGACAATATATAAAAAATTCATATGTTTAATAAGCATTTAATGAAGTTTTACATAAAATACCTATTAAGAAGGATTTGTGATTAAAAATGTAATTGAATGTAAAAATGTAAACATTATGCAATTTTGCAGCAGTTTGGAAGACAACGAAAAGGGCTTTTCGGTCCAGTAGCTACAATTTATAGGGATTAGTAGTTGTTCAGACTCTTCCCTAAGTTTATATTTTTTAAACATAATGTCTTCAAAGTAAGAGTTCTTATGAAGTTAAGAATCCACTGAAGCTTAGAAAAGACAACAGATTTTTAAAAGCTAAAATGCTTCATCGCGTAATTGGAAATTTCAACATACTTTTATATATTTTCAAAATCAGAAGATTTAATAACTCTTTGCAACAGATTCAACACATTGATACATTCGATATATGACAATATAAATCTTAATGCTTCATACAGTAACATAATCGGATTGTTTTGAAAGAATTGTATTAAAACTTTTATTATGCATGCAATGACAAAGGCAATAAATCCTAACTCTTGTTTTTAAAAATATATTTGACATGAAAGAAAATACCATATTCTTATTTTTAGTGTCTGTAGTCCAGTTCATTCCAAAATGAAAAAATAGTTTCAAAATACTCTTGAGGTAAAGAAATAGAAACAATAATCAAAAATTTTCAGTATCGGAAATGTTCTCAAAGGCTATTGAAAATGCAAACGTACTTCGACACAAGGGCAAGCAATTTTAGAGAATACTATAACAACTAATAAGTAGTATTTGATGTTTTGGGGAATGTATTTCACTCCCACTTAGAATTCTGTTTCACAAATCGGGTCACGGTCACGAAAGAGAATGGAATATGTTCTCGAAAGCATCTCATTATCAGGTTTAATGTTGCGAAGCGGAGATCCAGCCCCGGAACTGAAGGGACCACCCTTCTGTCCCAAATGTCCTTCTCAATGCTACAAGAAACGGTATTTCGTCATAAAGAAAGCGTTTGTTAAAAAGAGGAAAAAAAATCTTGTTTTGTAAGCAATAGAAATGACGACGCAAGTTTTACGTCAGATTGGAAACACATCCGATGGCGTTAGCAGCACACATGATCACCAAACGTGAAGGATTTTAGCGATGGATCATTGAAAAATTTGCTTATTTTACGGTCATTACTTGCGATGAATAATTTGAATACAATGTTTTAGAACACAGAAAATGTTGTTGTAAACATTTCCAAATTCGAGAAAGAAATGACTAATTAAGCTCTGACATGTCAGCAAAGTGAACCGCCAAAGGTCATTTAGGTTCTTATTGAGGGTGGAATATGTTGTAAAGTCTAAATAAACTGTCTGACATGATTTTATCTTCTATTTAAAACGAATATGCATTACAGTTACGCATTCCACGCAACATTTAAGTAGTATTTAAGAGTAGTACTCCTCAACTTAAAAGAGGATTTGAATGGTAAGCATAGGAAATAACTTAAAGCCTAAGTGTTATTAACTGAGCGGAGTTTGAAATGTCCGGTGATACAATTAAGGTATCAGTCTACGTTCGGAGAATTTTTTCTTTAAACGTAGAAACTAGTTCACGTTTTTGCATTTTTAGATTTATTTTTTATATTATCATAGAGAATTGCACTTAAATAAAAAATTATTCCTGGAGAAGTTTTTATAAAATTTCTAATAAGTCCAAGTTCAAGTTGAGAGGTTAAACGGGGTACCTAGGCCGAAGGCCGAATCCTATGTTAGAAGATGTGAAATTCTTAACTAGGTGTCCATTTTTTTAATTGCAACAACAATAGTTAGGTGTGAAAGAAAAATAAAAGTAAAAATAAGGGGCCCTAACAGTTAAAAATAAGATAAAGTTTAAAATTAAAAATAAAGGTTAGATAAAATACAAACTGACAATTAAAAAGAGCTACTACTTGTGCGTATAATTAAGGAAAAAAAGGTTCAAATAAGAGAGAAGAAAGTTTAAGAGAATTTTTATAACGATGCAAGCATCATTTTATAAAATTTTAATAAGTTTTTTTGGGGGTTTTATAATTTTTAATTTTTTTAATAAGTAAAAAAGAGAAGAAGAGAGTACAAGTTTAAGTAATGTTAAGCACAAGTGGGAGATAAGTTTTACACGTTGACAGAGATATTTCAGTATTTTTTGACGCAACACATTTCTTATACACTGGACTTGTGAATCACCTAAAATCTTTGCTTAATTTACATTTGGTAAAAAATTTGGGTCCTTCAAAATCATACACATTGAATTTTTAACGAATTTTCATTACCTTTATAGCTAACTATGAGTGTAACATCATTAAAAATTATCCAAATTTAAAGCTTTTAGGTCATTTACTAGTAAATATTATCAAAAGCATTCATAATAATTTTCAACAAAATATTTTAAGAACTTTTTGAGAAATCACATTTCAAGTTTCAACATTTTATTAAAAATACCGTTCTGAGAAAAACGCATTTGAAGTTTAAGAAAGCAACTGTAACTATTAAAAAATTCTTCACACTTTCTTGGTTTAAAACTTTCTAACTGCCTAGTTGCAAATTATTAAAAATACTAGAAAAATGTTTAAATTAATCTTTAAAAAATTTAAAAAGTTTTGCCCAAAAAATGCTTCTAAAAAAATTCACAACTTCCGGTTCCGAAGTCGCTACTTTCGTTTTGTTTTGACAGCTGTCACTGATGTTTAAAACAGCTGTAACTTTTCTTTAGAATGCCGTAGAGACAGAACAAAAACAGATATAGAAGCCTAAAAGTTGGAATTTTACAATAGAAAAATAAAAAAAAAATTATGATTTTTGGCGAAAACTGACGTTTTCAACGTAGACGGATACCTTAAAGGTTGAAGCTATGCAAACGTTAAATGTTCCAAGGTAACTGCTTTCTTGTCAGCGTGCGGTTGGTGGATGGAAGATTTCCCCTTGGAAAATAAATGAGTATTTGCGATCATCACAGTTAATATTTTCATATTCCGAAAATAAACGTGGCATTTAAAGCCAAACTGAAACAGCTATAAATATCTTTGTCAAAACAGAGAACTCCAGACTATCAGTATAGTAGTTATTTGGCCATAATTTAGTGTTTAAAAGGCAGACATTCGTTCATGAGAGATGATGTTAAGATGCATAGTGTAATTATAATAAAAATGAAAAATATTATATTTATGTACGAAAATTTTATAGCTATTACCTAAAGACTGTAAATAAAATTATTAAAAGTTATATTGGTTGTAAACTCGCCGAG
Organism: Pardosa pseudoannulata; assembly: GCA_032207245.1. Classification (NCBI taxonomy): domain Eukaryota; kingdom Metazoa; phylum Arthropoda; class Arachnida; order Araneae; family Lycosidae; genus Pardosa; species Pardosa pseudoannulata. The sequence goes on along the minus strand of CM063505.1, from coordinate 63,196,261 downwards.
CGGTTTGCGATGTTTCTACTTCCGATTATAAGACATACCCTAGTCATCTGGATATGATTTCGCATGGGTCTCGTATAAGGAGCAGGTATGGAGGCGAAATAATCAGCCGTGGATGATTTCAAACTTAACAACTGTTCATTTATTTAACTAAAAGCATTTAAAGAAATATTAAAGTGTATAAGTAAAGTCGTCCAGAGAGGAGATTACTCTAGACAACCTGCTCATTTCGAAGTTCAGCCGGGAGTTACCTCCCGTCTCTTCTTTTCCAAACAGTAAACCTCGGTTTTACGGGAGATCGAAACCCCCTCCTCTTTGACCTTTGTCCTTGCAGTAGCCGAAACTTCCTTTGGCGCCCAGCCGACGCGGTAACATAAAACACAATTTATTTTCTCTGTCGGTGAGTTGACAAAAACGGCACACTTGACACTTCTAATCCGTGCGTCAAAAGGACCATTACTGGTACCATTACTGGTACAAATTAACTGCCGTTTTTCAATTGTTCGGCCTTTTAAAATGTTCGGCGCCTTACAATGAACAAAAGTTCGCTTTAACCAACGCTTTTCATGATCCCCAACAGAGACGGACGCGATCTTTACTTTGGTAATATTAATTTATCCAGAGTAAAATTTTAAATTGGGAAAGAATAGTTGAAAATGTTAAAATTTTCCTATTCGAGACCTGTTATATATGTACATGTTTTTTGTTCCCCCCCCCCCCCCCCCCTGGGGGGGGGGGAGGGGGGGGGGGGGGGGGGGTGGGGGGGGGGGGGGGGGGGGGGGGGGGGGGGGGGGGGGGGGGGGGGGGGGGGGGGGGGGGGTGTGGGGGGGGGGGGGGGGGGGGGGGGGGGGGGGGGGGGGGGGGGGGGGGGGGGGGGGGGGGTGGGGGGGGGGGGGGGGGGGGGGGGGGGGGGGGGGGGGGAAGTCAGTAAGAAATAGCTAAAAAACCAGTATAATTTATGTTTTTCGTTATAATTTATATTATATATTATATTATATATTATGTTACATATTATATTATATATTACATTATATTATAATTTATATTATATTTGTATTATATTATTTTTTTTAGTATAACTTATATTTTTTTAGTTTTAGATGATCATACCATATTTGAAATGTAGTTTTGCTACATGAGAGATGATATTTCAATGTACAGTATATTTTGAATAAAACTGTTTTACTATATATTATATTATATATTATATTATATTATATATTATATTATAATATATATTATATTATATTATATATTATATTATAATATATATTATATTATATTATATATTATATTAAAATGTATATTACATATTACATTATATTATAATTTGTATTATATTTGTATTATATTACGTTTTTTAGTATACCTTATATTTTTCTTTATTTTAGATGATCATACCGTGTTTGAAATGTAATTTTGCTACATGAGAGATGATATTTCAATGTATAGTATATTTTAAATAAAACTGTTTTACTATATATTATATTATATATTATATTATATTATATTATATATTATATTATATTATATTATATATCATATTATATTATATTATATTATATTATATTATATTATATATTATATTATATATTATATTATATTAAAATGTATATTACATATTACATTATATTATAATTTGTATTATATTTGTATTATATTACGTTTTTTAGTATACCTTATATTTTTCTTTATTTTAGATGATCATACCGTGTTTGAAATGTAATTTTGCTACATGAGAGATGATATTTCAATGTATAGTATATTTTAAATAAAACTGTTTTACTATATATTATATTATATATTATATTATATTATATTATATTATATTATATTATATTATATTATATATTATATTATATTATATTATATATTATATTATATTATATTATATATCATATTATATTATATTATATATTATATTATATTATATTATATATTATATTATATTAAAATGTATATTATATATTACATTATATTATAATTTGTATTATATTTGTATTATATTATGTTTTTTAGTATACCTTATATTTTTCTTTATTTTAGATGATCATACCGTGTTTGAAATGTAGTTTTGCTACATGAGAGATGATATTTCAATGTACAGTATATTTTGAATAAAACTGATATGAACTAAAAAAAATTCTCCCATATGAAATCAAATTTTCTTTTCGAAAATTTGATTTCATATGTGAGAATTTTTTAACTATTAACCAACGAGTGCATATAAAATTGAGAAACATTTTATTACAAGGAAAAACAAAAAACTCATCTTTCTTGCAATGAATGAATATAAAAATTATATTAAGCGATAAAAGAAAGCTATATTATAGGTCATATATAAGATTGTTCAACCAACAAGCATGAATTTGATTTCCGCTCATATCAATGATAGTATCAAAACTTACTCTAACAACCAGATGCAGTTAAGCAAAACGTTTTGATAGCGATCACTAAAGGGAAAAACAACAAAAATCCAAGTACTCTAATTAGGTGAAAACTAATGCAAACAATAGCGTGGAAAAGGATACGAAAAAAGGAATTGTGGTATTTTAAGAAGCTGAATGAATCATTTCTTTCACCTTGTCTAATGATTAATTAGATTTGTTCAAGTATAACAAATACGAATTTACTTATATTTACTCTTCTGGTATTTTATAATTATATTTATTGTCAGCTTATCTTTTGAATAAAATTTATAACTGGCATATCTTTTCAAGCATGATGCTAATATCTATGCTATAATCCAAAATTGTATATCATTTTACATTTTTCTAAAAAATATTTCAACTGACTGCATATGGAGAAAGAGCAATATATTTGGCAATCTGTTTTAGTAAAATTAAGCTATATTATTTTTACATACTGATATAAATATTATAGAATTTTCAAAGCAAAAATTATATTTTTATAGCATTAAATGTTTATACTACCTTCCGAGCTGAAAAGTTTTCTTTAAAACATTTTATTTTTGATTAAATATAAAATAAAAGAAACTGCACTGTGGAATAAAATTTTCATCGATCGCTAATACGGATCTAACATTACAAAAACTATTTAGCATTACTATTTGAAACAATGTAATTTTTTTTAAATATAATAACTTAAAACATGTCTATAAAGTGAAAAGATAAAAATCCGCTAACCCGCAAAATAGTGTTTGACATTTGTAAATAAGAAACTAATTTTATACTAATAGAAACTAATTATCTTTTTTATTCTGTGAACCTGAATAATGTTAATACGAGCAAACATATTTTATGTTATACCATGATAAAATTACAATGATAAATATACAAGTAATTAATAGTTTTTAAAATTTCAGATACTTTTAAAGTTTTAGCTTGAATAAAATATATATTTCACTTCCAATTTATAGAGAAATTTAGTTTTAAATATATATATTTCAAAAGTTTTCTTTCTTGTAATTCAGTTTCATTTTTTTTTCATTTAATGTATATTTTTCTATGTTGGTTCTAAAAATATGGTACTTAAGATAGCAAAAGTTTTTTTTTCAAATTTAGAGCGTTATTAAAGAACTTGTAAAAATTCATTTTAAACAGAGCTGAAAATTTTATTTTATGATGGAGCGAAAACAAATTGTTACTTAATGAAGATTTTAAGTCTCGACAGGATCTATGCCTCTTACAATTAATTTTAATCGGTTTAGAATAGTTTAACCTGTTTAGAAGAAAAACTATTTCTATTCATTACTGTGGATTTAATCTTATGAAAATGACCTAGTTTTATGATATAAAGAAATACATTTTTAAGTAAACGAAATATGTGTACTAAGGGAAAAACCAAAGGGAAATTACCTTCAATATAATTTGTATATATATAAATTAGACGCACATTTTTACTGTCAGCTAATGCATTTTATTTTGTAAACCATAATTATAGTAATATCAGCGATATACTTATTTTATAGTGTTATAAAACTTAATTTTTTATTTTTAAAAATATCAGTCTCTTAGCCCTTTTAATTTTTTAGTTTTTTAAAATGTCAAACGTTCAAAGTTTAAGAGGATAGAAATTAAAAAGAATTGCCTTTAATTGGTGTAATTATTTAGTTTCTAATATACACATTTCCAAAGTTATATTAATTTCATTTAAGTTAAGTTAACTGCATTGTTTTCATTTTCTGCGCATTCTTTTGTTATTCTAAAAATGTATTTCTTGTAATGACAAAACTTAATATGTCTTTTTTTTTAAAAGTTAGAGTGTTGTTAAAGAATGTAGAGTGAAATTGAAGAAAATCATTCAAAAAGCAGAAGAATATTTTATTTTATAATTAATCGTAAAAAGGTTATTACAGTGGTGATTTTAAGCCTCTAAAGGTTTTATATCCCCTTAAGCTATTATAAGTTGTAAAAATATAATTTCCTGTTTGAAACAATGTATTTTTTAAATATCTTAACTTAAAATATGCCTATAAAGTGAAAATATAGAAATCCACCAGCCCTCAAAATAGTGTTTGAGATTTGTAAATAAGAAACGAATTTTTATGCTAATAGAAACTAATTCTCTTTTTTATTCTGTGAATCTGAATAATGTTAATACGAGCAAACATATTTTATGTTATACCATGATAAAACAACGTTTGTTTTTTTAAATTTACAATAAACTAATATTTTTTTTAATTTCAGATACCTTAAAAGCTTAGCTTGAATAAAATATATATTTCACTTCCAAATCATAGAGAAATTTTGTTTTTAATATATATATATATATATATATATATATATATATATATGTATATATATATATATATATATATATATATATATATATATATATATATATATATATATATATGTATATATATATATATATATATATATATATATATATATTATATATATATATATATATATATATATATATATATATGTATATATATATATATATATATATATATATATATATATATATATATATATATATATATATATATATATATATATATATATATATATATATATATATATATATATATATATATATATATATATATATATATATAGTTTTCTTTCTGATAATTCAATTTCATTTTTTTTTAAAATTTGGTATACATTTTTTTATGTTGGTTCTAAAAATATGGTACTTAAGATAGCAATTTTTTTTCAAATTTAGAGCGTTATTAAAGAACTTGTAAAAATTTATTTTAAATAGAGCTGAAAATTTTATTTTATGATGGATCAAAAACAGACTGTTACTTATTGAAGATTTTAAGTCTCTACAGGATCTATGCTTCTTACATTTAATTTTAATCGGTTTAGAATAGTTTAATCTGTTTGGAAGAAAACTATTTCTAAGTCCTTAATGAGGGTTTAATTTTTTGGAATGGACCTAGTTTTGTGATATGAAGAAATACATTTTTAAATAAACGAAATATGTGTACTAAGTAAAAAACTAAAGGTCAATTACCTTCAAAATAATTCGTGTATATGTAAATTAGAAGCAAATT
>CM063505.1:63187279-63190694 GCA_032207245.1 Pardosa pseudoannulata | reverse complement strand
AATTAGAAGCACATTTTTCCTGTCAAATGAAAGCTAATGCATCTTTTTTGTAAACCATAATTATAGTAATATCAGTGATATACTTATTTTATATCGTTATAAAACCTAATTTTTTATTTTTTTAAATATCAATCTTATTTTTAAAAATATCGATCTTTTAGCCTTTTTAATTTTTTAGTTTTTTAAAATGTCAAACTTTCAAAATTTAAGAGGATAGATATTATAGTAATATCAGCGATATACTTTTTTATATCGTTATAAAACCTAATTTTTTATTTTTTTAAATATGAATCTTATTTTTAAAAATATCAATCTCTTAGCCTTTTTAATTTTTTAGTTTTTTAAAATGTCAAACTTTCAAAATTTAAGAGGATAGAAACTATGAAGAATTGGCTTTAAGTGGTGTAATTATTTAGTTTTTAATATACACATTTCAAATGTTATATTAATTTCATTTAAGTTAAGTTAACTGCATTATTTTCATTTGATGCGCATTCTTTTGTTATTCTAAAAATGTATTTCTTGCAATGAAAAAACTTAATATTTCTTTTTTTTTTTAAAGTTAGAGTGTTGTTAAAGAACGTAGAGTGAAATTGAAGAAAATAATTCTGAAAGGAGAAGAATATTTTATTATATGATTAATTGAAAAAAAGGTTATTAGATTACAGTGGTGATTTTAAACATTTAAAGGTACTATATCCCTTTAAGCTATTATTAGTTGTAAAAATTTAATTTTCTATTTCAATGTAAAAGATTATTAAATTTATAAGATTAAAAATTAAATTTCTATTTTGAGATTCATTTCAAAGGAAATTCATTAAATGCGTCAAAAGATTTTAATTCAAAGAAAGATATTTTGAATTGAATGGACTTAAGCAACATTTTATTCCGAGGTGAAAAGTTTACGTATTGAATTATTTAAATAAAGTAATCTCTAAATGGATTTCTTCACAGGTAAGAAAAATAATGATTTTAATTTTAATGCACTCGTATTAATTCGTTTCATAACATATAATTTCAATTTAAAGCAAAGTAATATGCATATTAAGTTATAAAATACTACTTGGTTTGATTAATGCATTAAGTGAACTCATGTTTAAAATCATCACTTATATGCTGTTTTTGGAGTGCATTTGCAGATTTTGATTAATTGAAAATTCCTATCTTTTGAATGTTATTTAAAAAATAAGACAAATTTTAAAAGCTAATATAAATTAATTTAACACTAGATTATTTTAAGTTCAAGTTATGTATGGAAATTTGTATTATTAACTTTATTAAAAAATTAACCTAAAGAAGTGTAATTATTTTCCGATTTTAGTTACTTACCATTATGAAGAAAAGAACCTGAATACAAGGGCGCAATCTCTTTCGATTTTCACCAATAAAATCTTAACTTACAATTTTTAGTCCTGTGTTCATTTCCAATATTACAAGATCCGAATGGAACTGTGAGTGTTGATTTTTAAATTACGAATGTCTATTTAGTTCTCTAACAAACTACATAATGCTGAATTTTCGAAATAAACCAAATCTGAAAATTCACTTAATTTTGAACACCGGTGTACGCTAGAAATATTTTTTATGAATACTCAAAACAGTTTTCTTCTTGGTTTGTTAGAAGTAAAATAAAGTTATATGTGATAATCGTTATATACCGAAAATATTACTCTTTATTAAACTTACAATTTCTGATTCATGTTTGGTTTGGAGTGCTACGGTCTACTTTTTGCAACACGAGGGCTAATGAGACCGGGACTTATAGCTTAAAGCCGATTATGAACGGCTACGAACATCCATGCCAATGTGGGATTCGAACTCACGAACTTCGGTTCCGAAGGCCAGCACCCTAACCAATCGGCCATCGTCCGGCAGTTTATGCTTCAGAATAAGGACTCTAAATTTGACATTCTTGTATAGCTATGAAACTATGATTTTCATTATGAGAAATAAATATTGATAGACACAAAGTGACTCAGCTACGAATTAAGAATAATGGTATTTTTCAGCATAAGAAAGATAGACGAATAAGTGAAAAATTATTCAAACACTAATTTGGAACACAAACAAGAAATGAAGGTATTTTAAGAAGCTGAATGAATCATTCCTTTCACCTTGTCTTATATTTAACATATTTTGTTCCATTGCGATAAATATTAAGTTATGAATAATTATCCACTATTGCATATTTCTTGATTTTCGTTCAACCCATTTGAGGTTAAGCATATCAAATTTTATATAGATATAATTTTTATTAAAAAAAATTCAGGATATAATTTCCAATTTTGATATATTTCCAAGAACGGAGGTAATTTTATGGTATTAAACCAAATTATGAATGTATTGTTTTGCCTTGGAAAAATCAAAAACTACCTACATATAGACGGTAAATATCTCTCATTATATTATTCTCACATTTTTTGTTTGGAATTGAGGACTCAAAATTTGACATTATGCTAAACCTACGAATCTTATACTCCAGTATGAGAAATGAAAGTTTCATGGCGTCAAAAGTGACCCAGAGACATATTAAGTATTTGTCACTTTTGCCTTTCTTTTAGAAAAAGTGACAATTTAGTCTGCGATTTTTACTGGTGTTTGAAAGAATAGACGAAAAATTATTCAAATACTAGTGAGGAATACAAGGAGGAAAAGAAGGAATCTAAGAAGTCAAATGAATCATTCCTTTCTCCTTGTCTCATATTTAACAGGATTTGTTCTAGATTAATAATAATGAATTTAGTTATGAGTAATTATCCTCTATTATACAAATATATTTTTATTGATGGAAAACCTAAATTGTAATTAATTGTAATTAATTCCTAATTTGTATATATTTTAAGCATTATGGCAATATTTATGCTATAATTACAAATTATGCATGGATTTACATTATTTTTTTTTAAAAATGTTTTCTTGAATACTTATGGAAAAATCAACATGCTTATCAATCCACATTTGTAACGTAAAAATTTGTGATCTTCATTAGCTCTTAACATTATGCCAAATCCGTATAAATGCAAGAAATTCGAGTTTGAATTTACAAACGAAAGTTTAATGGAATATTCTCAGTGATTTCCTAACTGTAGATCTAGGATTATCACAGGACAAGAATTATTAAACGGGGATAAATCATTTCTTCACTAAGAATTTAAAAAATGTTATAAGTAAAAAAATTTTTAAATAAAAATAAAAGAAACATATAGTTAGCTTTTTTCTTTAAAAGCTTTAAGGAAAGCTAACTGATTTACAATACAGAACACCTGAATGTAAAACTAATAATGAAAATTTGTTCAAAATTTAATACAACGTTAAAGAAACTATGCAATATGAATGATTCTCAAGGGCAAGGCACCTATGTCGGAGGAGCAAACTTCTTTATAACAGACTTCTTCTTTTGTTGTTCTCCTTTTTT
>CM063505.1:63132279-63182279 GCA_032207245.1 Pardosa pseudoannulata | reverse complement strand
TGTTCGTGAAACATGTTTGCATTCTAAGAGTGAAGCTCATGATGGAAAATTTTGCATAGGGTTTGAACACTTCATCGTATAAGTGAATGCTTCGTTTAACTGAATATTTATATAAGTGAATAATTTATTACATACGTCTTATGGGAGTTTCAATGGGGTACGAAAAGTACTTTGGACTACTGTATACTTTGTATAATCTAGTTTGGTATAAATAAGTTCCCCTTGTACATATTCTGAAATAGATTGATATCAACTTTCAACCGGTGCAAGGAAGTATATTTTACTGTAAGTAGTACAATTTATTTCACTAGAAGCATTCCTCACTACAATATTTCATCGCATTAAGCTGGCATTTTCCCTTATCTCTCCTTTCTAACAATATAGCATTATTTCCTTTTGCCCCCGACTAGGAAATAGCATCTTGAGCACGTTTACACGTGACTCAGTCCATCCTTAACTTCCTGCCATCTTCACGTTTTTACTTACGAAGAGTGTCAACCATTTGACACCTGTTGAAAAATTTCGTCTTAATAAAGGGAGTTTGCCCTGCAGCTCTAAATTTTTGCTACTTTGGGAAGCAATTTGTATTCGTCTGAGAATTGTTAGATTGTTTTATCTCCTAATTCGCTTCCTGTGTAACTTACCCTGTTTTTCCTTGTTTATTTATCACAAAAGCTTTGAACCATATTTTAAAGTTTATTGTTTCTAAAGAAGAGAAAAAAAGGTTTATCCTTCTGCGATGCAATTTAAAAATCTAAAGGAACATTTTATATAAACCACCCTTATTTTTAGCAATATTATGTTGTGCTTAAAATTATGCATCCTGAAGCGACAGTATTTGTTTAAAATTAAATAAAATTGCAATAAAACCCTTACTGAGCTTGCATTTATTTATTTGAAGTCCTTAAATTTTTAAGAAATTATATTGTGAAATAATGCATCATTGGTTTCTATTTTCAAATTATTTTCATTCTTTAAGCCAATTATTGTACTTATAATTGCCATTATTAATTGTTATAGATAAATATTAATAGAAGTACTATTTCAACAAAGTATAAATTTTGAAAAATGTATTCTATGGTAATTATCCTTACAAAATTAAATTGTATATGTGTTGCTACACCTTTAGAAGTGTATAGGTAATGAGTATGTAATAATGTACTTTTAAATTATGGTATAATGTATTAAAATAATTATTTGGCAGCCTTTTTGGAAATGACTACAAACTGTTACAAAAATCTTCAGCCATTACTCCACTCAACTGTTATGCTACTGGTGTGACTCCGTTAAACTGTTTTTCAAGATGTTGACAGATGGTCATAGCTTGTGACATGAAGCAGATTAAAAAAAAATTCCAAACAAATTTGAATTAAATGAACTGGAACCACAAGTGACTTTCTGAGGCACTATTTAGAATGTAATGAGTTTACACAAGGAAGAATGACAGAAAAGTATATAAAAATGTGTTATTATGGTGCAAAATAAAATTAAATGTCAGTATTTTTTTTTACTCTACGAATCCTTGAATTTAATGAAAAAACGATTAGTCACGCACGTCATACAAGAGTTCGGATGTAATTAAATTTAGATTAAAACAAACATTACAAGAGAATATGAGTCCATTAACTCGTTTATTAGGTAGAGAAAAGAAAAAACATAATTAAATTGAAATTACTCTTAGATAACAAGGAATTAAATGATAGTGTTAAAATATATGCACATTGTTTCCTGTTAGTTCATTAGATTTTTAATTATTTAAGATTAATACGAATTAAAATAAATGTACAAGTAATACTAATTAAAATATATGCACATTAAATGTTTTTTATTTTTTATCTAAATAGTATTTTTTGTTTAGAACTTTTTAATTTGAATAAGTTTTTAATTATCGAAGCAGAAAATAAAAGCAATACTTTGGTTTTTAAAAAACAGTCTCACAAGATTAGAGGAACTTTTCTAAGGTTCTACTCTTTAAGAAAACCTGTGCAATAACCAGAAATCTACCAAAATAAAGAAAAAGATTTTATCATTAAAACTTTTACTAAAAAACGATGTTGTTTATTGTAAAATATTTATCTAAACTATTTATCTAAAATAAGTCCAGAAATGTATACATTTTTAAAGAAAATAGCAAAAGTAAAAAAATGGAAAGATTAGTGGGAACTTGAGTAGTAACTCGTACCATACATTGCTTGAATAAAAAATTTACGTAATATTGGAATAGCGTATTAAGACTTAACCTTAAGACTTTGTTCTAACCAACTTTCTTAAATATTACAGAACAAATATCCAAAAGGAAATATGCATGGCAAATCATTTGCTTATAAAAATTAATCATATGCTTAGAAAATTAGTAGAAAATAGCAGAAACTTACTTTTTTATGGTGTGAATATAAGGCTAACTCTTTTGTTAATGACACTTTGAAACTAATTAGAACATCGCATGCCACAAAGAGGCTATTTAATTGAAATATTGACAGTGGAATGACTTTAGCAAACAACTTCTCGAAGTTATTTAAAAAAATAGATAAATATACATAAAATAAATAACTATGTAAACAGATTCATTATATGTATATATATGTATACGTAATCCAATAATCATATTACCTGCCGGTCACAATAAGTATATATCCTCTATTATTTTTACTTTAATTAATTTAATAATTACTTTAAAAAGTTTTAATTAATTAAAACTTTATTTCAGATCTGCTAAAACAGACATCTTTACTAGTCAACGACAGACAAAAGAAAGACATAAAAATCACTCTGCTCGAACAGAGGTGTACCCAAGAGCGAAGACAGAAAGAATTTTCCCAAGGTAAAAGAAACATACTCAGTGAATTAAAGTGTAAGATCAGGAAAAATGTGGAGCAATTTGCCGTCTACAGCTGGGAAATGTGTTGAATAGACAGAAAATTTTCATTTATAGGATAGAAAGCTCTGGAAAATGGATCGAAAGAATTTTAAGTAGAGAACGCTCCTTTGATTAAGACATTTAGAGGCTGGGAAAAAGAATTTAAGGAATTAGAATGGAAGAGAGGAGGTTTTTAAGGCAATATTAAATTTAAATAATTTTGATATATATATATATATATATATATATATATATATATATATAAATGTCATTTATTATTTCATTAGTCTCTATACATAATAATACCTTTAATTGTAGATTTTGTGAAATGATTAAGGAATATCATTACAAAAGGTTATAAAGTAAGATATACCTTTTAGATAAATTACCATGTTAATTCACAATGAAACATCTTTTTAAAATATAACAAATAATTATCTTTAGAGATTCACCCAACTCACATTACAGATGCATTAGTGGACCTTTTAAGCGGTCAACATTACTCTTCTTGTAAGAGAACTGCACAAGCATATCTTAACCAATTTTCTAACTGCTCGCGACGCTAACGACTTTGCTGAGAGTGGTCATAAAGTTCTATTATTGCATAACTCTGCAGAAAATTAAAAATAATTTTATTTCTAGAAATATTAGTAAAACGGTTCTATCTATATTTTTACCCTAACAGCTAGAAATGTAGGAATTGAATTTATCTCCAATTAGACTGTAACAGTCAGGATGGTAGTACATTTTCCCCTTTATCCTGAATGAACGTCAGGGGACGTATACATATTACAATCAGTAAAATGTAAATGATTACCTACGTCAAAATGTTTAAGAAAAAGAGATTTCAAAATTTGGGTACAGGGTCGATGCAATTATTTCTAGCAAAGATATCTACAATGAAAAAAAAAACCACTTTTAGTAGCTAGTCCATTCTTTGTAAATACTAGATGGTAGTACCGCGAACAGAATGTGGCTTTTCGAATAGGTGTTTGCGGCTCTTCAGACTTCTAAGTATTATATAAATAATAATTAATATTGATAAATGGATCTTTGCTATCCTGTTTATGTAATTTTGTTCTTCTATCTTGAAATTTTGCCGACTCACGACATCATTATTGTGTACTTTTGATTGCTATATATTATATAAAAAAGAAGGATTAGGTAATATTTGCACAGAATGTTAATTACATAATACAAGATTAAAATCTACAAACATATTATTAAGTGTAAATAAGATAAAATCAAGCCGTAGGCAAGGGGAAGGGATTTAGGGAACAGGTCCCTCTCCGAAATTCTTAAAAAAACATTTCATGAAAAGAAAATGGACCATATGTGTAGTGTGCCATCTGCCTAGCTGTGCATAGACAACAGTGGGCTTAGAATAGTGATGTTGAGTTAAGGAGTAGCTGCAAATAGAATTCGACTAGGAAGAACAGATTAACTAGTACTTTTGGCAACTCATCACAATATTGTTGCACAATTGGAAAACATTGTGAAAATTTTTTGGCAAAAATTTCAAAAAGAGAATATTTTATAATTTACTAGTAAAAATTAGAACATTTTCATTTTCTTTCAAAATTACTTTTTTTCCTTTAGTTATACTTCTGTTTTAAAGATTATAATTTAATACCATGTATATTTTATATATTTACAATGTTAATTTTTCAATGTTAATTAAATTCACTGTGTAATTACTACATTACTCATTCAAGGCTATAAATTTATTTATTACATAATTTTTTAATTATTTTGATCGTTTAAAATCACATTGCATTATGATACTCATTATGAGTATATATACATGAGAAAACATGTAGTTTTATTGAAGTATCCTTCAGAAAAAATAATGTCCCTCTCCAAATCTTATTTCTGGATACGGCCCTGCTTAAAATAGTTAAAATGATAAAATATTTGTAAATACTGTTATAATTAATTTAACTCTATATATGAATAAAATAACCACCCAAATTATACAGTGGCAAGCGTATTGTGCTAAGCTCTATGGGATTCGATTCGATTCTCGAGTAAAGAATGGATGTATTTGCCTTGTATCATATACGGTGATATTGGACACTTATAGGAGGTTCCTATAATAAAATGGTCAACAAAATCTAAGTCATTTAGTGGTAAATGATAAATAAATACAAGTACCCCGCCTTGGGAATTAAAAGATTAAATAAGACAAAAACAAATGCTCTTTGTAACATTATAAAATGCTGGTCAAAATTCTTACTTTAATGTTCCGTATTTTATCCCACGAGTTCATTTAAATAGTATTAATATTAGCAGATGTTGAAATGACTTTGAGAGAACTTTAGTATCCTACTTTCTCTAATAACATTTCCCATTTGTTTTCATCACATATAGGTCAACTGATTATGGAATCGTCTAGAAAGGGAACAAAATGAAGCAGTACGTTCGCACACGCTACGCTTACTAGCGAAGCGTAAATGCAACTATCTCATTATTTGCGATAGTTGAATAAAAACAGCTGCAATGTGCTTCCTTTGGGCAGTAAATCCCCGGAGATGGAGTCATCTTAGTTGCAGCTCATATGAAATCGCCCGCGGAAGTATATGGCGAAACGGATAATTAGAAAAACGCCGATAAAAGGGGAAAAAGGAATTGTTCTTTCTATTTTCGTAGAAAAGAATGATTCTTTTGTAATATGGGAAGTATTAACATAATTGCTTATAAAGAGTTTAATTCTTATCGAAAGAGATCTTGAAGAGTCGGATGTGTAATAAGCTTTATAAAGAGCATATCTGGGGAAAATATATGTTATTAAACGATTACCGGCATGTTAAGAAGAAATAACAAATAAAAGGATTTGTAAAGAAAACTAATAATAAATGCTTTTGCACGTAATAAGGTAAGAATGTGTGTATAGTTAAGTGTTTACATACCTCCCATATCTTAGAGTAATAACTACGTAATGGTAAAAAATAAGGAGTTGTACGATTCTGTGTTTACAATTTGATACCATTTTTTTCCCAATTATTTTGCCCATTATTTTCTTATCAATGGATATAAATATTTATCTACCTGTAAAAGGTAAAAAAAGGTTATTTCTTTTAAATTTGTGGATCAACAAATGACTTCAACTTAATAAAATATCACTATGTAGTATTAACTTGCCTGTATTACTTGTTTTTGTAGTAACCGAAATTTACTGTACTAAATGCTATCTTTGAGTTTAGTTATAAAGAGTTTAATGTCATTGAATCTTCTTGGGACATATTGCACAAAACAGATTGTTAAGCTTTGCCCATGACTAATTGTTAATTTAAAAAAAATAGTAGAATGATTAAATTAAAGGGATTCAAAAAATAAAAGCATACAAATATATATAAGATAAAATATAAATAGAAAATAGTGTTGAGCTCAAATATACAAGAAGTTGCCAAAAATTTGGAAAATCTACGAGAATCTTTTCTATCTTTGATAACGAGCTGTATTGAGCTTCGATGCT
Source organism: Pardosa pseudoannulata (assembly GCA_032207245.1). NCBI lineage: Eukaryota > Metazoa > Arthropoda > Arachnida > Araneae > Lycosidae > Pardosa > Pardosa pseudoannulata. Next base: position 63,175,947 of record CM063505.1, on the reverse strand, counting down.
TGCTATTAACTGATGAAACCCCGCGGTTATATTTTGCTAGGATTTCAAACTTTTACCTTTTCGATCTGTGAGCCGCAGTAGAACGGTCGGCAAACACTTCGATCTCATAACCGTGAGGGTTGTGGAATTGAAGTTCTAGCCGGCCAAAGATGAGCCGAAGTCTTAATGGCTGGGCTTGTAAAATACGTTTGTGGTCGCAATGTTCTCAAATTCCCAAGCGATACTTCTAGGTGTTGCAAGCTAATACCTAGGGTTTTCTGCTTGATTCCTGTTTCTAAATTACGAAGACCCTTTTATTTATTTATTATTTTTGGCTGACCTAGAAAGTAATGTTGAACGCCTTTATGGTGATCTCATCATAAAATACTCAACAATTTCCGTGGCAATATTTGTGTTAATTCTTAACAAGCAATTGCCCTTAAGTTATTAAAAAACACTTTTTCGAGCTTTTTATATATATTTGGTTTTTAGACGTTTGACTGTAAGTGACAAGACTCATTTTGGGCATTAGGTTTAGTAACAAAAATGTAATTGAAATATTATTCTAAAATATTTTATGATTTTATTTTTGTTAAATTTGATTGTATCAATTATTGTAACTCTTAACAGTCGTTATGTTCCATTCATGATTATTCTAAAAACAACTGAAATGTTGTTTTGTAAAGAAATAATACTTTTTTATCTTTATTTGTCGCCTTTCGTAGTATAAGTGCTTCATTCACATAATGCGTTCAGTTTTTATTTTCTAAAAAATTTCATCTTAATGTTGTATTCTAGTATGCATTGCTTGTGGAATCTAATCGGAATAAAAAATATCTTTATTTATACTAAATTCAATAAAGAATATATATGAAAATTTTGTTCAATGCCATACACAGAAAAGAAATATATAAATTTGACTAGTTTGATGTGTTATGATTTGAAAAGACATATTAATAATAAAGTCCACCTTGCTATAAACACTTTAGTGAACCATGCATTCAAAAAAATTAAATTAACGTTTGTAAAGTTATGTTTTCTATTGTAATTCGTATGTATTTAAAAATTAAACTATTAGACTAAATACCTCCGGAATTGGCCTGCCACATCCAGAAGTATCGTTTGGGAGCATTGCGACCAAGAAAATATTTCACATGCTCCAGCCACCATTAACGACTACGGTGGATCTTCGGTCTGCTAGAGCTCTTACGGTTATGACATCGAAGCCTTTTTAAAATGAGCTACTAACTCATTTCGAAATATTACTCAAAAAATTAAAATCTCGAAACCCTAGCAAAATAAATATATTTGTATGTATATATAAATATTTATATACACACACGTATATATATATATATATGTCTATGTGCATATATAAATATATATGTGTGTATGTATGCATACATACAGACAGACATATATGTTATATGTGTGTATGTATGTATGATGTAACGAATTCTCGTTACATTAAATTTCCAGTTATAGACTTATCTACTGAAGTGAGAAAAAACGGCATAAGGTAGAAATAGCGAACGTGCCTTTTGTGAGCATTTGAACTGAGCTCATATTTACCTTATAATAGGATGCTTAATAGGATGCTGTATAGAGGATTGTTAACACCGAGGACCATCTCAATCATTCTGTCTGAGAAATGCATTAGGATGCTGGTGAAGTGTTTTCAGTGTTGGTTTCAATGGCATCCCGAAGAAAGAGTCTCACATGATATAAAGGGAAACAGCAATACTCTCCTATCTTGTTCTCTAAAGGTTTGTCATGAGACATCGATTAATGATGTCCTATAGATCGTGGAGATTACTCTCGATTACTGCAAACTCCCCTTGGAACCGGGTTTACACCTGTCAGGCTAGAGTTCTACAAGTGGTTTTTCACCACGTCATCTACCAGATATCCGATCATCTGAGATAGAAATTTGCGCGAGACGACGGTATAAAAAGACCGGAGTTGATGCCCAGTGTGGATTTTTTTGACGGATCGAGTTTCCCCTGCACTCATCGGCTGACAGCGTTGGGAGAGCGACTGAGAGTGTCCTCCCCCTCTTTTCTCTCTGTACCGGAGACTTGGACCAGTGACGATTAGGAAGGTTGATTCATGCAACGATTATCATTTCGTTGTACATACCATCCAGTGTTCATCTTTGTCTTCATCTTAACATCAACATTTTGTATTTCTAATAAAGATGTTTAGTCTGTACGTAGGCCTCCGCTACCCTTTTTTCAGCTCATTTAGAGTTTAGTAAGCTACAATGTAATCACAGATCGGCAGGAGACAAACTCCTAAATCCAGCATATCTTTTTTCTAGACTCTGTGCATAATAGAATGTTTTAATCAACTATGCTTTTTTAATAAACTTAAAGTCTGGCCTGAAATGGCTTAGAGGTGACCGTGGCAGGTTGGAATCATGGGGTGCCAGGTTCGTTCATTTTCTTACATAGCCAACAAGCCGGAAAGTTAAATTTGTGGCTTAAAACTAACCTTTTTACATATATTAACTGATTTGAAAACTTAAATTTATACAACCTGAACGTGCTGTTATTACTATATGTGTACAATATCACAATATATTAAATATTAGTTTTACGTCTAAATGCAAATCATATACTCCTTTTGTTTTCGAACGATAAGTTGTTTTATTTGTTTCAATTCTTATTATCTTTGCGGGATATAGTCAACTCAAGACTAAATGCTATAAAAACTGCTTCTTTGAAAGAAAATATTTTATATTTATTTTGCGGTTAAATATGCGAGATTTATGAGAGAGAGATAATTTAGAATTATCAGTAAATATATGTAAAAACTTTAAAACTAACCTTTTTACATATATTAACTGATTTGAAAACTTAAATTTATCCAACCTGAACGTTCTGTAATTTGTACAAAAGTCCTTAAACACAATTTTTAGTGAGTAGACTTAGAAATATTTTTTCTCAGTTTTATCTAACAATCAATCAGCCAATTACAAACCTTCAACCACAGCTCTGTCTAGAGCCTTCGAATTGCCTTGAGTGTCAGTTCTATATCTTCAAAGCGAAACGAAGCATTGGTCTAATCTTTTAGCAGTAGTAAGATACACATGGTTGGAAAATTGCAATTAGTTATGCATTTGGTGTTATTGTAATTAAAAAGTAATTTTTCCGCTTGTAGAGAGCTGTCTATCAGAAAACTTAATTATTCTGAACTTGCATTCTATTTGTGTCCGCAGCAAAGTATAATGAGTGAAATGAGTATAGAGAGGGATTAAAAGCTTAGATTTCCCAGTCGCTGGGCCGAATTAGGGAAATAAGTAATCATATTTATTTTCGCATTGATGTTTCACGATGTTATTAAACTTCAAACGCGAGTGTTGCTAATGGCGAATTAAAACTGGAGCTTATAAATTTGTTTAAAACAATAAATCCTGCGACCAGAAAAGCTATTCGCTTTAGAAGATTAAACGATTATTTGTTTTAATATTTACAAAATTCCGGGAAATCTAAAATTGAATTAAAACTTTTGTTGAAAATAAACTCGGCTTGAAACATATTTGTTATTTTCTGCATTTGAATGGAAATATATAAGTAAGAAGACGATTCAAAATATACCTTATACGGCTGAAACAGTGATCATTTTAGATTAGAGGTTTTCACTATTTTCTGAATCACCGTCTTCATTTCATGAAAATAAATATTCGAACACTATCCTCTTCCATAAAATAGATTATATCAAATATTAAAATATTATTGCATATTATGTTTATCTGTTTCATTTGCTTATCTACATATTAATATTCACAAACTAAAAATTAATTTAAACCGTCATCAAATGTAGTAAAATTGTGTTTATAAAACCGTAAACACTTGCATAAAATCAATATGAAATTAAAACGGTGATCAAATAAAGTAAAAAAATAGTTTATTAAAACTATAAACATATGGTTTGGTTTGGGGCACAACGGTCTACTTTTTGCAACACGAGGGCTAATGAGACCGGGACCTACTGCTTAAAGCCGATTCCGAACGGCTACGAACATCCATGCCACAGTGGGATTCGAACCCACGACTTCGGTTCCGAAGGCCAGCACCCTTACCATTCGGCCGTCGTTCAACCTATAAATAATAATATATGAATGATATCAGTAAGAAGTCAAAAGAGTTATCAAATGAAATAAATAATTGTTTATTTAAGGATTAAATGTATGTATAGAATCAATAATAAATTAAAAAAAATAAAGAAAAGATCGATTTTTTATTGCGAATGTTTTATTTCGATTAAATTTCGTTAACATTATTCTTAAATCTTCTCCTTCAGTTATGTTCCTTTTCTTAGGAAGTCAATTCTCCATTCAACGCACTCAGTTCAATACCTTGACGGAAATGCAATATTTTTGTAATTTAACCAAGGGTTACCCAAACGGTAACCGTTGATGAAATTATATAAATTTATCATTAAAAAATTATATTTATTATGGTAAATGCAATACTAACCGCTTACTTTACTGATTATTTTTATGGCTATGCTGTATATTTTTATACTTATTATGACTGGCCACCTTCCTTGGCTTCTTCAATACCCCTCACTTTGGCTCTGCAATCGTCCTTAGGGAAGGCTTCAAACCTCTGGGGAGGTGGTACCATCCCCATCGACAAACTATGATAAATTAATTTACGTGGCATGTCTGGAAAGTAAAAGTACTATTTTTTAAAAATCTAAATAAGAAAATATTTTTAGAAAATCTACATTAAAATTGTTCTTCGATACAACCATCTTCCTTCTGTCAATGTAATCAAGATGATAGAAATGCTCTCCTATAACTTCGTTAATACATTGTATGCAGGGCACATACCAGTACGTTTACAGACGATTGATACTTGAGAGTGGGACACGTAATAGTACGGGCTACTGTAACAAAATGGTTTTGTTTGTGAATACAAAAATAACGGCATATACAGAAAACGAAGCCGAACGAAGCCGAATGTTTGTGTCTTTCATTTTTTATAATGTAAAAATGTTTATATATGACATAATTCGAAAATATTAAAACTATATACTACTATTTCTATTTGATTTTTCATATTTAGGATACCAGTATAAATTTATCGACTAAAAAGTTTTTTTGTGTACAAAAATCTTATGGTTGTTATTTATATATTTCGATTTATATATTTGTTTATATATTTCAATATAAAATTCGAAAAGTTGGTTAAAAAATTAAATAATTTTCAATCTATTGAGCTTTAACTGAATAACTAAAATTACGCTCAAAAAGCCCGCTCCCGGTACAATTCCGTATCTGTACACAATGGGTTAAAAACGTTCCCCACTGACTATTTGATCCACCAATTGATAGCACTTTTACCCACTTTTAGCACTTTTATAAACGACTTGAGAGCGATTGAAAAATGAAAGTCTGAAAGCTCCTGATCAGCAATGTATTCTACCTGTCGAGAGAGTCCAAAAATTTCTTTGTAGAGTTACCTTTGTGAGAAAAGGCCTTTCTTAATATGTCCTACTTTGTCTTCCAGAGATTTTAAAGGTTCATAGTACCAAGTGGAAAAAACTGTTTTCCTTCGGTGACGGTAATTCCTTTAAGTTACCGTTCATTTAAGGATACTATTTATTTTGAACATGTCTCCTGCTTTCTTTAAGACTAAAACATTAATTGTGCACATTAACACCGTTCTTTACATTATGTTCATAAGCATTTTTTATTGCACTAGAAATGTAAAAATACGACCTTCTCTCTTCCGTCTTATAAACGTATCACTTAAGAATTATTATTTTTCTCCAGAATTAGAGCCAGTGACTTTCTCTAATAAATGTTGATGACTGTATTTGTTGGAGAAAATTTCCTTTTTATATTTAGATCGTGTACGTTTTTCAATAAAAGGTTTGAGCATCCTGTTATGTGTGCATAAGTAAAAATATTCTATCTTTGAGTTAGTAAAGGAATAAGTGTTCTTAAAACACTGAGATAATTCTTTGTCACCTACTAAATGAACAATAAATTTTAAATTAATCTCTTGCCAATTCATTACATACACTCGTAACTTTATGTAATGCTTCTATGATTATCGATTAGTTTCTCATATTCATATGGCACCTATTCATTAACAACATATCCAGTACTATTTTTCACTTATTTTCGCTAATTAAAATAGATTTTACAGTAACCAAATATTTTAGATTTATTTCTTTTTACTTCTGGCTAGACAAATTTCCATTAACTAAAATCCATTCATATAGGTGGATTATGGCGAAATCTGTTCATCTCCTACAAAATGTAAAAGTATATTTTTAAAGATTTAAAAAAGGACGAATTTGTTCGTTGTCATCGGAGATACCGATATTAGACTATTTAATTTAAAATGAAACAGCATACATTATTTCGCAAAATATTTTTACTCATAATCTCTGAATCTTCCTTTAGATATTGTAATGAATTCTTTAAGTAACTTTCGTAAGATGTGTTATACATGTTTAAATGTATTTCGTTGGAGCGAATATGACAAAATATTGATTTTTAAGACAGTTTGTATTTTTCATTTAGAGTTAAATATCGTTTGATAATGAAGCTAAGGCTTTTTTTCTAGATGTAGTATCGTTAGGAATTTAAAGTATTAAGGAGTGATTTCAAATTTTTTAGTTAATAGTAAAAAATATAAACTAGTATTTTACACTAGCATATAGCCCTTCATATGACGGGATCAGTAAAATTTTTAATTTTCCAGGATTGTAAAATTATCCTATGAAAAAAAATGGATTGTTTTTTGGCTGAGAACTATCTGGTACACGCTCACTAATTTGTTTATCTTTACTGACTGCATGTTAGTTGCCAAGCTTAATTTATCTTGTCCTATTACGTGATAGGATAAACTGCAGAGCTTTTAATATTGACAGTGATTATTTGACGGTATATATGAATGATGTCCAAAATTTAGAGAATCAATTGCAAACTGTGAGGTTATGCATAAAAGACAAACACACAAACTTCTTAATTTTCAAACATATATAACTTAAGCGCTAGATATTTATTAGTCCATGAAATAGACTCCTAGACTTTTGTGAAAATAATTTGTTGTTCATACGGGTGATAAAACTTTCATTGCAACAAAAAATAATCGATGATTAAATTTAAAATTATCACATATGTGTACCTAATCTATTATTTAAGCCAAATATAAAAGAAAATTATTTACGTAATATCTAAGTTCCGTAATAAAATGTATAAAAATAATGCAGACGATATTTAAATAATTTAAAATAAGAAATGATTAAACGAGATGGTTAAAGGAATGACGTCATAATGATAGAAAAAAAATGTTTTTTTTTTCATCTACTTATAATATCGTAAATTTGAATTTAATAATTCTCTGCTTTTAACCGGGGAAAAAAAGGGCTTGAAATAATGGCATTAAACGATCGAAAAAGGGGGGAAGGGGGTAGATTTCAAAATTTTTTGAACTCGATTTGAATTTTGGTAACCCTAACTCCTGAAGAATCCAATATGGCGTCTATCCATTCCAGGTCCAACCACTTCAAAAATCCGAGGACAGACGGACACATAACTTAGGCTATTATTATATAGTGGATACATTAATAGAAAATATTTTGGAGAGTATATATGGGTTTTAATAGTTTATTTTATTATTTCTTTTACTAGATTGTTACATTTTTGAATATGTTTACAAACACCGGAGCTAAATTCTAAAAATATATGTTTAGTCTTGAATATGAAATGAATTTTTGAATATGAAAAATAAAACAAATGTGCTGAGTTTATGATTTGTAATTCCTTTGCTATACGGGGAAGACTTATCTGTTTTAATTCAATTTGTAGACTTCATGGAAACATGAGTTCAGAGAAACGTTGCTGTTGAAAGCTTAAATGTAGAACTGATTGAGATACGAAAATCTAATCGATCATGAACAGCTAAACAGTTTAAACCTTTCAGCGACTGTAAAGCTTATCTAAAAGCTGATCACAATAAACTGCTTCACTGATTTACGTCATTTGACAGTTGAATATTTTCTCGGAAATTAGTATTCGAAGGGTAGATATAAATAAGTAAGAACCCTTATTTTGGACTATAACATATTTATTCAATATTTTAAATCCTCACATCTCTTTGAACATTTATATCAAAATAATTGTCAAATCTGACACAATAGAAAAAGTAAAACTTCCTTTTTACTTTCTTATGCGGGTATTTCTTGTAAGACAGTATTGTAATTTTGAAGATTTTTGGACTTATGATTTTCACGGTATTCCATAAAAGCTGGATACATTTTGGCAATTCTGACGACTTTTACTATCATGGAACTACCAGCAAGGAAGGACATTCAAATGAAAATGACAGAACACGAATTTATCTTTTTGAATTTAGGGTGAAAATGTACATCGAAGTCAATCAATTTGTCGAAATTAGAAGTCATTAAGAAATAGAATAATTTAATATGTAACAAAACGGTTATTCTCTAGAATATTGATTGAATATTTTGACGATTTTATTAATTATTTTTTGAATGTGAAAAATAAAACAAATGTTCATCATTTGTAATTCTTTTGCTATACGGGGAAGACTTATCTGTTTTAATTCAATTTTTAGACTTCATAGAAACATGAGTTCATAGAAATGTTGCTGCTGAAAGCTTAAATGTAGAACGGATTGAGATACGAAATTCTAATCGATCATGAACAGCTAAACAGTTTAAACCTTTCATCGTCTGTAAAGCTTATCTAAAAGCTTATCACAATAAACTGTTTCAGTGATTTACGTCATTTGACAATTGAATATTTTCTCGGAAATTAACATTCGATGGGTAGATATAAATAAGTTAGAACCCTTATTCTGGACTATATCATATTTATTCAATATTTTAAATCCCCACATCTCTTTGAACATTCATATCAAAATAATTGTCAAAGCTGACTGAATAGTACAACTTCCTTTTTACTTTCTTATACGGGTATTTCTTGTAAGACAGTATTGTAATTTCGAAGACTATTGGACGTGATTTCCACGGTATTCCATCAAAACTGGATACTTCTTGGCAATTCTGACGACTTTTACTATTGTGGAACTACCAGCAAGGAAGGACATCCAAATGAAAATGACAGAACACGAGTTTATCCTTTTGAATTTTGGGTGAAAATGTACATCGAAGTCAATCAATTTGACGAAATTAGAAGTCATTAAGAAATAGAATCATTTAATATGTAACAAAATGGTTGCACATGTAAATCTCTGTACCAAAGTAATATAAACTGAAATACTGAAACGACGAGATTAGGAGAGAGAAAAATGTTAGTTTGCCATGTTTAACGCTTTATCGACAAGTTGCTGGCGGAAACCTGTTCTGGTGACAAACACAACGGAAACATCTTATTGAACCATGCAACTTGTTTATAGGAGTTTCTATGTTTGAATGTTCTAATAAGCAAATTTTAACTTTTAAAGTTCAATTATTTATTTTATTGTCTATTTGAATTGAATTTGACTAGTTTCGATCACGCATTTTTAAATTTTCTAGTGTCGAGTTACAGGAGAATAGTTCTATATAATAAAGTATGCAAAGAAGAACATATTAGTAAATTCATTAACTTAAGTCTAGCTAGACATTATGGCTTTCATATAAAATATATCATAGAACAGGACGCAAGGTGGAACATGATCATATTTTCCTGGATACAACATAGGGGCAAAAAGGGTGAGGAGCCGGTATAATTTTGTAAAGAGGCTTGGGGGTAGACGATCGTGACTGGAAGAAGGGCGTAGCATTGCCACTGATTTTTTACTCATAGATTATATCCCGAGAGAAAGAGAATCTTAGGACTTTATTAACTATCATCATGATGGAATGGTAAGCTAATTCCAGTTTATTAAACTGTAAATATTTTCATCCTTGTTGGTTGATTTATATCACCTTGATATACATCGTAATATAAATCATGATTTAATTTATGGATTTAAAAAAATCATTGATTTAAATTAAGAATTAAAGCAGAGCTTATGATCTCCTCTAGCGGCAATATGACTACATGGTAGGTGAACTTTTTCCTATTAAGCTGGATAAATTTCTATTCAAGTTTTATTGATTTATATCACCTGCTACAAATCACAATTTAACTAATTTAAATCACATTTAAATCCCTCGATTTTATAAAATGATTGATTTAAATAGAGAATAATTTTATTTCCCACTCTATGAATTTTTTAAGCATGATGAAGAGAAAGTGCCACCAGCATAATTAGGGTTTTATCACACGTCAATATGTACGTGTTCTACAACTGGCAGATTAAGTTTAAGATTCCTATACTCGAAGAATTTCACTTGTGATAGCGAAAAGTTTTCTACCGATTAAAAGCCTTATCATATGTCAACCTGAATGAAAATAAATCAGATGAAATGTTTTCGCTGTAACACAAGAAATTTTTCTGAACAATGAAGAATTTTGCACATTCTTCACCAGTAAATGACATCATAAACTAACACGTAAATGTTGGCTGACGTGTGATAAGTCTCTTAAAATGCTTTAAAATCTGATTTCATAAATAAACAGATTTATAATTGCAAACAATGAAAACATGTAAATACTTTGCAAGACTTAATTCAGGAGGGTAAAAAGATCTCATTGCATGCATTTATTACATAATTTATAATAGGTAAATATAACTGCAAACATTATTAAAGAGAAAATAAATAGGAAAAACGAAAATATAATCATTAATCATAATGAGTAGAAATACAATTCACAAAGTTAAAAAAAATCGAGATTTTTAATAACTCTGGATTAGATGTGTGTAGATGTTCACATTTTATATCTAGGGTCATCGTGTCGTCTAGTTGCGTAACTCTCTTTTTGATTGTAATGTGTACTCTATATAACAAGGAATTTCGGTATAACGGTTACTAAACCTGCCGATCATAACTCTAAAATGATTAGCCAAAGAATGCTAAAATTTTGAATTTAGGACTATTGTTACATTTAGTTTTGCACTACCATTCCATGCTCTATGTAACGGAGAACTTAAAACATTGTTCCAACTGCATGGGAACACGTTGATGTTTTTTTCTTTCCATTGTTTTTGACTAGTATCATATATGTACGTTATAATGAGATTTTTTGTTATATAAAATACGATAGCAATCACAACCGCAGGTGCAAAACTAAATATTATAGCAATCCTTAATAGTACGTACAGACGTCAATAAAAAACTAATTAAAATATGCTCAGGTATTGTCAAAATCACTATTTAAAGTTTCAAAGTTAAATTTTCCATATACATAAGAAGTATCACTGGAACTTATCAAAGTTAACTCCGACATCGTCAAAGTGAGTATTCCCATAGTAGTTAGAATACTGAAATGACGACAATACTTCCTTTACTTTGTATAAGGAAGTAGAAATTGTGTATAAAAATTATATTAAATAGCTCTTTATGCGAAACTTTTAACGGAAATTAGATATCATATTAGGCAAAAATGAATCTCAGGATTGGTAGAAAAAATTGTATTAATTACTAAGTCTCAGTGAGAAAAACTCCTTTAGTAATGGATGTTTACATAATTGTAGCTAAAAACAAACATCGCCGAATGCTGGCCGATTTGTTAGGGCGCTGATCGTCGGTACCAGAGTTCGTGGATTCGAATCCCACTATGGCATGGATGTTCGTAGCCGTTCGGAATCGGCTTTAAGCAGTAGGTCCCGGTCTCATTAGCCCTCGTGTGCAAAACAGTAGACCGTAGCGTTCCAAAACAAACCAAAAATAAACATCAAATTTGCACAAATTATCTACCAAGAAAACAAACAGGAAAATTTCTGACTGCTTAAGGGGTATCTAACTGTTTAATATATTTACATATTTTTCTTTAATTTAAGCAAAATTGAATACAATGTTTAACAGATCTGTCTATATTATTTTGATATAAATGAAAAAACAGTATAGCCTAACTAGTGAAAACAAAAGATTAGAATTTTTTTTTGTAAATAGAATTAGCCAAAATGTAATTTCTCTATTTTAAACTAACTAATATTTTGTCTAAAATTATAAATAATAAATATATAGTGACCAGAGTATTTGGCATGTCTTAATAAGATTGCTAACTCGAAATTTCTGAAATTTAATTATTTGAATGATTCTGTTGCTAGGTGTTGTTAGAATCGCTAAACAATTCTGTGGAAAATTAGTACACGATTAACTTGCAAACAAGTTTTCATCGTATGCAAATGAGAATAATCCTAATATGAAAAGCCTAATAATTCAGATCTCACTTTCCAAAAGGGATAAGAATTAGTTTTAAAGTTTGACTTCTAAAACTATTTGGGGTATTCATCAGAAATTATACATCGATTACAAGTTTGGATCAGAAATTCACTAGTGTTTAAGGAAATTGTGTTTTACATATCTTATAATCCTAACTAATATAAACATTTGGATTATTTATGTAATAATATATTAGATTAGTTTCCATTTCCCTGTTTAAAATCCAAATGTATGTACAAACGAAAATTCTGTAGAAGCATTGTATAAATTTAAAAAAGTATAAATTGTTTAAATATAATAAAATATTATGCAATATATAATTGTTTAAATATAATGTTATAATTGTTTAAATGTAAATAATTTTATTGTTTAAATAATAAATGAAGGTTTAAGTCAGCTGCGACGAAAATGTAATGAGGTTTTGAATGAAGCCATATGTTAAAAATATTTATGTGAACACTAAATTATTTTCTTGTATTTCTATTGTGTTACATACTTTTTTAAAATTTATACATTGCTTCTTTAGAATTTTCATTTGTACATACATCTGGGTGTTCAAAATTAATTCATTTTTTCAGTTAATGGTATGAACTGACTTGACATCAAGTACTGCTCTCTGCCATATATCACATCATTAGTATTTGTTATATTGATATTTTCGTTGTATAGATAGCTCAATCTAAAGAAAGAATTTTTGTGATTGCGATACGTTCTTTATTCCGTATCAGGAAGTAATAAAAGGAAAAATTCAAAATTATTCTTTACAAATAAATGATTTCTATTTTTATTTTCTAAAGGTAGACTTTAAAAACCCTGTTTTGTTATTAGAGACAAGTTCCTTTGATGTGCGTTTTATAGAGATTTTTCTTTACATAGAGTGAAAATTGCAATAAAAATGTTGATTCATTATTAATACTGCTACAGTCCTAAATACAAAATTTCAACATTTTACAAATAACCGTTTATAAATTATGCACAGCTAGATACTATATGTTAAACTGAAAAATTAACCGAAATAAAGAATAAAAATGCAATCAAAAGTGAAGGTGCCCAAGTAGTTGTTATAACTGTCTTAAATGCAAAATTCCAAAGTACAGTCGTTCTGGAGTCCTTTGAGATACATACATACGAACGTACAGACGTTAAGACGGATCTAGAACAGTTGCGCTCAGGCATGATCAAAATGAATATTTTAAGTATCGTCATAAAAGTTTACTTTCAGATATGACTCTGTAAATTTAACATGTACAGATATAGTGAAGTTCAGTCAAAGTACTTTTGTTGAAATATGAGCACTGAAATATTTTACGATTACAATTTTTATTTAATATTCTAAAAGTAAGTAAAAATAAGATTTATTTTTTAGAAAGGCTTTGGTCTTATTTTCGAAAGTCACAGTCGTTTTTGCAATATGCATTTGCAATATGCACTTTGCAGTATATATTAAATATTAATGTAAGCATTATTTTCTTTAAAATGCTTTTGAATCAGATGTATTATACCCCCTTTTAGTGAATGTGTTTCAACTGGTGACGTTTTCATCACCAACACCACATGGTAGATTACTAAATATTTAATATAAGTTATGAAGGTAAAATGGTATATATACCGATGTACTTTCCCATGATAGTCAGCACGTGCATACATAGCTGTGGAATAAATTTCCAAGATGAATTTAGGTGCAGCTGTTGACTTCGAGTTTTAGTGGGGACTCCTGTGGAGGAGCTATAGATTACGGAGTGGCACAAGTATAACGGTCAAGCCCATACAGGGATGTAGCCGTGAGATATGGGGACAGGGGCTAGGCATTAATGTCAACTTTCACCAAAGAGGTCATTTTAATGATCCCACCTGCACACCTGAAGGAGATGCAGATGTGGGAAAATTTCGCCAACAAATGATTGAGACAGAGAAAAAAAGGAGAGCTGAACCGAGGTGAAAAGGTGGAAAAGAATGTTAGGAAAGGTCGAAGTCGGGATTTAAGAGTATCTGGACATCGAAATCCCGTGCCCGCACGCCTGCACCAATCTTGAGCCGGTTGACAGCCTGTAATTACTGGAGGTAAACTTAATAATAGTCATAATTATTACCTCTGGTCTCAGAATCTTTTGATTAAGGAATAACGTATAAAATCAAAAAGAAAAATTTAATGAATTGTTGGACATTTATGAATGTCGAGTACTAAATATTATACATATTAATCCAGTAATAATATCTGAAAACAATTAGTGTACGTGATAAATGTTTTAGTTCAAATATAAGGTATTATATTTTTACTGTGTTTGCCCTTAGAGATCGAAGACTGGTGTTTGCGTTGTAAGTACATTACAACAGTATAATTAGCATCTTTATATCTCTTCAAACGAATTAAAACACAATATTGAGCATTATGGTCAGCTAAAATGTTATTTCAAATATTCGTGTAACTACGTGTCACACACCGTTTAGAACTTGGAAATATAAAACGGAGATAGAAGTTGTCTTCAAACTCCGCTTTATTCAATCACTGACGGAAGGGGGAAGAGCAGTAGATCCTTCATTTTCAAAAGCATTTTTTCGATCCGTGAATTAGAAATTTTGGGAATCAGATATATTTGCAATTACAAGTACTGTAAATTCGTCAAAAATTAAATAGTCAAACAGCAATAAAGTTTTTAAGGAGTCTTTGCTTGTACAATACCTATTTGATCTTTTAATATATTTGTACTTAACTCTTTGGTGTTAATATGATTCTTTTTTGACTGAAATCAGAAACTAAACGTTAAAAAAAAGCTTATTTATGATTCTGACAAAATCAAGAAAATATGTTTTCCCAAATCGAAACATAACAAGCTTAATAAGCAGAAAGATAAAAAGAAACATACAAAAATATCGCTAAAAAGGAGCTAAACTGTAAAGCGTTGAAAAGGGGCTTCTAACCACTATTTTGTGTTTCTTTGATATTTTAAAAAAATAAATGCATAATTTAAGCTGCTATTGTCCATAGCTGACTATATAAATTTCAGTAAACTGACTTTGTTGATAAAATCTCTTAATTTATTTATATATTAGCGGTAAGATTTTTGCTTTTGAAAAGAGATATGGAGTAGTAGATTTAAGAAAAATATCAATACATATGCATACACATTCTTATTAATGAATTTATTTCTCTTTCTATAAACACTACACCTCTTTCAGCGCTATAAAAATTTTAAGATATAGCAATTTTCGACTGAAAATTGTTGCGTCATAATGTATATCTTAATTAACGATTCACATTTATATACATTTACATACATGATAAAGAATTTGCTGACATGAACTAAGCAGAATTATATAACAACATTATCCTCACTCATTATTTTGTTGTGGAAAATATTTGTTTGGCAAAATCCTCCTAGTTAATTATGTATTTTTAATTCTTAAATTTTACTAAGAGTAAATCAAATCTTCCAAGCAGAAAGCTAACAATAAAACAAAATTTTATGAGATTATAACTAAATTCTAATACATTCTGAAGCTAAGAAATTTCCTCTGCTTAAACTACGTTCATCGTTTAAAATAAAGTAAATCGATTCTATTTAACGGTAATTTTCTTAAACTCTCTAAAATAATAATGAAATAAGATTGTTTATAATTGGTTAAAAAAACCTTTATTTGATATAAATTTACTATTCGTGGTTAGCAAGCTTTTCGGATTTGGCTTTTTTTGGTAGTTTGGGAAGTCTTTCTGCATGCTTTCTTTCTGTTTATTGTCAATTATTTTGTTTAAAGTTGGAGTAACTTTCGTTTCCTCCTGTTTTCACCACAAATAAGCGTTTATTCTCCACGTCTATTTGTTTTTTTATTTTCCACCAAAAAAGAGCCATTTTAATACTGAAGAATTAAGTACAAATAAATTTTGAATTAACTAGGTATACCACAGGTAAAACTCATTATAAATCAAATCTAAGTTTACAAATTTATTCTATTTCTAATTGCAGTTATTTCTAATTCACAGATTCAAGGGGCTTTGGGACAGAGGGAATCTGGCCACTCCCTTGATAGGCGCAAAGACGTGAAGTTTCTAGATAAAATCTACTATTTCAAACTTTATGGTAGTTTAAATTTTATTATCCTAGTGAAGTGTGTTTAAGCGAAAAATTCAAACCAACGACATATCTGACCATAGTACTAAAAACTGTAATTCATTGTGTTTAAAATGGCATGCAGATGTTATGTATGCGATCATTTTGTTTATAAAGTTGTATGAAAATGTTAGTGTACCTTTGTTTTGTTCTTAAAAATTTATAAAAAACGTTTAGCCGTAATTTGTCGCTTGGTGAACAAAATACGCCCTCAGATAAACAGTTGCCAATAGATGTGCATGTTACATCTGTTCCACACATTTTCTGCTGTGTTCCAGGTAAATTATTATTATTTTTATTTCCATATTTATATTTGAGGAATAGTAGAAAGTCTGATTTTAGGGCCTGTTAGAATCCTTGTTTGTAAATTACTAACTTAGAGAATTGTGTATACAGAGTTTTTAAAAATTTGTAAGCATAAACATTACAGTAGAACTAAGCTAGTCCCTTTGAAACATTGGAAAATTAAACCCCTTTTGAAAAAATACAATATTTAAAAATATGTGAATTTTTAAAATCTTTCTGGCACAGTATTTTTCATATTTTTCTACTTTTTTTCTTTATATTTACCAAGAAATATCTTACAATTGTTTTTATTCACTATTTTATTGAATGAATAGTTTACTTATATGAAATATTTCTTACATTGCCTCTACATTGAAATTTAACAAAAAATTCAGATATTTCTGCTTTAAAATTACTTTAATAATCTAAAAGAGACAAAATTTAAAACGGATTCCCAGATTTTAAAAATTATAATTAACTTAAAAGTTTTTTATTACTATGCGTGTTGAATAAACATTTACAAGGATGCTGAAAAAATTTAAATGGTAAGTATTCTTTTGAAATTTAGGAAAAGTTTTCATCAAAAGTAAACTGTAAAAAAAGTAAATTTTAAGAAAAAAGTGATTAGTTTGCTTATATGTCAGTGTATGAATATTTCCTAAATTTCCTTACTCTAATGTTTTATATAATCATTTTCAAAGTCCACCATTCCCTTACCTTACTTTGATCTCATTTTTTCAATCTAATTTGCATCACAACTATTATTTTCTGAAATCCAAAGAAACATCGTTTCAGCATTTCCTTATAAATACATTTATACTTCACTAACAAGCAAAGTCTACCAGGAAACCTATTATTCTTTGAAAACAGAGATTATCATTTAAGAATTATCATTCTAGAAAATTGGACTCCCCTCTTAGGACTATTCTTAACGGTCCAGAAAATGGAATTTGAATGACTGACATCAAAGAAATGCTCTTTTCTCTCTTTTTTAATAAATCGGAAATTCTTTATTTCAGTGCATTCTGCCCAGGAAGTTAAAGTTTAAATTCATCTCGAAGTCACAAAATATTTGTAAAACGAAAACTAAAGGGTTTCAGAGGAAAAATGCAAATTGAATGTTTTTAAAATTTATTTCAATGATTTACGTAATATGTTCTCTGTTCAGTAAATATGATTTTTTTCCTCTCATGTGATCTTTTCCTGAAATAATAATGTTATAGTAAACCGAGAGGGAAGTGCCTTGAAAATATTTTATACGTTATATGATTTTTTCCTAACGTTTATCCCTAAATTTATTCAATAAAAATACCGGAAAGAAGGTTTTGATAGGATTGTTTCTTTATTTAAATTTATTTCATAAAACTATAGAAAGTTTATTGAAAAATATTTCGAATATTTTCACTTGCTGGTTTAGTTTGATCGTTGAAGAAGGGTCATATTCCGTCAAACTTCTATAATTTAAATTTAAGATAAACTATACGAAAAGGGATTTAAGAAAATATTTTCCTGGAGTTTAAAAAAAATGTCGTTAGTTACGTAAAATGTTAGCTTTTTTTTCTTCTTTTTTGAGAGTACCAGTAGAAAGTTAGAAAACTTTTTTCCCTAAAAGTTAAAATTCTTTCAGAAGTAATAAAACATGGTATCATAGTTTTCAGAAGCAGGTGATTTGTGTTTAGGGTTTATGCCTCTTCTACGCTATGACCAATTGTTCATTACTGCAGTACTGGTCCTGAAGGCGACATTGGATGGTGGTTCAAGGACCCTTGTAGCCACACGTTGGGCCACACATTGGGCTACTAAATGAGCCGAGTACGTGGTTGCGTCCATAGAACCTACTGCACACTATAACAGCGCATCTGGTTGCCTATGTTTGAAGAAAAACCGCTTTCGGAATCATCAGAATCTGCCAAGGCTATTTTATCATTTGCCATCATCGACATCGATAAGGTATACCTCCTCCACAGAGTGGTAATGGCTTGCAGTGGCAACGAACCATAGTGTGGAAGGGCCTTATTTATGTGTTTATTTCGTACCGTTTCTTACATGAAGTCATATTTTATGATTCTGGGAAATGGATTAATATATGAATCTCCATAGAGTGGTAATGGTTTTCAGTGGCAACGAACCATAGTGTGGAAGGGCCTTAAAAAGTTCATGTTGTTTTTTATGTGTGTATTTCGTATCGTTCCTTGCATAGAGTCATATTTTATGATTCTGGGAAGTGGATTAATGTATGAATCTCCATAGAGTGGTAATGGTTTTCAGTGGCAACGAACCATAGTGTGGAAGGGCCTTAAAAAGTTCATGTTGTTTTTTATGTGTGTATTTCGTATCGTTCCTTGCATAGAGTCATATTTTATGATTCTGGGAAGTGGATTAATGTATGAATCTTTACTCATTATTTGAAAAACTTGCATTATGCAAATCATATCGTTTTGTACTCTCATTATGAATTCATAAAAGGAATATCTTACATGGTGAAAGCATTGAATGCAAAATATTTAGTTTTTCATAAATATTTCTTAAATTGAAAATTCACTTTAAGCAGTATTAATTTTTAAAGAAGGTTTGACAAGTAATTTTCTTGTATTTACATAGGGTCTGGGGGGATAAAATGGGTAGAAAAATTTAATTTTTCATTCAGCACTCTTTTTCACTTAAAAAAATTATAAACAATCAATTTTTTGCATGTATTCATGCTGTGTTTAATACAATTATTGTTAAAATAGTTTTATACATTTTTTTAAAATTGCAAATTTAAAACGTTTTACTTCTTTTTTCATACCTATTTTACCCCAGAGGTGGGGTAAAATGAGTAGTAGATAGGGTAAAATGAGTATTGATTAAAAATGATATTAATTATGTAAAATTTAATTAAAACTTTATTTTTTAGATACAAACACATTTACATGGGATATAATTACAATTTATATTGCAAAACTGTAAGGTTGCAAGGATGGTCTTTTTAAATCCTTATATGGAGAAGAAATTTGCAAAATTCGAAGTGGTTCAACTGGAAGTTTGCTTAGAAAGAGCTTTCATAGTAGCTGTTGTTGAAGTCTGTGCAACAGTGTTTACTGTTATTTCTCCATCTTTTTCAATTAACACTATTTTGTATTTAACAGACTTCACAGTATCAAATAGCTGTTTCAGCAAGTTAGGGAATGGTTTGCTTTGGACACTTTTTTGACTCTCTGTGTATCACATCGTCAGAATTTTTCTCTAGGCACACTTCATAAGGGCAAATACTTCAACATCCAAAGGTTGTAGGGCATACCTTGAGTTAGATGGGAGGCAGTGAATGGTTATTATATTGTCCATAGCTTGTTTTACTGTCTTATATGTCAAGTGACGATGAATATAAAAAAAGGTTTCATTCATGTGTTCCACATGTTTTAGAAAACTTCCCATCCTAGAGTCAAACATTGTATCATGCATCCACACCTACTCTGTGTAGTCATATAAGGCACCGGGAGGTCTACTCTTGGTCAAAGTTTCATATAAATTTAGACTTCTGTACTCACTGAAAGGAAGCCCGGTGTCGCTGGGCTTCGCGTTCCCACGACACAAGCCCGAGGTTCGATCCCCGAACGTTGACTCAGCCTTTCATCCCTTCAGTGGGTAGACAAACTGAGAATCAAGCATACTTGAGAACTAAACACTGGGGGTTCCGCCAAAGGCGGACCACCTAACCGGAACATATGCTTCGCACCTCAGGGCCCTTGGTTTCGGAAACGGAGATTGGCACTGTAGGCCTAGGCCCCTTGTTGGACCAATGAGTTTAGTTTAAGTACTCACTGAAAGATGGAAAAAAAATTCTAGTCCCAGATGTACAAAACAACCATGTTAACCCATGTATTTTAGGGCTTACAGGCTCAATTTTACTATTATTGTATTAAATTACCCTATACCACCGCAAATAAATTTAAAAAATACTACGTAATTTATTTACATTAAAATTTAAGGGCTGGTGTAAATCATTACACCAAAAAATTTAGAACGTTATAACAAATTCTTAAGCCTAACCAGTACCCCTTTTCCCCCATAATAGAAAAATAATCATTAAACATAAAATATTTAAATTATTTCTTGCACGTTTTTAAAAACTGTTGTTCATAAACCCTTGCAGGGGATTATTGAAAAAATACTGACGATAAAAGAAATAAAATGTTACTTTTTGAAAGTTTTTAAGACATTAGTAACGACGAATGTGTTCCTGACTTCCAAACAAGGCAATCTATGTTGACAGATGAAAAATGTAAAACTTCTTAAGTAAAATAAATTTTGCCATCAAATGTTTAAAAATTTATTACAAAGATAAAATATAATTGTTGTTATTATGATTATTGTTGTAATTATTAAGTTATAATTGTTATTATTATGATAATTGTTATTATTAAGTTATAATTGTTGTTATTATTAAGTTATGTGTCTTTTAAGTAAACTATAAAAAAAAAACATTTTTACCCCACTACCCCTTTTACCTCACCAAATCCTATATGAAATTGTAAAATAATATATATATATTGTGATTATTATTGCTAAATTATTCACTTAGCTTCCAGTCTGGTTTAATATAACTAGTGACATCACGAGTCTTTTTTAAATACTTTTGAAGGCTATTTTAATTTTAAATGAATTATGACACAAAAAAGCACTATATTTGACTCTATTTAGCAATTTACTCTGATTCTCGGCTAATTCTCATTGTTTATTTTCACAATTTATTGCAGACGAAAATATTGAACTAGTTTTGTTGAAATATGTTTGTAATTATTTATTTAATACTTATTTTTACCTTTATTGTGATTACAGAAATTATTTTTTGCCGTAAAGGAACCATTTTAATTTTATTTTTCCATAGATTTAGTACTGTTCTTTAAAGCATTTTTTTGTTTCCATATTTTTTTTAAATTGTTTTGATCCCAATCTTATTCTATTTTTCATCAAACATATAATTTTCTGTAATCCAAAAATATGCATTATTTTATCATGCATTATTATGCATTATTTGTTTCACTCAACAGGATACCTATGCCACGTTTGAAATAGGAATTATTATTTTTGAATGGAGATTGAACTGCTTTTTTTAGGACCACATTTATAGGTAGATTCCCGATTTAAAAAAAATGTAAATTACTGATACTAAACGTTAAATTTCCTAAAATGTTACCCCCCCCAAAAAAAAAAGTCAAAGCTATTGATTTATTTTGTAATGTTCATTTAAATTTCCCATAGCCATTTGAACCAAACGAAATTATTATTTTCGATTTCCATATTTATGCTTATCATATTTTGATCTCATTTCTTTTCTCTTTTGCATAAAACCTTTTATTTTCTGCAATCAGTATAAGCACACATTGTTCCAGCTTTTCCTTATAAATATATTCATATTTCACTAACAAGCAAAGTCTACCAGGAAACCTATTCCCCGTTTGGAATAGGGATTACCATTTATGAATTATCAGTCTTGAAAATTGAATTTCCCTCTCAGGAATATCATAAACGATTCAGAAAATGGAATTCGGATGAATGACATTAAAGAAACGCTCTTTTCTCTCTCCCCTTCGCTAAATCGGAAGCTCTTTATTTCAAAGCATTTTGCCCAGGAGTTGAAAATTAAATTAATTCTACAAAACCACAAAAGATTTGTAAAACGAAAATTTTAATTGATGCACATTGAAAGCTCTTTAAAATTATTTCAACGATGGTTTATGGAATAGGTTTACTATACAGTAGATATAATTGTTTTCTTTCTTGTGATCTTTTCCTGAAATAATTATATAATAAACAGAAAGGGTAATATGTTCAAAATATTTTATACGTTGATTAATTTTTTTCCTAACATTTCGTCTTCATTCTATCCAAGAAATATACCGGAAATAACACTGATAGGATTGCTTTTTTATATTACATTTATTTCCTAAAACTATGAAAGGTGTATTGGAAAATATTTCGTACATTTTTATTTACATGTTTGTCGAGGATTCAGGTTTTCTCGAGGCGTCTGCATGATGCAAACAGATTAAAATAAAAAATGAATGACCTAAATGTATCTTTAAAAAAGTTTTTTGATTTAAAATTTATCTAGTCTTATGCAAATTCCAGTACAAGTTATTAAAATAATTGCTTTCCTAGAAAATAAAATATCTTTGGAATGAATTAAATATAGGTTATTCATTGGCTACATACTTAATTTTCGAGAAGTGGTATTAGAGTTGAAAATATATTTCAAAAGATAAAGATGTTTACAGAAAGTTGGAGAACTATCTTACATGTATTTGTATTTATGATGTGACAGTTATTTATTGTTAAACTATCCGTTTCGTACCAAGACTTCGGTTTCGGTCAAGGTTTGGCAGATTACAGCTCAGGAGCCTCTAAAAGCTCTACCTTTCTACCTTTTGTACCTAAAGGAATTCTACCTTTATGTATTTAATAACTTATGTATGACACGAGGCTTTTTCCCTCTTCTCTAAGGATAGTACCGAGCTGAATTTTCAGCCCTACAGTCTTGGAACTTGAGACTAAAAGGACAACGAGATAAAGACATAAAAAATCTCAAACTATAGAAATTTATTCATGTTTTCTCTTATGAATTAAATTGCCCACTGTTCCCAAACATTGTACCTTCTCTTTTTATAGCTGTTTGTACCAGCTAATAAGCAATCGCTACAAGTAGATGACGTATCTTATGCCTCAGAAATCGATTTTTTAGCTCTGCAATCGGAAGGTGTCAGGGGAAATATTCGAGAACATTCGCTAGGGTTGCTAGAAAAGATTACCGGAAAGACAGAATTCGAGCTGAAAGTAATAAAAATATGATGCATAAAAATGGCTCTCCGATTGATTTCGTTATTTTGTTTCATTCAAAACTTCAATCTTCCTCTTTGAAGTCCTAAAGACACCTAATGTGGATACATATCATCAGCGACATCATGTAGTCTTTTGTGAACATTTTTCACGGTAATGTAATTTCAAATAAGGTATGATGTATGAGTATACTACATTTAACATTTGGCCATTTATTCTTGTTTTCAGGTACTTAATATTACATTTTAAAAAATGCTAAAGATGAAAATACAGAAATTAATATTCTTGTTTTTACCACACTGAAGCCTTATTTCTATCTCTTTGGAATTGAATGCACTTCTTTCTCATAAATTATTAATTTTAGTTTCCTTTAGCATACATTTCATGCGCCTCAAACTAAAATATTTTATTTTCCATATATTTATTGAATATATTTTGATTTCCATCATTTTCTACTTTGCCTTATGTTAAAAATGTATGGGGGTGAGTAAACTGTTTTCAACTGTTGCTTCAACATAGATGTAAGAAAAGGGAAAATACTAATACTCATCGTAATAATTGATAATTGAAACAGAACTCACCCCTCCCGTTTCAGTAATGAGTGTAGAAAGAATGAAATATTTATAACTTGGCTATATTTATTAAGGGAGCTTTGGAGTTAAACAAAATGAAGTTCTTATCATAAAAAATTTATTTCACAAAATTACACGAAATAAACTTGCATATAATATCCAACACTCTTCTAGAGATTATTTGTGGGTATGAAATTTATGTAAAAATTTACTATTCTCATTTTTTAAAGTGGTAATATCAAAGCTAATATTTGCTAGAATCATTTTTAAGAACTAATTAATTTCAAATTCTTGGATTTCGGCCGAACGCTGGCCGATTGGTTAAGGCGCTGATCGTCGGTATCGGAGTTCTTGGGTTTGAATCCCACTATGGCATGGATGTTCGTAGCCGTTCGGAATCGACTTTAAGCAGTAGGTTCCAGTTTCATTACCCCTCTTGTGCAAAAGAGTAGACCGTAGAGCTCCACACCAAAACCAAAAATTCTTGGATTTCGTTAAATACTTTCATAATGATACTGGATTATGTCGGATCACTTACGATGAGTAAGTATTCCATATTGGACTGTCTTAATTTATCTTCTTTCATGCATTTCTTCTAGGAGAAGACAAAACTCTGACCTTCGGTTGCTGTTCGCTTTTTCTCCATTCTTCTTGGAATAGGAATGGGAGCAATTCAATGAGGGATCGAAATGGTTTCATCTTGGTTTAGAAACCCTTCTTCTGCTTTAAATTCTATGTGATATTTCATCCTACCTCAAAACATTATTTTCTTCAATTCAAGGTGAACACTCACTATTTCCTAATAAATATATTTATACTCCACTAACAAGCAAAGTCTGCTAGACTTTTGGAAAAGTGATTACCATTTACGAATTACCATTCTTGAAAACTTGACTCCCGTTTTAGGACTATATGAAAGGTACAGAAAATTGAATTTGGATGAATGATATTGGAGAAACGCTCTGTTCTCCCTAACTTTCTAAATCGTAAGATTCTTATTTCAGATCATTTTGTCGAAGAGGTTGAAATTTAAGATAATATAAAAGCCACAAAAGATTTGAAAAACAAAATGTTTTAGGGTTTCAGAAGTTAAATGCATATTATTATTGCTATTTAAAATTATTTTGACGATGGTCTTACGAAATATGTTATTTGTTCAGTAAATATGATTACTTTCCTTTACAGTATTCTTTCCATGAAATAATAATATAGTAAACTGAGAGAAAAGAGCCTTGAAAATAGAAAAACATTCCTAAATTTATTTACGAAATATACTGAAAAGAATCTGCGAGGAGTATATCAAAGGTTTCTTTTTTCAAATTAGTTTCATTAATCTATCAAAGGTTTCTTAATAAGTATTTCGAATATTCTCAATTTCTTCTTTAATTACAGACTTTGACAAAGAGTCAGATTCTGTCGTAACTTCTAGAATTAAAATTAAATTAAAATGTACAAAAAGGGATTCTAGAAAATGTATTTTCTTTAATTTAAAAAGTATTATCAGCTCTTATTCGACAATTACAATACAAAGTAGTAGAATAATTATTTTCCTAAAAACTAAATTACCTTTGGAAATAATGAATTATAGAGAAAGTAATGATTGCATAATTTTAATTTGTGAGGAATTGTACTTAAGTTGAAACTATACTTTAGATAGTAATAATTAAAAAAAAAAGTGTTTTGAGTGTTATTTTACATGTATTTGTATGTATGAAAATATATTTTGGTACATTTATTGTTAAATTATCCGATTGCTATTCAGCCTTTGGTCTGGATTTTTATAATTAGTAACATCATGTGGTCTTTAGTAAATACTTTTGCAGGCCATTATTATTTCAACTTAACTATGACGTATAAAAGCACAGTTTTTGTTAGTATTAGCGTATTTAATCTGAGTTTTGGCTAATTAATGTTAAATTTCATAAACTGTCACAGACAAAAAATACTTTAGTGGAAACAAGGGAATTGAACACTATTTAAAATTATTCTGATGATGATATCTGTTTAGTAAAGAAGATTACTTCCCTTTCCCGTAATGTTTTCCTGAAATAATAATGTAGTAATGTGGAAGTTCTTCAAATTATTTTATATGGTAGTTTATTTTGTTGGTTTTTTCCTAACTTTTATTTTTCAGTTTATCCAGGAACGATACTAGAAAGACGATTCTGGGAGAATTGTTTGATTATTTACATTTATTTACTTAACTAACAAAGGTATATTTTGAATATTTTCAATTATTGCTTCTTTAAGCATTGAAAAAAGGCCTAAGAAATTAAAATATACTAATAAATAAATTCTAGAAATCATTTTTCCACTTTTAAAATATGAACAGGTCTAATGAGTAAATTTGAATAAAAAGAAAAAAAAAATATTTTTCTTAAAAAATGACTTGTATCTAGAGTTAATAAAATATAAAGAAGGTAGTGGTCACATAATAGTTACGTTTTCGGAATTAGTACTCGAGATGAAAATGTACTTTAAATTAATAATTTTTAAATAGTGTTCAAAAATATTTTTAATTGTTTTGAGTGTTATTTTACATGTATTTGTATGTATGAAAATATATTTTGGGACATTTATTGTTAAGTTATCCAATTTAGTATTCAGCCTTTGATATGAGTTTTTATAATTAGTAACACCATGTGGTTTTTAGTAAATACTTTTGCACTCCATTAATATTTTAAGTTAACTATGACGCATAAAAGCACCGTTTACGGCGGTATTAGTCTATTTAAACTGATTTTTGGCTAATTAATGCTAAATATCATAAATTGTCACAGACAAATTACTTTGGTGGAAAACAGCAAATTGAACACTATTTAAAATTATTCTGATGACGATATCTGTTCAGTAAAGAAGATTACTTCCCTTTTCTGTAATCTTTTCTGAAAATAATAATGTAGTAATGTGTGCAAGTTCTTCAAACTATTTTATATAGTAGTTTATTTAGTTGGATTTTTCTTTTATTCTTTAGTTTATTCAGGAACGAAACCAGAAATAAGCTTCTCGGAGAAGTATTTGATTATTTACATTTATTTACTTAACTAACAAAGCTGTTTTTTAAATATTTTCAAGTTTTGTTCCTTTGATCATCGAAGAAAAGTCTAAGGAATTAAAATAGGCTAACTATATTGTAGAAAATTATTTTTCCGCTTTAAAAATATGAGCAGGTCTCATGAGTGAATTTGAATAAAAATCAAAATAAATATTTTTCCTAAAAAAATTCTTATATCTACAGTTAATAATATATAAAGAAGATAGTGTTCATATAATAATTACGTTTTGAAAGTTAGTACTCGAGATGAAAATGTACTTTAAATGATAATAGTTTTCAAAAATATTTTTACATGTAATTGTATGTATGGAATCGTATTTTGTAATACATTTTATTATATCTCCTTCTCTCCTAGTTTTGGACCTAAATATACATAATTAGTGGTGTACCATAATCTTTAGTAAAGGTTAATTTCCTATAAATTAGGAAGCATAAAAACAATATTCTCTCATTATTTAGCAAGTTATTTTTCCCGTCAAAGTACCATTTATTTTGTGTATTGTATGAACATGCGATTCCCTTATAAAAGAACTCTAGTATTCAGCCACTGTTTTACCACAAGAATTTCCAGAATATAAGTATTTAAATTTTTGCAATAGTTAAGGAATATAGCAGACCAAACTAAATAGTTGGTTTGTCATGATTTAAAATATACTGCATTTTAAAATTGGGTTTTATTTCTCCAATTAATTTTTATCTTAGTGCAAAAATGTTTAAAAAGAAGTTGTACACAATTGTATCTTTTATAAAAAATATTAGTAGGTAAGTTACAAACAATCTAACCTGTTCAGGTGTTAAAATGAAACAATAACAATCTTGTACTGCCATTTTTGTCGACCAACATCGTTAATGTCAAGTATATTGTCATATACCGTGAAAGGATGGAAGAGATTTCATTATTTACAATAACCGTCTGGTGTTATTGGAGAATGTTTGTGCAAAGTGAAGTGACTCTAAGACAAATCGTTTGGATTTGTTCAAGACACACTCAATCAAGAAAACGGTCACTTTTATAAACTTGGAACTATAATAATTCCTTAAAAATATATTTACTTATGATGTGATTTTCATTTAAATAAAACTTTTCCCCCCATTGGTTTGTTTTGACAAAATCTTTAATTTGTTCTATAGTTGTTTTCATTTTTAAATCATTAATAAAAATTATTCTATTTTGGTTTTGTTTCTTTTGGTTTAATTTCTTTTTAGATAAAAATATTCATTTCAGTTTTAGTGCAAAATATTTTGCATTATAACTGAATGCATAAAAGCAGTTTTTAACAATATAAATGTAGATTTTATTGTGAAATCGGCTAACATGGGACAAATTTTCTTCTAACACTTTCAGGTCTCAGATGCGACCATTTCCAATGCTGCAGGTAATGCTGACAAACATCTTTATGTCAAACATGCATGCGAAGTTGTTACTTTATTTAGCACCCCCCAGAAACAACACGTGCAGCTTAAGTAAAGCTACGGAAGCGAGTAACACTGCTTCCGCTGGGTACATGTAATTTAGTAGCAGGTACCAAGAAGATAACCCCCAAGCTTGACCTGACACTTCCAGAGTTTCAGCTTGAATTGTGAGCTTTGACATTGTGACCACGAACCTATTTCACCTATTGAACTCACAACTCTCCGGTTATGAGATAGACTTGATTGATGATTGATCTATATTCATTAGTACAATTTTTGGTAACTGTAATAATAACAGCTATATCTGAATGCATAAAAAGAGGTTAAATATAAGTATAGACATGTATTATGTAAAAAACCTATATTTTATCATAAATTATAAACAAAAGATTAAATCTGAAGAAAACAACATCTGAAATTTTTATTTCAACTATAATAACCAGTTAAATTTTTTGTTATTTTTTAGTGTAATACAGGTCTAGAATATATAATTATACAAACAAATTATATAATAGATAATTCATCTTCAATAAGTTATAAAGTTATAGACTTTATGTTCTGTAACAAGATAATACGTGTAAGATAATGCGTTCCTCAAAATCCGCAATCGACATTGATCAATTTACAATCAATTCAATAAATTCTCTAAGAGATTCTATGATAGTTAGAGACAGGAGAGTGAAGTGATTTCAAGTACCAAATGGATCTCTGATGTATTTGAAGTGAGTGAGTAGTCTGTCACGTAAAGTGGATATTAAAATTTTGAAATCCTAAACTAAACTTAGATGCCTTTAAATTCTACTTCCACGCAGTGTACTGGTCAGAAAGAGGTGTTTTAGAGCCAGATATCAAAAGGCTTCTCGATGTTCTTACATAGTTTCCATATAGAAAGTAATGCCTCAAATACAATGTTCTTACAATAAAATGACTAACACAACTACGTTTTAGCAAGATGTCAATAGGTAATTCGCATTTACCAATTTCAAAGGGTTTAAAAAAATAACG
This sequence comes from Pardosa pseudoannulata, assembly GCA_032207245.1. Taxonomy (NCBI): domain Eukaryota; kingdom Metazoa; phylum Arthropoda; class Arachnida; order Araneae; family Lycosidae; genus Pardosa; species Pardosa pseudoannulata. The sequence continues at coordinate 63,146,452 of CM063505.1, read as the reverse complement.
AAATTCTAAAATTAACTTCTAAATTAAAATTTTTATTAAATTTTTAAATCATTTTATCTATTTTCAATTCTGATAATTTAATATAAATAGTTTTTGTATTATTAAAAATTACCTTGTTTTTCAATATCTTTTTTCAGCTATTTTTTTAAATATAAACTATATAATATAGTACTACATGTCTGTACAAACCGAGTATACATTCATATAGTTTTACTTTGACTACTATAAAATGCATCGAATATGTTTTATTTTCTGGCCCAAGATTAATATAGTAATATACACTAATTGATCCTTATATTCTAGTTTTAATAAATTTCAAATATTTCATTTTCGAGTTCTCTAATAATTGTATACAGCAGTTAAACGAAATTGGATAATATCGGAAACTAATATTAATATATTAAATGTACAATTCATCAATTCAAAAATGCATTTCCTTTGGGACGAATTTTAACCTTTTAAAATCTCTTTCTATACATATATTTGACAAATATTACAGTCATGGAAAGAAACGCGAAACTTCCTGTTAGGAAATTGCCTCATATTTCTCCATTTCCTGAATTTTATTCAACTGCAAAATCTTTACAAAATGACTGCTAAAGTGCTATTCCAATGGAACGGAACAGTATTTGAAATCGCAAGAACGATTTTACTAAAGGAACAAAGATAGAAAATTCTATTATTATATTTTTAATGCATCAATTATTCATATATTGTATGAAATATAAACAAATTAATTTAAACATCTTCTTAACAAATACAAGCCAAAATTATTCAAAATTAATTTACCTTATTAAAGTGGTGTAACCATAAATGTGATTACAATGGCCAATTCTAAGTATTTCACTATTTATTGTATTTATAAAAAAGTGAAAATTATACGAAGCAGAAATCGTTTGTTTCTGATGTATTTCTTTCTTTAAATTTTCAATAGAATATTTATTAAATAATAAAGAGTTTTAAATGAATATTCAGCGGCAATTTGAAAAGCGGATATTATTGCTTACTGTAAGATAGAAAAGTTATTTTCGTTACGAAATATCTCTTTTCTTAATCAAGGAAATTTGAAGCATTTTATGTTAATGAAGGATATTTATATTAGGGTAATTATTTTATGCTTTAACTTATTCATTATATAACGTTTGTATGATACATTAACAATGCCAGAATATTCCGGAAATTCCTTTTAAATATATTCAAAGGATTTGAATGCTTATTCGAAGCATTTTAATATTTCTACTGTAATTAAGATATAAATAAACTATGTTTTAGGCTATTTAGTTTTTTCTTTATAAATAAATGAAGCATCGTCATGGCAGCTACTCTTTCTACAAAAATTAGTTAATTTAAAAGGTGTCTGTTTTTATGAAATGTATTCATAGACAAAAAAAAAAGATATCTGGTATCAATTCTAAGGATTAAGTTTGGGTAAAAGAATTTGTTTTGTGTCGACCCAGGCTCGAAATCCATACAGCAGCAACTTGCTACTGATTCAGTACAGCGACCCATACCGGATACCAAAGCAGCTGCTAATCTACTAGAGGTCCGTCATGTTCAGATTAACGTGGTCCAACCCATTAAGGAGCAAACTCTATAAAGACAAGCTCAAGACTACCAGGGAAAATGCTACGAAACGATAACTCAAATACCCCTGGCGCGTGAAACCTGTATACACCTAAAGGAAATGTGCCTCTCGGGGAATTAAGTTTGGGTAAATCTTACATCAATGTATACCGACTAACTTGTTTAAAGTAGATTTTTTTGTGTACCTGTATACACCTAAATGAAATGTGCCTCTGGGGGGATTAAATTTGGGTAAATCTTATATTAATGTATACCGACTAACTTGCTAACAGTAAATTTGTGTGTACCTGTATACACCTAAATGAAATATGCTTCTAGGGGGATTAAGTTTGGGTAAATCTTACATCAATGTATGCCGACTAACTTGCTTAAAGTAAAGATTTTCAGATAGGACAAACATTGACAGTTATATTAAATATTGTTAATAACACAGGCCTGCGAAATTGAAATTTTTGAAAAATTCAAGAGAAGTTTTTCCTTATTTTTATGTTATTTGGTATGCTGATTTCGAAAATGACCTCCATTTTTATCCATCACGTCAGGATTTTTTGTAAAATTGATATACATATTACTGGTAATGTCCTATATGGAAAAAATGCTCTCGAACTGTTTGCTTGTACTGACTGGAAAAAGTGGGTTTTATCTATTCATGTGAGTTTATTTAATCTGTTTATGATGAGGCATATTAATTTTTAAACAACAATTAAAATTAAAAATGTATACATTTTGTATATAAAGAATAAAAACCATCGCAACCAGAATGCATGAGCCGCACTAGAGCGAGACAAAAAGTTCCTTCGTTATTAAAATTTTTACATTAATTTTATAAGAAAAACACTCCTAGAAAAACCCTAATGACCTGTTTTTACTTTTTATTAAGGTTTATACATGAAATAAATGTAAGTTTGAAATATATTTGAAACTCAATACGAAACAAAGATAATTAAATTTAATTACGTACATTTTTTTTCCTTTAAAATTTCTTTTTGACGTTCTTCTCTTATGTGCAATATTATCTTCATCTCTTGCTAACATCCAACAATAGTCCTATTCCACCTACCTTCATATTTTCTATCCATATCCTTGATGTCTTGGTACAACCTTTCTCCTTGTTCTTCTCTGACGGATCCTAAATTTTCGGCAAAAAAGTCCAAATGCGATTGGAGGAAATACAATTTTACACTCATGGAGCAGCCCAACACTTGAAATTTGTCTAGCATGTTGCCAATAATTGTTGTAAATTTGGGATCTTTGTGATTGCCCAGAAATTTTCCCATATCTTTAAAGGCAACCCAAGCTTCTCTTTCTTTTAATGTCACAGATGTCTCAAATTTGTTATCCCTAATAAGTTTTCGGATATCTGGTCCTACGAAGACTCCGCCTTTCAATTTGGCTTCAGATAATCCAGGAAACTTTTTGCACATACATTTAAAGCAATCACCATCTTTTGGAAGAGCCTTAACAAACTGCTTCATAACACCTAATTTTATGTGCAGGGGGGTAATAATTTGGCCGAAGAAATGTTTGTAGGGTACGATATTAGCTTGAAATTTTTTCTATTATATCCACGGGTATGGCAAGAACAAAAGTAACAGTCATCAAAGTGGTTTTTTGGCTCCCTCCATTGGAATTCCAAATCGTAAGACAGTCTTCTTTCCTTTGAACCATGAACTTAAATCATTGACACACTACACACAAACTTTATGAGGAGCCCAAGATTTGTCCAAGTTTCATGCCAAAATATGCAAAATAAAGCCGTAATAAGTACCCTGTGATGTACCTCTTGCGATTTTTAATGACATAATATTCGCTGCAAATGTAGCAAAAGTCATCAGAAATATTTTCACAGCTTCTCGAACTTGAAGCCATTTTCACAGAGTAAGTACTGGTGTTTACATGAGGTCACTAATAAGGATTCGAGTGTCGCTATAGGTTGACAGCGATTGCGACGGGAGGGATGATGAAGAGGGACATTGCGCATTCCCAGGCTCGCGAGCTTCAAGGAATCTATCTAATCGGTGATCTGAATCAACATTGAAGCTTTAAAAGCCCTAAAATATTAACTGCGCTTTTGCAGTTTACCACAGAAGGGTATTTTGAGAGTTTCACCATGGCAAAATGTCAAAAGATGAAGGAAAATATCAAAGCAAAATACGTGAGAAATATTCATAAAAAAAACACATAAAATTGAATTTTTCAAAAAAAAAAAGAAAAAAAAAAGTGACGTGATAGACATTTTTAATGATTCTTTTCAAATTCAGTACTAAAAAATACTTTAAGTTCAGTTGTGACATTATTTGTATTTTTTTCATCGCAGGCCTGTGTAATTTTCGAATTTGCAATATTATAATACAAATTTTGGAATCTTGATTATAAGAATTAAATATCGAAAGTCATAAAAAATATTAAATTTTTTCCTCGTTTACATGCTAAACGGATTTTACACTTTTGCAACAAGCTACTATTCATGAAAATATTTTAGAGTTTTTAAAAGAAAGTTATATGCTTTTGATATGCTTCATTTTTGGAAGTTGCAGTTGACAGTTTAAGAAAATCTATATTTTGAAGTGATTTTTTTTTACAAAAAAAAAAAAGATATTTTTAGAACTAAAGCATTTATTGACATAACTAACAGTATTTACTTCAAAAAAATCTATTTTTTTATAAAATAAAATAAGACACATACCTCCAATGAAGCATCCATAGCATATATTTTCTGAAGCTTTAATGAAAACAGTAAGAAACAAAGCATTGATAGTAACTAACATTTTTGAAGCATTCCTGAAAACATTTTTCAGTTGTTTTGTTTTACAAAACACACATCTATCTTATCTTTCTTGAATTATTTACCTACTACAATGTTCATTTGACGCTTTTGACTATTTATGAAGATAACATTTTAGAAGGTAGCTTATTCTTTGTCTTTAAACTCTAAATACTTCATTTTGATTTGCAGTAAATCTCAGTCGTGTAACCAATGTAATGAAATGATTTAGATATCTGAAAAATAATTAAAACTTTGAGAAAATTATGAAAACGAAAATTTTAATATCTAAATCGGACCTCATTACATAGCAAAAATTTTAGGGGGATCTTATTTGAAATATAGATTTTTATTAAAGTAATTACCGTTTGTGATCTCAGACTGCTAAGAGGAATGTTACGATGTTGAAGTCAAAAAAGAAAGTCTTTGTGCAATTATTTATGGTTACCCAACCAGATTTAAGGTGACATAATGATGAAATGAGCTTAGAGGTGTAAAAAAGTGAGAGTTGCAGGAGGCAGTGTTTTCTAGAGACCTTAATCAAATCAGAAGTCAAAGGGTCTCAATCAAGGAATAAAATAATTCAAGAAGTTCTATTGGTTAAGTGTGTGTATTATGAAACAGGAGATTAAAAGGTGGTAAAAAAAAGAAGGATTAAGAGGATTTTTGAAGAACTTAGAAAGGAGAAAATTTGGAGAAAGAGTGGTGAGTCAAACCCCATCAGCCATTTCAAAGAAAAAGGTGCCCAGATGACTAAGAGGAGCAGAAAGCCGTGAATTTGTCTAAGACAGACATTAGAAATAGTGCCTAGATGACTAGTAGCCTCATAATCTCCTTGTTCTGCAACACCTCGTCGGAAATATGACGTCTTGCCGCTCAAGATCCCATCACCTTTCCTCAACTATCCCCTCTGAGTGTTCGCATTTTGAAAATTTCAGTTCCTCACTAATATCGCAGTTTAAAAAATATATGCATATTTAATTTGCTCCTGAATCTGAGAGTAAAATTAAGTTTCATTAGCTAAATAAATGTAAAAAAATCATTCAATTTATTTTACAAATTAGTGTGCATAAATTATAAACATTTTGTAATTCAATAATTTAACTTTTTTATAATTGTATTCGGAGTCTCTTCATAGGATCTGGGTGAATTAAGCATCAAACTAAATCTTTAACACAAAGCAGCTACTAACACTATTTTTCATATATTATCCAAATAACTAGCTTAAGACTGCAGCCAATAAATTAACAAACCCTAGAGGAGCTACACAGCAACCAACTTTTCAACAAATACAATATTTAGAGCATTGTCAAAGAGATTTTAGTACCAATTTTTACCATTTACTTTAGGTCTGTACTTTCCTAAACATTTGATCAGACAACTATGTCTTTCATTCTTTTTACGCATTTCCTGTAATTTGTGGTTGGGATACATCTATCTTACATTGGCTTATATTTGAATACATATTACTGATTCTAATTGCTTTATTAGTGTAACTGTTTCACACTACAGTAAACATACCATTATTGTTCCAGCTACTCACGTAAACTGATCCATCTGAGCCAGAACTAAACTTGAATCTCTCTTTTATAACATTCTATTTTTCATTTTTGCACTGAGATACAAGTCAGATTCCTTATAGAACAAAAACCAAAAACCATTAAAAAAAAACCCAAAATGAAAAGAATTTGAATGAAAAGTTAATAATTGTAGCGTAAAAATTATATAATGAGTTTATATCTTTACGTAATTTCTATTAAGTTCTTATTATTCTCGTATACAAAATTAATTCTTCACAAATTCACTTTTTAAGTCAAACACGTGTTGCAGAAAATTTGCCACGGGTTCGGAGAGATTGTTATGAATTGATTTCTTTTCAATTAATTTAATCGAGGAAAATGGATTAGTTTTACAGTCATTATATCCATTTGTTTTTGGTTAATTTTGCACATTATATTTGTTTGATAGCCCTAGGATAAAATTTACATAATAGTAAAATCAATTTACTTTTGGGATTTCTATTGTGTTATCGTTACTGCTATATTTATATTATGTTAAGTTATTGTTTTACTATGTTTTTAATATTACATTAGATATTTATAAGTACATTTTTCTTTCCTTAAAATTATGAAAGGAAAATAAATTTCTTTCTTCTTAATTTAATTGAAGAAAATTGACTTATCTTACAGCCACTTTAGCTATTCTCTTCCTCTCATTTTAGATATTCAATTTGTTGGATATCTCAAGTAAAAGATTTACATAATAGTAAAACCAATTTAAGGTCAATGTTTACTCAGCAAAGAGATATGCACCAAGATCTACTCAAAATAAAATTAAGTGGATGGGAGGAGACAAGAAATTTCGAACAAGGCATGGTTGCGTGGAAAAAGAAACTGGAGGCCTTATGTGCCACTTTGTACAAAGAGGAAAGTAAATAAAACCCACTTTTCGGATTTCTATTGTACTACAATATTTGTTATGTTTTTACTGTGTTATGTTATTGCTTTATTGTGTCATTTATTTCATATTAAACATTTATAAGTACCTTTTTTCTTCATTGAAATTCTGAAATAAAAATATTTTCGTTTTTCGTTCTTACAGAGTGAGTGGAGTGGTATTCCTCAAACATCTTCTCATTGGTAGGTTGGCAGATGGGAAGGATGAAGGGCAGAAGACACAAAAAGCCAATGTAGATGATCAAAATTCAAAAGATATTCCAGCGTGACTTCACCTTATATAGGATAAGAAGATCACCGCAATTCAACAAAACTAAAATTCAAGATGAAATTGATTATGATTACTTAAATTTACAGATTAGTCAATTACTTCAAAAACTAAAAAAAAAGATTAAAATTCAAGATGAAATCGATTATAACTACCTAAATTTACAAATTAGTCAATTACTTCAAAAACCAAAAAATTTTGATTAAAATTCAAGATGAAATCGATTATAACTACTTAAATTTACAAATTAGTCAATTACTTCAAAAACCAAAAAAATTTGATTAAAATTCAAGATGAAATCGATTATAACTACTTAAATTTACAGATTAGTCAATTACTTCAAAAACCAAAAAAATTTGATTAAAATTCAAGATGAAATCGATTATAACTACTTAAATTTACAGATTAGTCAATTACTTCAAAAACAAAAAAATTTGATTAAAATTCAAGAGGAAATCGATTATAACTACTTAAATTTACAGATTAGTCAATTACTTCAAAAACCAAAAAAATTTGATTAAAATTCAAGATGAAATCGATTATAACTACTTAAATTTAAAATTTAGTCAATTACTTCAAAAACAAAAAAAATTTGCATTATTTTATAAATGAATTATATCAAGCTTATTAATTAATGAGTGAGACAAGTAATAATAACATTCTTAGAAAAGATCATTCACTATAAGTTAAATAATGTTTGTAACTAATCACAATTTAAAGAATGAAGTATTTCTTTTGCATCAAGAAAAATTAATATTTCAACAAAATAATTAGAACTAGCTAATTAGAATTAATTAGCAAAATGAATAGAACTTATTTCAACCACACGTGAAACTCACACGCTACCAAGTAATTCAAGACATTTTAATTATTCTGTGAAAGAAAGAAATGAATTAGTATTTAATATAAAATATTAAATATTTAGCTTAATTTACAAGGAAATACAAATAGTATTTGGCAAAACTGCAAATTGTGAAGTCTTTTCATTTCTGTAATAAATACAGAATATCATTTCCATGAAATTAAAGGATAAAAGTAAAAAAACGTTTTCTGTTATTAAAGCATTATTAATTTTTTACATTTATTTTTTATGCGTTGTTTGATTCATTATTAAACCTTAAATGAGAAAAAATATATGTTCACATTAAAACTCAAACAGTTATTTCCCAAAGGTTTAAATCCCAGTTTTACATTAAAATATTTCAAATAAAAATTTGTTTCATCAAGGAAAGTTATTAAAAAACAACCAAAACTTAAACCAAACGTTTTAATTTAAAAGTTCTTTTATGAGAGTCTATTAAAAATTCTAGAGACTAGCAGTTTAAAAAACTTTCCCAATGACTTTTATTATTTTTAAGTGAACTTATGAATAGAGCTTATTATTTGGAATGTTCTTATACATTTCTTTTGTTAATTCTTAACATTTGAGTTTTAAACGAAGCAATATGCTTGAGGGAATAGGAAAGGATTAAAGAAGAGAAAATTTGTTTTATATTGCAATTATATAAATCTTGAAGTTTCTGCAATGACGACAGAATTACGTAATTATAACACAATGGAGTAGATACAACAACAAATAACAGAAATATCTGTTTTACTGATGGTAATTTGTTGACTTAAAGTACATAATATAATTGATCCTTGAATAAAAGTTTATGTCTATACGAATCCTTTTGTTAATGTATAGTATTTGAGTTTTAAACGTAGTAATACATTCGATAAACAGAAATTAAAAGTACTTATTAATAGTAGACTTATATATAGTAGGCTTAATAATAGTACTTATTAATAAAAGTACTTATTTCATATACTAGCTGAGAAAGGACACAAGATAATAAAAAGAGTAAATGTGTTTTAAGTTGCAATTTTATATGAGTATAGTTAGAAGTTCATGTGATGATTATAGTATTATGTTATTATGACATAACTGGATTAGACACAAGGACCAATACATGTATATCTCACTTAATGTTAATTGAATATTTTAAAGAATTGCATTACATCAATAAGCTAGTAAAAGTTTTATTTCTATAGGAAAATAAATATTTTGTTTCGGTCAAATTTTGCTAAAACAAAAATATTCTTTATACACGTGCTCCTCACTTCACGACCCACCTTCTTAAGAACTATTCTCACTTACGACCAGTTAAGTTTCGACCTGCCAATCGGGGGGGGGGGAGGTATTTCAAAAATTGAGGTCGAAATACGATTATGAAGATGTGAAAGGTGACAAACGCATTACGGTTTCTCATACGCATTTTCAATTAGTCTCGTTCTGAAAAGCAGTCATTATCTAATAAATTCGTAACCTAAAAATAGTACAGATTAGAAGCGGGGAACCATTTTATTATTAGGGATGATATATAAATCACACAGTAAGAACGACTTTACACTAGGATATCTGAATCTCGAATGAAGGACAAAGTAATAATACAATCTGAATCGGTTATATGTTCAGCTCAGCGGTGCCGAAAAATCCGACCATATAAGCGTTGTAACGTCACGGGATCCTCGGGTAGCATGTGGGTGTCGAAGTGGTTATGACACGACGTACAGCTTAGAAACAGTAACAACGTTTATTCTTCATTAAAATGGAGTATGTACAAATTTTCCAAATGGAAATTACAGGGCTCAGGCGGGCTGGTGTGGACCTAAAAATCCCAGATTCAAAGCGAACCTAAAAAAAAAAAAAATCTGTGGACAGGTGCGATAGATACCGTTGTACAGGGGTACAACTGGGTCTACTTGAGTCCCACACAAAGATGGAGAAAAACTCAAAAAAAAAAAACAACCGGTAGAACTCTAACCTCTGTCTGTTCTCTCCTCCTGGGGACTGATCGGCAAAAAACTCTACGCCTGACGTCACCTTTCGCCTCTTCCTATTGGCTTTTTCTTTCCGCGTCGGCGTCCTGATAGCCTCTGATTGCCTCCTTCGGTGGCACCTCACTGTCTAACATTTCGTTATCTTGTCCGTCCTTCCGATTCACTTCGGACATCTCAAGGCGTGGTCGAAGCGATAACCCTTTGTAGCGTAGTGTCAAAATCCAGACAGAGTGTTGCCCTGCCCTGGACTTCAACAAAACCTCTTTGTGAAACCAATGGGGTGTTGTGACGTCACAGTGAGACCATATAAGAGGAACAATACAAACCTATTGAATTGGGACAGGATTATATTCACCTATCAGAATGTAGTATTTATGAACAAATAATTATACTTTTAATAACATTTAAAAAATTAATTCGATAAGTAAAAACTACAGTAAAAATATGCAATATTTTTGGGGGGTGGGGGGGAATTTATTAGCTTACCTTACCAATCGAAGAACAGCCCACGTACATACTTACATTCATGTTCAATGCATTTAAAAATAATAAGATATACAAGTTTGCTTCCTTTTTTTGGTTGTTAACACAACTTTTCTAAGTCCCTAATAGCTTTTAAATGCTCATTTGCTGCTTCGGAATTAGTAAAATAACACTTGAGGTCACGTATGGCTTTAAGGGCATATGATGTTGATACTGATTTTTTTTCACATTCACCGTCATCCTCATCATCGCTCCCTTTGGCATTCAGATTTAGCACATAAGAAACAATATCTTGTATTGAAGCTTCACTGTTAGTACCGAGATTTTCATCAATCTTTGCATTCAAAATTTCATCTGGAATTGCACAACCGCAATTCTGAAGTTTTTCTGCTATTTCAGTTAAGGTGAGATCTTCATCGGCATCTTCCGATAATTCTTCAGACTCTGGAAAACTGAGGAATCCAATATGACGGAAGCAATTTTCAATAGTTTTCCGTGACACCATATTAAAAGTTTATGAGCTGATAAAAAAAGTAGAATTATGAAAATTTACTATTAAATGCAGTTAGTTTGGCATCATTTCAGATTATAAGCCTTCCAGTAAATGTTACGATGATGTGCATGAACTTTGATTACCTAATAGGATGCTACATTCCCTTTTATACATATTTACTTTGCATTTTCAGCATGAGAAAAGCAGGGATAAAAAATTAATGTTTGATTGGTTGACTTATATCAGTATAGTCTGTTATAACTTATTCCTCTTGGTCTGGCCGACAGCTAGATCAATTTCAGGACATCATGAATCTGCAAAAATTCACACACTGGATGTGAAGTAAGTAGGTTTTCACGAAGAAGATTCAATAGGTAGGTGGACAGGAGAGGTGTGATCAGAAATGTATTTGGAGCATAAGAGAAAAATCTTCTGTCAATTGTCGATAACGTAAAAGTGATTCCCAAGACATATCCCACAAAACGAACAGTAAGATGAAGGAATCTTCCATATCACTTGATTCAATATTTTTATTTCTGAACAGATTAAGAAAAAGTCAGGCCAAAATTTGGGGCTATTGAGCTAGAGTAGAGACACCATCCTTAAAAAATTTTGAGGTACATTTTGAGGGTACATTTTGAGCCTAAATTTAGTTATTCAATTAAATTTTAATAGATCAAAAATTATTTAATTTTTTTACCAACTTTTCGTATTTTATATTGAAATATATATAAATATATATAAACAGACAAATAAACACACACACACACACACACACACACACACACACACACACATATATATATATATATATATATATATATATATATATATATATATATATATATATATATATATATATATATATAAACTCCTCGGCGCAACAGCCCCTAGGGGGGCAGGGCCTACGGTGCCAATCTGTTTTCTAGACCAAGGGCCCTGGGGGGCGAAGCATATGTTCCGGTTAGGTGGTCAGCCTTACGCAGAACCCCCAGTGGTTTAGTTTCCAAGAATGCTTGGTCCTCAGTTTCTCTACCCACTGCAGGGATGAAAGGCTGAGTCAACCTTGCCCAGCCCGGGGATCGAAACTCAGACCTGTGGCGTGGGAATGCTAAGCGCTACCCCAACGCCACTGGGATATATATATATATATATATATATATATATATATATATATATATATATATATATATATATATATATATATATATATATCTATATATATATACATATATATATATATATATAATATATAAATATAGATATATATATATAATACATTTTCTCAAGGATAAATAAAAAGTTAATTTTAAATCTAAATTGATTTTTTTAATCAATCTTCTCGTTCTGTGGTTCGGCATCGACGGATGTAAAAACTAACGTTTATTTGTCTAAATTTTTTCAGAACAGTCGGCTTCTTTTTCCTGAATAGACCGTTATCTTTGTATCCAAAAACAAATCATGTTGTAACACGAACCCGTACTAGTACGTGTTCCGCGCTCAAGTATCAATCGTCAGAAAACGTACTAGTACGTGTCCCCCATACAATGTGTTAAATAAAATAGTTAACTTGCTAATTAGTGATTTCCAGTTGCTCAGGGAGAAAATTATTCTTCTTCTTTTCCCTTGTAAACTGAAATTTGTCATGTATCACACACAAGAAATGATTAACATTAAGAAAAATTGATGTCATTTGGTTTGAAGTGCTATAATCTATTTTTTATTCATGTGTCTGTTATTTATGGTCTATTTTTAAACATTTTTATACATGCTTTTATAACCAAGAACTACTGCTTAATATTGCTACAAATTGAATTTACGTTTGTACTGAACTGCTACAAACACTCGTGCCAACAGTGGGGATCTAACTCATAAACTGGGGTACTGGACAGCAATGCAGCAACGTATGGATGCCATTGGCACTCCACACCAGGAAGGCATTATTCGCACGATGAGTGAGAGTTAGGTGGACAAGTTATGTCCAGGAGGTGACAGTTAAATTTGTTATTTAAAGGTTTAACACAAAAGTGAAATTCAAAAGCTCTATTCTTCACTTTTTCCAGTACGTGTCCCGCTCTCAAGTATCAATCGTCAGAAAACGTACTAGTACGTGTCCCACATACAATGTGTTAACAAGAATGTCAGATGTCACGTTAATATGGGGACCAATATCCAACAAACACACTCGAAGTAAATTTGTTGCTGCTGTGAAAGAGCTCTGAGATAATTTATACTGATGCATTGATACTGACGTTCTGTTTTCAATGTTTGTTCTGTTTCTCAAGTGTTGGAGGGTGTAACGCACCCCCTTTCTAGGTGCGCTACGTTAGCGTGGGACCTGCCCGCCTACTTTACTGGGGCAGGTATGTTCCTTTCCTGTCACTGAGATGCATATTACTTACAATAATTCCTCAAAAACTTGGACGGACGAAACAACATTTTATTTACAAAGAAAATAAAAACAATTAAAGAAAATGACATATCATAGTGAGTCTCAGAGCCAGTCCCAACCAGACCGAGCGTTGTCTTTCCTCACATCAGCGTAGAGAGATGTTTCTCGGCCAGCGGCTCTATCTCGACTCCCCAACTCTCTGAACACCAACTGCCCCCTTCCTTCTTCGGGGGGGGGGGTGTCTGAAAATCTGAGCCCTGCCGGAAAGGGCATACACTCCTCCTCCGAGAACCTGCAAAAACATCCACCAGTGCCTCCGAAAAACGTTATCAGCCCCCTTTGCCGGCCGGCTTCTTATTTCTCCTAAGAAATGCCATGTGGAAGGGGTCAAATGGGGCGATTCTGCCGATGTCATCCAGAGCACACAAAGTCGTGGGTGCACATTCCTTACAGAGGGTACTGTGATTATCTTACAAAATCAAATTGTAAGCTGGTGAAGTATTAGTGATAAAAGTCAAGACTTTTAGCTACAAAGGTTGAAATTGGTCAGCTCTTGCTTAAAATACATTTGGAATGGCTATGAATGTCAATGCCAACATTGAAATTCAAACCCATGGTCTCTGAAACTCAAGATGCTTTAATTTTTTGGTGAACTTTAGGCTGTTTAAATATTCTTCAATATTATTAGACTGTTACATTTCAATTGCACATATCACTAGGCCAATAAAAGAAAATCATTGCAAAAATTAACAAAAAAAATTGGATAAATATGACCTGAATGTTTTCAATTATCATTTTCTTTTTGAGAAGGTGATTTTAAAATCCCCATAGGTCAAGTTCATTGCCTTAAGATTATTTAAATCGACTGTAAAATTCCTGTAAAATTAAATGAAAATATAGGAATCAATCT
>CM063505.1:63124779-63127279 GCA_032207245.1 Pardosa pseudoannulata | reverse complement strand
AATGCGAGATACGTACGCACGTACGAACAAATGCCACTCAGAAACTAATTAATTCTCTTCAGAAAAGGTCAAAATGGATACAAAAACTTTTAATGTTAAAATTACCTTGTACTTACGTCGATAGACGAATGAGTAGAATGCTGCTCTTCAGTACCTGGATTAGGGTCGTCGAATCCCAGGTTGCACATGCTTGTTCGCAGCCGTTCCGAATCATCTTTAAGCAGTCAGTCGAACACTCATTATTCCCCATGTCTAAAAAAAGTAAACAATAGCATTCCAGTCCAAACAATCAACTAATTCCTGCGATCTAAATCAAACCAAACCAAATCTTATAATTGTGAGAATGAAATCCACAGATAGTAACTGACTATTGTTTAACACGTGCTTTAATGAAAGAAAAAGGTTAAAAGTACAAATTGCTAATTTCTAAACTAAACTAAATTCCTCTGCGCAATAGCCGCTAAGGGGCTAGGCCTTTGGTGCCACTTTCCGTTTTTGAGACCTCCGGTGCGAAGCATATGTTCATGTTAGGTGGTCAACCTTACGCAAAAGCCACAGTGTTTAGGTCCCAAGCATGTTTGGCCCTCAGTTTATCTACCCACAGAAGGGAACCTTTCCAAGGCTGAAGATAAGAAAATTTCTACTTAATCAAAATCTACTTAATTAATAAATAAGTGAACCTGCTTTACATTTGCAAATTATTTAACTACTGCAGTCTACATATATACACACAAATATATATATATATATATATATATATATATATATATATATATATATATATATATATATATATATATATATATATATATATATATATATATGTGTGTGTGTGTGTGTGTGTGTGTGTGTGTGTGTGTAAAAATAAAAAAAGCGGGATACCTTTTTTAACGTTCACTTCTTTCATGTTAGTGCAAGCAAGTATTTATTTCCCCCAAACTCCAGTCATAATTTTTTACTCAATACTATAGTGCGAGAAACATTCTACTTGAGTTGATAAAACGGTTGACCAGTGCATACACACACACACTTTCTCTCTCTCTTAGACACATATATATGTAAATACACACACACACACACACACACACACACATATATATATATATATATATATATATATATATATATATATATATATATATATATGTGTATGTATATACACATATATATGTGTGTGTAATGATAAAAAATAGTTTAATATCATAACTCTAACATTGAGGTAAGCTCTAACGTTCATTTCTTCAAATTCGTTCAATGTGAAAATTTTTTACAATCAAGGACAGATATCGGACTAAAATCTATACTTGACCTGCTCGCATTATATGTTGTAGAGGTATTTACTGAGAGATCATCATTTATTGGAATTCTATATATTAAGGCCCTAAAAAACATGAGAGCTCTCTTTCTCTTCAATAGTGTCAATAACATTAACTGATGAATGGATACCCATCTATATCTCTCTCAATGCTGATATCTAAAGATAAAGGAAAGATTAGTATGCAAATGTAATTCTGTATTAATTCCTAGTGAATTTCATCGAAGGAAAACACTATGGGGCTATTTATATGGGATATTTTAATACTCCCTTCAAAAAGCTTTCTCGGGTAGCATTCACTCGTGGTCCACCAGTTGGAAACACATGACATAGATTACAAAAGAAACATCGCAAACCATTGTCATCTTTTGCTTCGCTTAGAAAGTAACCAAGAAGCCGTGGTAGCTCAGTCAGCAAAGGCAACGCTCCCGTAATTGAGAGGTCGTGGGTTCGGAACCCGAGCCGGCGTGAGATCCTCCGCTTTCGTTAAAAGATGACTAGGGCAAGTAAAATATGGTCGTCGTCACAATGTCCTCCAAGATCTCAATTAATACCTCTGGAGCTGGCAGGCCAAATCTATTGGTGTAATTCTTGGTCCCTGCTTCAAAATTACGAGGACCTACTTGAGCGAAATTTGTCTTTCACCTTAATGGTGTCCATTAAAACGAAAGGCTCACCCCCTTGGCCTTAATACGAGATCCTGCAGGCTCAATCGTGCTTGGTTGGTCCAAGTGGCAAGTGAAACAACAACGGAAATCAGGTTTAAACCATTAATTAAATATTAATTTTAAAATACTAACGCAGATTTCGAGAAACAATATAATTTAAGGTGGTCCTAGAATTTTCAAGGTGATAGTGAGAAAACAAACATTTTTGAGGGGATGGAAGTCAAATTTGGATGTATCGCTTTTAAATTGGGAGACCTTGGATTCATAGAATATGTAGATAAGGATAATGTGTATTTAATGAAGCATTATGCGGATTAGTTTATTGCAATATTTTGGACTAAACCGTCTCATTGATATGCAGTGACTGACATAAAATCTCTGAAGGTTTTATCTAAATTCTAAACCGTGAAATGTTGGTAATGTGATACAGATACAGTTTTCTGATGAAATCCTGTGTTTAAATGCAAGTGTATTTTTTTTATGCATTTATATAGGAAATAGTTTGTTAATCCCATCC
>CM063505.1:63112279-63119779 GCA_032207245.1 Pardosa pseudoannulata | reverse complement strand
GTTAAAATGCATATTTAAAGCTTCATATTTAAAGTTTTCATACTCGCACGTATAAACGCAACACATAAAAAGTCAAATTTTATTCAGGAATGATCAAAATGGGATGTTCAAATGAGTTGAAATATGAATACAGCATATTTTCATTATTATGATACAATTTCGTAAAAAGAACTAACTACTACATACTAAGGATATTAAAAAATATATGAAAAAATACTTTACCGTACAAAACTTGAGTAAAATTCAAATAAACACCGTCTCAAATTGTACTCAAACCTTTCAGTTTATATCTGAGTTGTAATATAATGCTATAATTAAAATAAGTTGCTGAAGTTGTTAAATTATTTTCATAAAGAAACACTACATAGTAAAAGTAAAGGTGCTTTCATCATTTTTTTCGTATCCCACTATCTTATTTTATTTTGCTGTAATAGTTTTTATATTCCCGTTTGCTAACAAAATATTTACAATTATTTGTTTTATGAAAATACCTCATTCCTGGTTATACTTTTTCCTAGATTAGTTGGATGTTTCATAAAAAATTAAGTAGTTATATAAATGAGAGAAGAAAAATGAAATATATAATTTAGTGCGGATTTCTAGTTACATTAATTAACGCAAAGTGAATCATTGTTATTAGGATGTAATATGGGATTAAGTCGTATTTATACCTTTCTATAATAATATATTCCGATAGGCCCCATTTGTAATTAACAACTCAATCGAAATAGCAATTTGTCATCGTAGACATTTATAATATGTAATGATAACTGACAGTGTTTAAGAATACATCTACAATAACGGAGGCATAAATAAATATGTTACACATAATTTATTTTAAAGTAAGAAAATTTAAAATATTGACTTTTCTTATAATTTGTTATTCATGGTAAATGTTGGAAATATATTGTTTATATATACGAGACGAATGTTTTAAGGAAGCACTGTTTTGAAATTAAAAACGTAGAAGTTTACACAATTAACACTTTACACTACTTTTAAACATAATTGCAACCAATGTTAAGACATTTGAAGTATAATAAAAATAGTGTTTGAATATCATATTTAGAAAAATCAGACGTCCGGCTACACACTGACTAAATATCCGGTTTGGTACATTGCTTAGTTATTAATTTTGATTTTCAGCGTAGGAAAAAGTTGCGATAATTTAAGTATCATAAGTAAATAGTGCAGTAAGCCACTTTTTCGCAAAAGACATGTCTAGTATTTTGGAGAAACGTTTTTAGTTATCACTTTCGGTCTCCCAGTGTGGGACAAACTTGCTATAATTTAAACATCCTAAGTAAGTAATGAAGTAAGCCACCTGTTGGTAAAAGACATATATAAAATCTTGGAAAAACGTTTATAGTTATTATTTTAGGTCCTCCAGTGTAGCACAAACTTACTATAATTTAAGCATCGTAAGTGAATAGTACAGTAAGCCACTTTTTAGTAAAAGACATGTCTAGAATTTTGGAAAAACGTTTTTTAGTTATCATTTTTGATCCTTCAGCGTAGGACAAATTTGCTATAATTTAAGCAGCTAAATAGCGCAGTAAGTCACTTTTTCTTAAAAGATATGTCTAGAAACTAGAGAAAACGGTTATTTTTGGTCTCCCAGCATGGGTCAAACTTGCGATAATTTAAGTATCATAAGTAAATAGTGCAGTAAGCCACTTTTTCGCAAAAGACATGTCTAGAAATGAAAAAAAAAACATTTTTTAGTTATCATTTTTGCTCTTCCAGAGTAGGACAAATTTGCTATAATTTAAGCAGTGAAGTAGCGCAGTAAGTCACTTTTTCTTAAAAGATATGTCTAAAAACTAGAGAAAACGCTTTTATTTATCATTTATTATCACTTAGACGAAAACAGTAACCCGAATAATACTGGGTGTTCCGTCTTAGAATCTTGTTACCACCGCCACAGAGATGGAGCTGCCAAACTGTAATTAATAAAGAATAAGACCGCTCCCCGACCAATCGGGACACAAACTCTGTATGTTGAAACACTCTCCATCTAAGCCAGGAGAAAGCTGATTAAAGATTAAATTTGAATCGACTGCAAATTTATTATTTTTAGTCCACTTATAGACACTGGGGCTTAGTTTGCTTTGACGAAAATTATAACCCGAGTGAGATGTTTAGTTTCCTTCAACAGTAAGGTAATCCGAGTGGTACTCGGGCTTAGTTCATCTGGACAAAAATGGGTACACGAATGACACTCGGACTTGGTTTACTTCTACGATACTTGTTGACATTTGGGTTTAGACCATGCCACATGTACTTTAAATTTCTTTCCCGTACTGCTGTACTTCATTTGTGTGGTTGAATGAAACAGTTTTTAAGATTTTATGTTTATTAAGAGCTGGAAATGTTTTTTCTACATATAATTCTATTAAATTTCCTCACGAGAAAGAATATCTATGTCACTTCTTATTAAAAAATTCTAAAACTAATGATGTTTAAATGATATGATGTATTTAATTTAGTTCTTAATAAACTTTCTTTCGATTAAAGTGAAGAGAGACAGAAAACTGTATTATAATCTGGCGTCTGACTTAAAAAAATATCTAAGCTTATTAACTGTCCTTGTAAATTAAAAGAAATTCTTTTACATTAAAAATAATTGTTATTTTTTGCAGTGAAAAGTAATTAATTAATGAAAGTTTGATTACTTTCATTAGTGATCTACATTATTTTACCTCCATAAATTACTTATTTTATAAAGCATGTAATCTCACACAACTTTTAATAAAAGTGCGATAATTGAATTATTTTCCAGCACTTCATAGTGTTTCGCTCTAGAGATAAAGTAAATTGTTTATCACTTTAGGTTTAAAATTAATTATGCATGCATGAAAAACGCGTTTATTTAATAAAAAAAGATAAATGCACGCAAAGATAATTGCTCTCATTAGATGAAAATTACGATAAGCAATTTTGCACCCTATAAAACAAAACAAGTAAAATATAAAAACTCAGCAAAATATAAAATGCATTTTAAATTTAGTAAACAAACAATGTTTATTGTTTAATCAGCTATTGTAATCACATGTGTTGTTGCCACTCATTTCTCTGGTGTCGGAAAGCTTCAGGTCCAGTGAGAGCCCCGCAATCTACTACTGATGCATGGCTGATGTTAATGAGCAACTTTACTTGATTGAGGAACCAAGTAGCTGAAGACTGACAAAACCTCAAAAAGCAGCGATAACCGTGGTAATTGGTTTGGTGATCGGTGATTTGTTTTGATGAATACCGCTGGGATGAAAGACCGATTTATCTGGAGTAATTCATCGTAATTTAACAGAGGCCAAGCAGAAGACCTCAACCTTGGCATAAAACCTCCAGAGGTACAGTTTAGTAACTTGACGGACATTGAGATGACGAACCTATTTTAGGTGTCATAGCCATCCTCAATGAATACGGTGGTTCTTTGGTCTGCACAAGTCTTGATCTCCTAAACTTCCAATTACGAGATCGCTGGGTTTCTTTTGATCAATCGTTTGTTTACTCGGAGTTACACTAAACTGTGAATAGTCCTAAAATGCAACTAAAAATGTATGTTTTTATTTAATAATGAAAAACTAAATGAATGCGCTAATCTAAAATCATTGGTCTATTTTTTATGTTCACATATAAGGAATTACCTAGTTGTAGCAAGATAAAACAGGTAGAAAAAAATTAACTATTTTCGATGGTCATTTTTTTTTTACTTTAACAAAACAGACGAACACTGTTATAACTAATATCTGTGTTTTAGCTAAGCTAAAACACTATTTTATAAACAGCATCGGAAACCGAATAGCAATTGGAAGTAATCCCCCCAAAACAGAAATCTACATTTTTGATACAATGTATGGATTCCAAATTGATTTCTCCATAGTTATTCTGTTCACATACAAACACAGACATAACTACAATCGTATTTTTGGTCTCAAAGTGGTTCAAAATGTAAAAATCAATAAAAATCTCAAGTTTAATTTTGGGACGATTACAATACTTTTCCTATATCACGTGAATGAGACTGTAATAAATATATATAAACCCATTTTTCCTTAATTATCCTTTATTTCATGTGGGCCGGATACATATCGTGCAAATTTGATTCGGTTTCTTATATTTTTCGTATACGCAACAGAATTTGGAGTTATAAAATAATAATACCCTCGTGTGGATATAGATATTCTGTATCTCGATATAACAAGTTGTTTATTAATCTGAATATTAACATCTCCTTTGAATATGCGCTGAGTATGGTCACAAGAGTGGAAACAAAGCCGTATCCCAAGTGATACACTATTAGCATGAGTAGTGATGCATAACTGTTGAATACAGAATTCCCATGGATTAAATTTAACGGTATCACAATATTTACACATATTTAAGTATGAATTTATATTCCACCCTCCGCCCCATATATATATATATATACATATATATATATATATATATATATATATATATATATATATATATATATATATATATATATATATATATATATATATATATATATATATATATATATATATATATATACATATATAATGGGAAATAAGTTTCCCGTGTAAGTTGTGTGGCTGTAGCATACATACGAATCAACACGTTGCACATGTGGGTATATTAGCACCGACATCGAGGTTTGGAATTATTGTTGCATGTATTGGTTTTCAAAGAATATGTGTGGAAAATATTGAAACAATAAATATAGCGACGTTACTACCAAATATGATCAATGTGCATTGATCCTTTTTCTCAGCTTCCAAATGAAAAATCTGGTTTACATTCATCAGAGAATAACGAATATGTATGGAGAAGTACGACTAATTGAAACCACCGTAGTGTTATGCGTTATTCCTTTCCTGGTTCAAAGAAGTTCAAGAGTCAATACACAGATAAAAATATGATGCTTACTCTATTCTGTATTTATTAGATCTCATTGCATTTTGATTTCAAGATTACAGATATTTCCATCACTAGGGAATAAAAGTGAGAAACACAGGAAATATTATACTTATAATTCAGACGAAACATTCAAGAAAACTGAAATGGTATGATACTGCTTTATGATAATATACTTCATCATTTCTCAACGCAGTATCGTAGCTCAGAAGTTATCCCCACTAAAACAGGAGTTACTCATGTACCCACCTACAGTCCTGATCTCTCCCTGTGCAATTTTTACGCTTTCATTCTTTTAAAAAATATGTGTTTTATTCGGAGGGGAATGACTGCCTCAATGCTAAAATCATTTTGCTTGACTGGCATACCAATTCAGGACAGTACAGTCTTTGAACGGTAACTTTGTGAATTCCCATTATATAACTACAACATATATCTATCCCTCTCTCTCTCTCTCTCTATGTGTGTGTATGTGAACATGTAAACATGCGAGGTGGTTGTAATCAAAGATACACACTTTATAATGTGATAAGTTAGTTACCATAGGTCAGAATAACCTTGCATTGGACCTAAATATATGTAAAGCAGTGCAATGTTTTTCAAGAGTATAAAATACCCTGAAAAGTACACCAAAGGATTCTTTGCATTCAGAAAACACTAGAGCTTAGGTGTTGGGGGAAACAGTTTTTCTACTGGTATGGAAATATAATGCCTATCTGGCCCATTATAGTTCATATGCAAACGCGGATCATATGGAATACATATTTACTCTGTATTTGTGTTTCTATTACTACATGAATGACCTTTGTTCGATATTATTTACTACAATCTCATTTTGTCTTAAATGTGGTTTTAACTGGAAACATTTTTATGGAGGGGGTACAGTTAAAACACATTTATATCTGGTATCTTACATGCATATACGATCGAGGATCACATGCAACACACATTATTACTCTGTATCTCGTCGTGATTCTATCTCTACAAGAATGACCTTTGCTCCCTATTTTTTTTACCGGAACTGTCACTATTGTAACTGCTCTGAAACCGTTGCGAAAATTAACCTGCTTGAAATCTCCAAACTGCCTGCGGGAGATTTCAAATTCTAAGAATTTAAGATGCTAGTTCTATGTTTGTGCTGCAGAAAAGCACTTAAAGACCTTTTAAGTCGGTACTATTCTGAATGTGTTTTGAATGTGATTGGTCTATCATAAATGTAGAGTGCTTGTTCTTAATCTGACGTTTGGCATATCTACAATTCTAAATATTTTCATAGTTTAATTTTGTTATCTGATTCTCTGTACTGATAGTTCTCAATGTCTATTGACTGAATAATATGCGATTGCTTTATTATCGCAATATAACAAACACTATGTGGGTAAATAGGTTCTTGAATTTTAAGATGATATTTGTTTTCTAAACGATTTTATTCGGGTACAGTTTTACACTTATAGAATTTTAATTGATACGATTTGATCTATAAGAAACTTGCTGTTTTCATATCCTCCTAAATCTGGAGTATGTAAGAAAGTTATGGTACAAAAATTATTAATATCAAATGTATGACACAAATTATATTTCTTATTTATTCAACAATATTTTCAAGCAAGCAGATGCACAAATATTAAGCATTATTGTATTTTAGAGTTTTTTTAGAAAACTTATTTTAATGTCTTATATTTTCATATTTGAAAATTCCAGACAGAATTTTAGATCAACGAATTTTACAGAGAACCGTATTGTTTCCTACTCTGTATGTGAAAATTATTAATATAGATTACTCGGTTTTCTAGCTTATTATCTTGCTTGTTTCATTTCTAATATTCTACACTTTAAGCCTCAAATGCTAAAAATGAAAAATACAATATAATATTATATATGTCGCGATCATAAACATAAGATAAATAATTTGGGGGGTTAAAGGCAGAAAACGCAGAGCACTCTTTGATGCACACTCTAACTCTGTATAAAAGCGCTTAACATGAAATAATTGAAAGAGAATGTCTTCAGAAAGGGTTGCTCTGTGAAATTGGCCAAATGTAATTTCTTTGTTAGAATGTGGAACACTCGAAGCCATGT
This sequence comes from Pardosa pseudoannulata, assembly GCA_032207245.1. Taxonomy (NCBI): domain Eukaryota; kingdom Metazoa; phylum Arthropoda; class Arachnida; order Araneae; family Lycosidae; genus Pardosa; species Pardosa pseudoannulata. The sequence continues at coordinate 63,112,798 of CM063505.1, read as the reverse complement.
TTAATGTTTGGATTTGAAACTGTGCAATAGTCATGAATAAACAAATTATCGAGACATCATCGGCTAGTTGACTTCTCAGACGCATGACACACACACACACACACACATATATATATAAATATAAATATGTATATACATATATATATATATATATATATATATACATATAACATAACGGTTTTTTAAAAATCTGTTAATTTTTTTATGCTTTGTTATCTCATTATTATTATTATTATTATTATTATTATTATTATTATTTGTGTGTGTGCAACAAATAATTTGAGATGATCTTAGTATTTCGTCAATCAAAAACTTTTTAGATAGACTGACTTAGACTGTAAAATATGAAAAGTTTTTGGTGACTAAATGTTCCATGGAACCTATATTTGTATCACGGCTCTCACGTAAGCCTCGATTAATTCGACTTTAGATAATTTTCAAGTAAAATAGAGGATAATGTGAGATTTATGAACTCAGGATGATTACTTGCGTCAATATTTTATACCCATCTGATTTTAC
>CM063505.1:63104779-63107279 GCA_032207245.1 Pardosa pseudoannulata | reverse complement strand
AACATCATCGTTTTTCGGCGTTGCTTTAACTATCTCAAAAACAATGAGAAGAAGTGAAGTCAATAACAAACTAGTTTTGTAGCCCAACGACAAATGGACTAAATATAACTTGAACGGACTAAATGTAACTTTAAAATAAGAATTCGATTTATAAATTTATTATACGTTTATGTACCCTACAATTTAGTTCTGTGTGGATGAATACGATTGTAGTTTTCGTAAAAGTGGTTTAAAAGGAAAAATATAATTAGCAGCAAAGAGTATGAAATGTAAAGTAAGAGTATAGTTATTTCAATAACGTCAAAAAATATCTTTATACTTGTATATGACATACAATGAATGAAGAGTAAGAAAAATTCTTTGAGATCATTTTTGGAAAGACAAATACAACATATTGTTAAGGTGTCTACAAATCAGTCATATGAAAAATCTTGACTTATATTTGATAATGTTGTCTTTTCTTTTTGTTTTTATCATGATCCTTCAGAATCAGTTTTTATCTAATTTTTCTTTAGATATTTTTGTTGAACTTGGAATAGTTGTACTTTCAACTTCTTTTGTTTTCTTTGAACTTGGTAGACCGTTAGGGAAAAAACATTCTCTTGTCACCACAAAGCTCTTTTCCTTATTGCTTCTACTCTCTGACCCTTTAGACGGCACAGTCTTTACTTCTTTATACACGGTTTGACACCCTTTGTCATTGAAATCAATATCCGGCATTTCAAATTTGGGTAGCGAGAAAGGTGTAACAGGTTCAGATGTAGTAGTATCTTCTCCATATGCATCTACAATTGATCTTCTTAGAGATCTCAACTCAGGACTGTGGTGGAAACCTGGTAATATAAGGTCTTCAGACTGGTATGGGATTATACTACGGTCGAAAAAGGAATCTTCTTTTTGAGGAATGTTCGAAGCATAAAATGGAGAAAACGGATGATTTAGAGGAGATATCACTTGTTGGTTCGTACCTGGTCTTTGCATTAGGGAAGGCATATCAGGAGTGTCAAAAAATGGATCATTGAAAGCATTTTTGCGGTTGTAAAACAGACTTGGATATTGGGAAGGAAATCTGTATTCCTGTTTGTAGTTTCTGTCCTGTTCAGGAACAGCTCTAGTTTCAGGATAAAGTACTGGTTCTGCTTCCGGCGTACGGGTTACAGAAGTGTTCAATTTCTCTTCGTTCACTTTTGAGTTCGGAGATTTTTTAACAGAGGAAGGTAAAACTGTTGTAGATGATTCTCCTGCTCGTTGAATAGTAACTTCATCATTTGTTTTGTCACTGTTAACAGAGATATTTTCCGTGTTTGTTTTGTCTGAGTTGCTTTTGTTTTTTTCAAGTTCTGAAGAGATATTTTGTAAATTTTCATTTGTAGATTCTGCTACTTTAAGCCGCTGAAGATCATTGTAAATGCCAAAACTTGGCTTCGGAGCAGATTGTTTAGGAATAATCATCGAATTCCTTTCTTGGTAATCTGATTGACCTACATCTTTAAAACTACTAAGATGCTGAGACATTCTAGGTTGTTCAGGTTTAAATCTATAATTATTCTCGTTCATACTAAGTGAGTCGGGATTACTTCTAAGATGTTCTTGAGGAAGGAATTTGTTTTCCCTAATTTTTTGAACTGGATGTTCCCTTTGATCATAAAAACTGCCATAGCTTGGTTGAGAGTTAGGGTTGTTAAAATCTTGCCTATTTTGATGTGACATATGATGTACATCGGGAAATTCTGTGGCGTACTTCAGTCCATTCAATCTTGATTCAGAATCGTAAGAAGGTGTTGAAGCATATCGATTATTTGGTCTTTTTCTCTTGTTCTTTCTCTTTTTTGGATTTCTTATTTCTTTGTTAATGACTGTAATGTGAGAATATGGAGAACTGGATGTCAGCATTGAATCAGTTGTTGGCGGGGTTGGAGAGAAGTGCCTTGATGTAGTGTCAGGTACAATGGTTGTCATTCTTTGAGGTTTCCTCTTAAATTTTTTTATTCTCACAATTTTTGTTCCTCCTTCAGATGATCTTGATTCTGGAGTAAAATCTTTAAAAGCTTCCATATTTTGAGATCTACCATTCTGTATTCTCAATTTTCGAACTATACGAGGAATTTTCGATGTTACCTCAACATTTTCACTTTCTTCTGCTACATGAGACGAATAGTCAACGTTTCTAGGTTGTTGTATTCGTTTAGACCAGTCGGCACTTCTTCTGACAGTATGTTTTGCAGAATCTTCTATCAGGCTACCGACTGCTTTATGTACACTCTTAACAGCTTCATTTTCTCCCTGGAGTGAGACTGACTGGACTAGGAAGAAGCAAATGAAGCAGAGAAGGTATGGAATCTAAAAAAAAGAGATAAAGAAATTTTAAATTAGTAAAATATGTTCCAAAGAAAGTATGGAAGTGCATTTTTAAATAGTTTTTGATAAAGTAAATTGGCATTTGTGGCTGGATAATAAAGGAAGAAAAAAAAGATGTTTGCATTTGATTTCGGAGTTTTAT
>CM063505.1:63082279-63099779 GCA_032207245.1 Pardosa pseudoannulata | reverse complement strand
TATATATATATATATATATATATATATATATGCATATATATATATATATATATATATATATATATGTATATATATATATATATATATATATATATATATATATATATATATGTATATATATGTATATATATATATATATATATATATATATATATATATATATATATATATATATATATATATATATATATATATATATATATATATATATATATATATATATATATATATATATATATATATATATATATATATATATATATATATATATATATATATATATATATATATATATATATATATATATATATATATATATATATATATATATATATATATGTATGTATATACAGTAGAACCTCTTTTTGACGACCCACGATACAACGACCCCTTTGTTAGAACGACCATCTTAAAAAGTCCCAGTTATTTTACCATAGGAATAATGTTAATTACAACGACAATAAGCTTATTATTTTTCGTTAGAACGACCGCCAATTTTAGTCCGCAGAACTCATGAGCAAGTGGGCTATTTCAAAATTATTGTACTGTGGTGCAACTTCAAGAAACCTGTACTTCTCTCTTTGTGTTTGGTTAAAGGAGGGGAGGGGCGTGACGAAAAGGGGAGAACTAAATCTTCAATTATCTTTTAATCAGTTTGTTGCGGTAGACGAAACTTTACAGTGCTGAGGAGAAAATTTGAATGAGGACGATTTTATTGCCCGTATTACCGGAAAAAAAAAAAAAGAAATCTGCGATTCCGAAGACGGAGAAGAAATCGTCCAAGCTTTTGAAAAAGGGAATGAAAAAGAAGCCTTCAATGCAATCAATGCCTTGCGTCAATATTTTGAAGGACAATTTAATTCTGAAGATTTCCTTCAAAATCTAATGGATATGGATCAGTGATGAAGAAAAATTCCCAAATGAACTTGAAACAGGCGTCAATCAGACTTTTTTTTTGAAAAATTCAGTAATGTAAATAAAAATAAATAGAAGGGTTCTCTAGGTATGTACTGTTGCATCATTTTTTGCTCTATTTTTTATTATTTTTTTAATTCGCTACAATGACCTTTCGTTACAACGACCATATGATGTTGGTCCCACAGGGGGTCGTTATACCGAGGTTGTACTGAGGTTGTACGAGGTTGTATATATATATATATATATATATATATATATATATATATATATATATATATATATATACGTGTGTGTGTGTGTGTGTTTGTGTGTGTGTATTCGTTTTCATACTACATAGCTTTGCAAATCAATACGAAATCTTCGAGGCTAAAATTTAAATAATATGGACTTTATTGGAATAAAATTGTTAATTTTGACATACCATATACGTCAGTTTTATAACTAAATTTTAAATTAGTGGTATCCTTTATGACCAGTATTCAGTCCATTTTTATCTGAATTAAGAGATGATAAATAAAATATGCATGAATAATTTTAAAAAAACTTATAAAACTAAGTATACTAAGTAAAACTAATTAAATATACAGCTAAGTATATACATAATATGTTTATTTAATTTCAAATAATTTTAAGAAGTAAATATATTAATTAAATTATTTCGTATTTGTAGTGTTCATTCAGTTATCGTTTGCTTATTCATATTCTCCTGTCCTTTATTTTTTTATTAATATTTTTAAAAATGTTAATAAAAATGTTTATTTTACTATAAAAGTGTTCAGTTTTCAATTAATGTCAAACATAATCATCTTTAGTAAACTGTTCAGCAGTATGAATGAAAGTTTGATAAAAACTCATTCCCTTTATAATTGGTTTCAGTAATTCCAAAAAGCTGAATAATCAGTGAAAAATTAAAAATTAAAAAAAAAACCCTTATTTCACAAATAATAAGGAAATGGAGATGCGGTTTTCATAAATCGGATGGAAACTAAACCGAGGTGTTTGTAGCAAAAGAAAAAAAACCCCAAATAGTTCTTTTTGACGATGGAAAGGTGAACCTGTAGCTATTTTTTGGTTAACAGCCAGTGGCGTAAGCAGACTTCTTCTATGTCTTGGTTTACAGACTTTGTTAAAGCACTAAAGACAAAAAGTTTTCTAAATTTAATCACCTTCCAGTTAGTCAAATTATAATATGGTACAATTAAGCATTCTTTTTATAAACGGAAGAAATGTAATAGAATTGTTAAAATATTGTACTAGTCTGTTAGTCAGGGCGTTACTTAAAAAAAATTATAAATTATTGGACCTTTTTTTATCTATAGAAGAGGTTTAAAGTCTCAAATCCTTATCAATATGTTTGTCCCTATCAGTTACCTTAGAAGTAACAGTTGGGCTGAAAAGTTCATAGGCTAACATAGAATTTTTTTTTGATAAAATTTTATTTTATTATTCAATGTAGTTGCCTTCAAGGGCGATACAATGATTATAGAGGTCATACAAGTTTTCGATACCATTATTATAGTACGAATTGTCTTTAGCCCCAAAATATGCCTTTTTTCGGCTATTACTTCTTCATCGGTGCTAAATGTTTTCCAGCGAGCATTCTCTTAATGTCTGAGAATAGGAAAAAATCACTGAAGGCCAGATCTGAAGAATACGGTGCGTGCGGAAGCAATTAGAAGTCCAATTCATATAACTTTACCATCGTTTTCATTGACTTGTGACAAGGTGCATTGCCTTGATGAAACAACACTTTCTTCTTCTTCTTCAAATGTGGCCGTTTTTCAGTGATTTCGTTCTTCAAACGCTACAATAACGCTATGTAATAGTTGCTGTTGATGATTTTTTCCCTTTTCAAGATAGTCTATGAATAATATACCATACCATCCCAAAATACTGTTGCCATAACCTTGCTAGCAGACAGTTGTGTCCTTCCAAGTTTTGGGGTTGGTTCATCACTTGTAGTCCACTCTGCTGACTGTCGATTGGATTCAGGTGTGAAATAATAGAGCCCTGTTACATCCATTGTGACATATCGGCGCATAAATTCGGGTTTATTACGATTAAACAGCTTCAAACGCAGGTCAGAATAATCAATTCATTGTTGGTTTTGATGGATTGTAATCTCGCGCGTACCCACTTTGCACAGAGCTTTCGCATACCCAAATATTCATTCAAGATAAGTGCAAGAAGTTTCTTTTATACCTTTAGAGTTTCATATACCTCAACCAACTTCACTTTACTGTCATCCAAAATTATTTTGTGGACTTTTGTGATGTTTTCTTTGGTAACAGCCTCTTTCAGGCGTTCATTGCGCCTATTGTCCCTAGTACTCATTTCTCCTCGTTTAAACTTAATAAACCACTTCTTAACGGTTGATTTTTCTGGTTCAGAGTCCGAATAATGTTTATCAAGCCAAGTCTTGGCTTCAACAATATTATTTTCGCTAAAAACCAATGCTTTATTAATACACGAAATTCCTTATTATCCATTGTTTTCAAAATAATAAAAGTTGCTTCACCAAAATACTATATTTCACAAACTAATAGTCCAACAGCTGTCAAATTTATACACGTGTCTTTCGAAGGTTAGGACTAACTGAAAATCATATGGATTTAATACTAGTAGCGCCATCTATATGTCAGTCTACGAACTTTTCAGCCCACCTGTTATTTTTAACGTGCTTTCTGTCACCAATTAATGCGATTGTAATATGTGCAATCACATCTTTTTCAGATATAGCAACAAATTTATGGGTAGGGCAGCCACGTGTTCTTGAGGTTTTTTCTTATCACACCAAAGAACTCATAGTTTAAATTTTCTCAATCATTTTGTTTAACAACACGTTAATGATCTTTTATTATATCACATACCATAGATGTACAGAGAAGTCTTGAATTTGTTCCGCATGCTTAAAATGAATAGAATTAAGAGGATTTCCTTAAGAGCAATGTTTCTATGCGTCAGGTACATTCTTGACTACCCTTATCCCGTACATATTCTATTTTAATTATTCTACTAATTTGTGTGATCTGATGGGAAAAGCAGGAAGTGCCATCTAATGGCAAAAGTTATTTCAGATCTCTTCTGCATATTCCCTAAAACATCCGGTTTTATTAACATCCTTTGCATGGATCCCGAATCTTTTTTTCTTTCTGCGTTGTCGAATAATCAAATTTTTATATTTTCTCTGACCTCTTGATCATTTCTTATTTCTTTAAAAAATATTAAATATCGTAAAATATTGTAAAAACATTAAAAATATTTTGACTGTAGAAAATAGGGTAAAATATTTCGAAAAATATTGAAAACATTTAATAAGACATATTTAATTTAAGAAGCAAATTTTTAGTACTCATTTTTCCAGATTTTGTTGTTCTCTATATATTTTTACCGTGTAATTCGCTATCTTAAGTCCCACTTATATCAAGTTACAGTTAATTAAATGAAAAAACTGTGAGTTAACAAAATGCCAATTTTGTTTTGTTATTACTCTGGACTCGGTAATAAATGTGCATACTAAAATACCTTATTTAAAAAAAGTTTCACCATGAAAAACGGTAGTTTTTATGTAACATGAACGGATTATTCGAAATTAGTAGGCTTGCCCAAATTTTTACAACTTTTAGTTAATTTGAAAATTTGCACTATATCAGAATTATTCCATATGAATAAAATATTTTTGGTGTTTGCGATTGAATCTATTTTTTTTATATAATCCATTAATTTTATATTGCTGGAATAGAAATTTCTAATCGATTCCTAATCTAAAATGGTTATATTCTAGTTTTAACACTTCATACTATTGAAATCTGACTAAAAAGCTGACCTTACTAATACCATTTCCGACCTAAAAATTTACAAATTTTATTTTATGTGATACTAAATCACGATTTAAGTTTAACCTTTGTTGTTTTATTAGCACATTGTGTGCGGGTACATTTCGCAGCTGAATTGTACCGGGAGCAGGCGTTTTGGGCGTAAATTTAGTTATTCAGTTAAATCTCAATAGATCGAAAACTATTTAATTTTTTACCAACTTTTCGTATTTTATATTAAAGCATATAAACAAATATATATATATAGAAATATATAAATAACAACTATAAGATTTTTGTAAAGAAAAAATATATTTTTAGTGGATAAATTTATAATAGTATCGAAGATATGAAAAATCAAATAGAAATAGTAGTATATAGTTTTAATTTTTCTCTCGTTCTGTGGTTCCGCATTGACTGATGCAAAAGCTAGTGTTTATTTGTCTAAATTTTTCTAGAATTTATGTAGTAGACAAGGACATTCGGCTTCGTTTCCTGTATATACTGTTATTTTTGTACCCACAAACAAACCATGCTTTTACACTAACCAATACTAGTACGTGACCCAAGTTTAAGTATCAGTCGTCAGAAAACGAACTGGTACGTGAACCGCACGCAAGTGTCAACCGCCAGAAAAGTACGTGTCCCACATACAATGTGTTAATACACATCCTTGTTTCTAAATCCCGTGACATGTTTTGTTATTTGGGTAATTCCATGGAATTTAAATACATATATATAGCGAAATTTGTTTTTGAAAAATTAATAAAAATACAAATTAAAAGTCAAATTTAATTTCCTAGTCCGCATTTTTTTTGTCTATTTTATTATTAAAAAAAGTTTGAGATAGCAGACATCCTATGGCAATTTGTGTTGATCCCTCAGTTATTGCTCCGAACATAAGAAGACCAGAAGTAAAGAAAAGTATTTTTATTTCTGCCCATATATCTCATTTGTTCTACACATTAGATAATGCGTAGATTATAAAAAAATAATTTAAGATACAAGAAAGGATAAAAATTAATCCATTTTTACACGTTTAATTTAGAACAGACCATTCGTACTTTTTATATTAAATGTAAGGAAAGATATGATTTAGCGGAAGAGGAAAATATGATTTTTTGAAAAATATTACAGACAGATTCTGAGCATTTAGTTAAGTAATTCTCATTTCGAGACTTTTCACTTTGCGCTTAACATCAGAAAGAAAAGAGGAGGAAAGCGAAATCATCTTCATATATAGTAACTTAATTAGATTTGCAAGATAATACGAAAGAAAATGTGTGACTAACTTTTAGTTGTTCCAAAGCAGATTTTTTCCCCCGACGTTGGAGGTAAAATTCATTAGAAACATTTTCATTAGATTAGGAATGATGCATTTTTCTGAAACTGCTGTAATAATTATATCAAATATTTTATGTCCTTCATCTTAGGAAGCAAACTGCTTTTTTTTTCTGGAAAGTAATTCAATAAAAGGAATAAAAATACTTTCATTTTAAACAACATCAATACGCTATTGAAGTGTATGCGTATGAGTGCACATGTTTACGTTTTTAGAAATTCTATTTAGACAGATTGCCATTATAATTTTTTATTAGCTGTGCTTTCAATTTAGTATTTTTATTAAAATATAAAAAATATCTATACCTTGAAAATGTTTTAGATGCAATATTCTTTCTTCATAGTGTACTTCTTTACGTTCCATCTCTTCCATTAAAATTTATTTGTGTTGGACTAGAATTGCGTGTCAAGCTTGCGGGTTAGTGTTACTTAATTTTAGTTGACATTCTCTGATCTTTAAAACCGTTTGAATAACATTTTGTTTATTCAATCACACAAATTTTATTTTTATTTTACGTAATGTGTTTCACTTAATCCGAAGAATTTTACCAGCCATTTCCAAAAAAATACATATAAAATATTGTACAAACTACCTTTTTGTACATTATTTTTAAATATTGAAATGAAAATGCCACAGGATTAGCTAAATAATTATATTAAATTAGGTAACGTTTTTAACTCAAGGTTTGTATGTACATTTAGAGGGTTGAATGATGAACTTGCGGCTTAATGTTTTCTATTATATTTAGGTCACAATCTCTGATCTTATATTTGTCTGAAAAAAATGTCCTTATTCAATTACACAAACTTTCTTTTTCTTATTTTACTTTTATTTTTCAGAGGCATGTTTCATATAAACAAATAATTTGATCAGACACTTCTAGGAAATTACATATAAAAATATCCTACCAACCACTTTTTCTCCATTGAGTTTAAATATTGAAAGGCAAATCTCACAAGATTTGTTTAATTTTTAATAGCTTGAGTCAGGTAAAAAACGTAGATTTTAATATGAAAATTATACATGAAGAGTTTTACTGCATACTAGGGGGTTTAGAATAGGAGTACGGTTTTAAATCTCATTAACGACTTTACAGTTCTTTCAAATTATTTATTGATTTAATTATCATTATTTATTATTATTATTATTATTTATTGATTAATTATTTATTGATAAGATTATTTATTTCTTTTTTCAGATTATTATTGGTAAATTTTTGCTTTTAATGGAATTCTCTTTCCGAAGAATGCACCCTAATTCTATGCCCATCATCAATATGCTCTTTTGTGAAATAAAAATAATGTTCTGTGCATATACAGAATAAAGCATGATTAAAAGAAATATAATGTGTATAGTATTAATCTGTATAATAATAAAAATTGTACTTTGAATATGGAGTAGGCAAGCTAATAACCTTAGAGACATAAGTTGAAATAAGTTTATTTGAAAACGCTATTGATCCACTTTCGTTATAAAGCGTTTGCATGTCTCCAATTCCGGTTAAATAGCGCGACAGGCCATTCCCTTTAACGATACCATTGTTCAGGTGATTGTTGATTGTAAAGATGAAACTACATAAACAAACCAAACATTACACAAGAAATATATTTCTCCACGATAACATGTTTCAGCCAAGCAATCATAGTTACTTTTTTATTTGCTTTTGAGATTGGATATGCAAGTGCATGGAAAAATTAATATTTAATTTCATTCGCATATTGCTGTTACGCTTTATAGAACCTACATTAAAATTGTTTTATGATAAAAAAATTTCATTTTTGTGAAGGAATATTTTCAGTAGCATGTGTCAAATCATGTGTTTTTTGTACCCGTTTAAATGTTAATCTTAGCATGCACATACTATATAGACTTACACATATTTTATTATAGTTGGTGTGATATCAGTTTAAAAAAATATCAGTCACTTCATTTTAGGCTACAAAACACCCAGACACAATAAAATTCGCAATATAATAAAAAAAGTATTTAAATCAAAATACTTGACTTTCTTAAAATATCTTATAATTTAAAACCATGTATATATATATATATATATATATATATATATATATATATATATATATATATATATATATATATATATATATATATATATATATATATATATATATATATATATATATATATATATATATATATATATGTATATATATATATATATGTGTGTATATATATATGTATATATATATATATTATATATATATATGTATATATATATATATATATATATTATATATATATATGTATACATATATATATATATATATATATATATATATATATATATATATATATATATATATATATATATATTTATATATATATATATATATATATATATATATATATATATATATATGTATATATATATATATATATATATATATATATATATATATATATATAAATATATATATATATATATATATATATATATATATATATGTATATATATATATATATATATATATATATATATATATATATATGTATATATATATATATGTGTGTGTATATATATATATATATATATATATATATATATATATATATATATATATATATATATATATATATATATATATATATATATATATATATATATATATATATATATATATATATATATATATATATTATATGTATATATATGTATATATATATATATATATATATATATATATATATATTATATATATATATATATATATTATATATATATATATATATATATATATATATATATTTATATATATATATATATATATCACATTTTCTGTGTTTTGAGGTTATTCGTGAGAATAAATTTCAGGTTGCCTATTTTTCCTCTCGGAACTATTTAAGTAAATGAAACTTTTGGAAGGAGCCAGAAGGTATGTCTCTTCACAACGGAAGCTGTAAATTCAGAATATCACATCGTTTCCTTTTGTCCATTTTATATTCCTTGCAAATACCTCGTATTTTGGGTAAAGCTAATAAAATATCAAAAGGTGAATGCTTATGTGCTCGAAGCACAATTCTATCTTCCTTCTTACCCAGTTAGCGGGAAGTGGAAAAACGTCTCTGCATGGTACTGAATAATAAGCCGCCTAACAGAGGAAGATCACTAATTTGACAAGATCTGATTGCGTCATCCCCTCTTTGGGGCAATTTCCTTTTGTTTGGGAGTTTACAGCCGTGCGAGCGAGGAAAAAAAAAGAAAAAGGGAGCAATACAAACGGGGTTGAAAAAGAAAGAAAGAAATTTTCAGAGGAATGTGCCGTTTTTCTTCATTTTTTTGAAGTTGCTCGATTGTTGGAGTTAAGAAGAATGGAAGTGGAAGATTGTTGAACAGGCGAAGGATGTGGAAGGTGGTCACGAAAGGACGTTTAGAAAGAACTTTGATGTCAAAGTTGATGTAGCAATACCTTTTGTAGGAATTTTACTGTCGGTATATAGTGCAAGTCAGAAAACAATTACACGCTTATTTCTTTTGAGCTCAAATTCACTTGCGAGTTCACATATGCTTTTTTAACTCGAGACTGTTGTCCAATAATTTTGTGCTTCAGTTTTATTTTATATTATACATAAAAATTTTTTGATTTATAAATCTGTAGTTATGCATGTGTGTCTTTCTAGACAAGCACAATTTACAAACAAGAAAACCTGGATACACACTTATGTATATATATATATATATATATATATATATATATATATATAATATATATATAATATATTATATATATATATATATATATAAATATATATATATATATATATATATATATATATATATATATATATATATATATATATATATATAAATATATATATATATATATATATATATATATATAAATATATATATATATATATAATATATATATATATATATATATATATATATATATATATATATATATATATATATATATATATATATATAATATATATATATATATATATATATATATATATATATATATATATATATATATATATATAAATATATATATATATATATATATATATATATATATATATATATATAAATATATATATATATATATATATATATATATATATATATAAATATATATATATATATATATATAATATATATATATATATATATATATATATATATATATATATATATATATATATATATATATATATATATATATATATATATATATATATATATATATATATATATATATATATATATATATATATATATATATATATATAAATATATATATAGAATATAATAAAAGTATGACATCTGTATAGTATATATAAATATATATATATAACGTTATATATATACAAAATATATATTATTATCATATATCATTTATATATATATATATATATATATATATTTTCATATATATATATATATATTTATATCTATATATATATACATATATATATACTTTTAGAGTAAAATATATCATATATAAATATATATATATATATATATATATATTATATATTATATATACTATATAAGTATATATATAGTATTATATTATATATATCTCTATATATATATATCTATTTATAATATATTTATATATAAAGTATGACATCTGTAGTTTATATCAATGGCCAGAGTTTAGCAGCAAGTTCTTGTTTAAAAATATTCAATATTATTGTATTTATTTTGCACAATTTTAAGAAATTTTTCAAATTTTTTAATGTGGTCAAATAAGCAAAACTAAATATATCTCCCTAATGTAGATAATCTTTAGGTAATCATATTTTAAAAGGATTTAAATAATTAGTTTTGGATTTATACCCGACCTTTAATGCACAGTTCATTTCCATTTCGAAGCTCTGCTTTGAATATGTTAATTATTGGTTTACTTATTAAGCCCACGCAACGTCTGAACAAGTCCATTAATATTACAACTATATTTTTTTTATGGAAGTTAAAAATCGTCATACCAAACTACTGAACGAATCATTTTCTATGGATGGTTGTATTTTCTGATTTAAGAAATTTAAATATAACAATTTTTTAAATTTATAAGTGGAAATGCATTGAACTTCTTGAAAAACTGCATGCGGCACGTGAGTTACCGTTTGACCACCGTTGGTTTAAATATCTTTGCATAGTAACATATTGCATTGCATCTATTTATTTACGTCTGTCTCATCAGAGATTCGAGGTAACAAGGTTAGTTTTACAGTTAAGGAAAAGAAAATTTCAAAAAATGTTAATTTTATTGCTATTGTCGAGTAATTCAAATTTATATTTTTACATGTAACATTGGAATACTTAGAATTACCTACATTGCAATAAGTTGGAATTTTTTAGACTATTACAAATACTAATTTATAGTCCAAGTGAAAATACACTTCAATTTTTATGAATATTTTTATTTATTTATACCTTTTTTGGAATACATCTGTATAAAAATGAGAAGATGAAAGACATTTTCAATAAGTTAGCAAAAGAGAAACAGATTATAAAGAATTTTGTTTCAGATTCTTATGATTTACTTTATTTCCTTGTATAAATAAAGTAAAGGAAGTATTCGTGAAAAAAATTCAGTTCTCATATTTGAGGAAATACTTATTTTGAATATGCAATTTGAATCATTATCGTCAAGTTTAAGGGTTACAACTGTAGGTGCTTTCCCGGAAACATTAAGTTTGTAATTTAAGTCATTTACTTTATAATCCCATTCATAAAATCTTTCTTTTGACATCTTTACGTATGTAAATATTTTAACAACTAAAAAACTATTAGCCGTATAATATTCAAATTTTGTATTTAGGATTATTATAGCATCTAGTCGTATGCGTACCCTTTTGATTGCTATCAACACTCTATATAATGAGACATTTTTATATAACGGTTATTAATATGTCTGGCATACTTCAAAAATATATAATGTCTGTAATTTAACTGTAGAATGGTAAAAATTTGTATTTTGACCTTTAGCAACCTCTAATTGTTTAATTACGCAATCTATATAACGAAATATTTTAACATTACAGACATTTATGCTGCCGGTGTAAAATAAATCAGCCCAAATATATTGACCAATTCCTATATAGTTGTAAAAGCCTTCCTAAAAAATTTAAGATTGCCATTTTAGAAAACAAAAATAAAAAGAATATTATTTGCAGAGAGTAATTTTGTATTCTTGAGCAACTGAAAAATTCTAATGATGCATTACATAAAGTAATAAAAAATGTGTATAATTTAAAAGTTCTACAAGAAATCCATATAATTTCTACATTAGTTTTCCTTTTTTTTATGGCAATTAAATTATGAAGAGCATGATAGAAGTTGGTGTCAGGATTTATAATTATTATATATCCACAGAAGTCTCAAGTATAATGTATTTAATTTTAAAAAATAACAAATATATCTTTATAATTGTATAGTGTAAAATTTTTACAGGAAACATTTGGGAAAAACTGTTCATGTTGTAATATTTACATTAGCAAATATAACAAACATGCTTTTCGGAGACCTTATTCCATTATTTCCAATTTTGTTTTCCCTTTACATTACCTAGAGCTTTTTGATGCTACATAATATATGGAGCAAACCTATTATTTTTCTACTTTTTCCCGTAGGCATCATGTTTATAAATGTTGTATTAGACGCAAGTTGACAGCAGTTGCACATTAAGTCGGGTTTCTATGATTGGAGCAGTATATTTATAAAATTCTAAATCATATAAATATGGGGAAATTCTTCTGTAACATTATTTTATTTGTTAATATTAAGACTATTTGAAGTGTTTATTGTAGTTTTAGTTGTTATCTAGTTACTTATAGCATATACCAGTGATATGCTAAGTTGATTGGGAGTTACCAATCTTCCCGAGGAGATTTTCAGTAGATTACTATTTGTTAAGTTGACTATAAGTTAAGAAAAATATTTTCATTTCATTACTCCCATACAGGTGGTTAAAAGCCTAGTACGATAAGTGAAGAAATCAACACGTAATTGAAGCCTTTTCTAATGTTTTAACACTAAGTCATCTAAAAGATAATATATATATATATATATATATATATATATATATATTATATATATATATATATATATATATATATATATATATATATATATATATATATATATATATATATATATATATATATATATATATATATATATATATATATATATATATATATATATATATATATATATATATATATATATATATATATATATATATATATATATATATATATATATATATATATATATATATATATATATATATATATATATATATATATATATATATATATATATATATATATATATAGGTGACTGAGTGATCTCTAGAAGTGGTTTTAAATAACGTAACAAAATAGAACATTCCCCAAGGATGTCAAACTCGAGTCCCGCAACAAATATTTTTCAATAATATTGATATAAATTTCATAACTGAATTTAAAAATTTCTTGCAAAGATATTTATCATCTTTGTTTTCTCAGTTTGGTGTTTTTTTAAGTCTCTCCCGCACACTTTTTAGGTAAATGAGGATATTTTTATATTCTTTATGGAAAGTTTTCTGACGAATATGTTATCGAGAGTGTCACTACCAGTGTAAGCTTAAAAACTTCCTTATGTCTTATAAATGAAATTGAAACAGGGTTTGCAGATTTTAAAATTAAGTTTTCTTAATATATTTCCATTTGTACGATAAACATCAAGTAAGTCCTAACTATATTCAAATGAAAGTCATTGAAATTCATTGTTATTGAGATATCAAATAAAAAATTTACCAAATGTACCTGAATTTCAAAAAATATTTGTTACTCAGAATTTAAAACACTCTAAAATTTTCGTAGAAATTATTTCCATGTTAGAAAGTATTTATTAGTAAGAACATTTTTTACAAGTTTCCTAGAATCAATGAACTTCATCGTACCTCAGACTTGAGAATAATAACTATGGACAAGATTTATTTTAAAGTAGGAGGGTTTATGGCAACGATGAGGTATTAAGTTTCGGAAATAAAACATTAATTTGTGTTATTTTTCATTTTTATCACTAAAGTATTTTTGGGGGGTATTTTTTATGCACATCATGCTTCGCGAAAATAACCTCATGATTCTTTAATAATTCAGACGTTTATTTTTATGCAATTCATGTTAACTTTGACCTCCTTTAACTGGCTCTGAGTTTGATATGCTTAACGTATATTGTAGTTATGTATTAAATTTATAAAAGACTATCTAAAATAAAATTTACCGCATAAAAATAATTTTTTTCCCGCGTGAAATATGCCAATCGATATACTTATAGATTCTGGATCTGTATGAATGATAAAGGTCACAGGGTCTTTTTATATATTCATAAAATAAATATCCTATTGCATCTGACATTCGCTTATTTGACATGATCTACCAAGCGTAGCTGATCTTGAGGAGATACGAATATCTTCCTGGTGTACATCAGAATTTTGAAATTCTTGTGTGGGATATATTACTTTGATATAGGCAGCTATGAACTTAGGTAAAAGTACTTTGGTAGCGAATTAGGTATACATGCAAATATAAACTAACATGAGATTGCAAATTCCTCAATTATTCCATATGAATATGATATATATTTTATTGAAATTTACTTCTAACTAGATTTATGGGATATAAAACATACTTCATAAAACTAGAGAATGTATAAACTTTGATACTGTGAGTTTTATTGTTTTGATCAGTAAAGAGAAATAAAACACATTGAATAATTTCTTTAAACCCGTTAATTAATATTAGTCAAGTATTTTCAAGTCAAGTAATATAGGAATATAGATAATTTACTGAAAAAAGTAAAATAAATCTCCTAATATAGTTATTTATGTATATGTATTTTATATTTAACATACATATATATGTATTATATATATATATATATATATAATATATATATACATATATATATATATATCTATATATATATATATATATATATATATATATATATATGTGTGTGTTTTACATTTATGTATTTATGTTTATGTTTTTATGTTTTTATTATGTTTTATGTTATATAATTGTGTTATTTATGTTATTTATGTTTAGTTATATGTTTTTTATGTTTATTTATATTTATGTTGTTTATGTTTTATGTTTTTATGTCTTTACGTCTATGTTATTTATGTTTTATTTTTTTATGTTTGTATGTTAATTTTATATAAATAAAAAATAGACGCACACACTTTCAAACGCAGTTCTAACTAATTCTATATATACCTTACACATCTGTAAAAAATGAGTAAAATGTATATTCTACCACAATATTCTGCAATATTTATGTGGTTTTCGTGAAAAATAACCGAGCTTATTTTCTAAGATTTATAAACGATAAATGTCAGAAAAATGAGATATAATGCAATGTTTCCCCAAAGTAAAGTCAAAATGTTACATTGAAAATATGATCCTTATTTAGTACAAACGTATACGCAGGATAGAATATTATTGTTTTAGTTCTCATAAAAAGTGTAAATTTCTTTTGCTTTTATAAAAATGAATCTTAAATTAAATTTTAATACTTAATTGCCATAAAACAACTTACACTTTCTTCCAGTGGAATGATTTGCATAATATAAATTAAAACAATTTCACTTTTAAGGAAAGAATTAAAACTGAAGTGTTAGAAAATGTCCTGCAACTCTAAAAAAATCAGTTCATTAGAAGAAGTATAATTTAGTATGTTAATAAATGTTTTGCCTCTATATATTGTTCTATTATATATAATAAAATCTCTTTGGTTTTGTATATAAAAAAATGCTACTTAGAAATAAAGAACTAAGAGTATTAAATGTTGTTCTTGCAGAGCAAAATAATAAATATATTATGAAGCCTATTAGGTTAATTTCTTGAATAAATATATCAAAATTAAGAGTGTTGGCTTTTTTTTATTAATATGTAGAATAAGTTTTAGGAGTATCAACTGTTATGCCAACTGAAAAACATTTTCTCTATTCTACTTCCTGTACTTTTGCTTTAAAATTGTGTTTTATTAATTTCTTTATGTTTTGGAATTATGGTAGAGAATTTGATCTTTATGTGTATATATTCTATCTAATAAATCATTTACCGTCTAATAATGCAGCAAATGGTGCACTGTTTCTCAATACCATAGTAAATGTGTTCGAATTACGCTATTAGCACTGATGTTGATACCTGTTCAATTTGTTTTTCAATTGTAGGTCCCAAACAAATTATGCACTGTGCTGGAAAACCGAGCAATAGCGTTATTAACTTTTTAAAAGCTAATCTTACATATAAAAGCATAAACTTCGAAGTTAGTAAGATAGATTTATTTACAAATTAAGCACTCGTTTTTAATGGTCGCTTTAGTTGGTGTTGTTATAAATCAAAAAGATATCTTTTAAGAAACTTTATATTTACCAATAAAATAAACGCCGCAGTAAATCTAAACGTTTAGCAACGAAGCACACATGTTAGTATTTATTTTATTTACTAAAAAATTCTAAAACGTATGTTTCATCCGCATCAAAATTTTTACATAGGTAGACTTGTAAGAATGATATATATTTAGGCAATTGTTTTAAAGGTAAATTTATACAGAATAGAGAAATTGAAAGATATAATGTTATAGACGCATAGGAAAAGGATATTTTTGTCCACATATTTTTCTTTAAAAAATAGCCATGAAACAATCTCAAACAAGAAAACAACAAAAATTGGAATCAGTTTTCATGAATATTAAAAATATCCGCATAAATCTTTTGCGGATACATTTCGGAGACCTCATTTCATTATTTCAAATTTTGTTTTCCCCAAGCATTACCTAGAACTTTTAGATGTTATGTAATAGATGGAGCATAAATGTTATTTTTTAGCTTATCCCTTAGGTATCATGCTTATAAAAGATTTAATAGATGCTAGTTGTCAGCAGCTACAAATTCAGTTAGCTCTCTAGTTCATATGCATAGGTTTCAAAGTATTAAAAACAGTCTGAGTTAGTTTAAATGCCCTGGGCCATACTAGAAGTGAAAGAATTATTTTTCTGATGAAATGTCTTTTGGAATAGAAAATCATCAATTTTTTGCAGGATCAATAAATTTCATCCTAAAAAGTTTTATTCGGAATGTAGAATATTCTGTAGTATGATAAGTAGTACAATTTTAAAAATATAAGTTATTTTATAACTAGCATATAGCCCGTCATATAACGGGATCAGTAAAATTTTTAATTTTCTAAAATTGTAAAGTACCTTATGAGGCAGGTAAAAAAACGGTTTGTTTTTTGTCTGAGAATGATCTTGCAACAAAAAATAATCGATGACTCAATTTAAAATTATTACATATGTACCTAATCTATTATTTAAGATAAACATAAAAGAAAATTATTTACGTAATATCTAAGTATTCAAACTTTCGGTCCGGTAATATGCATTTCACCGGTA
>CM063505.1:63072279-63077279 GCA_032207245.1 Pardosa pseudoannulata | reverse complement strand
GGGTAAAATGAGTAGTAGATGGGCTAAAATGGTTATTGATTAAAAAATGATATTATGCAAAATTTAATTAAAACTTTATTTTTTAGATACAAACACATTTATATGGCATATAATTATAATTTATATTGAAAACCTAAAATGACCAAGGTTATTAAGTTGAGCTAAATTTTGCTACATCAGAAACTTTCATACATCTCCGGTCTTAGTTTGTACCCTCTTTCTTTTTCATGTGCCTTTTTCTAATGCCACTTTTTACAACTGCAGTGGTGAAATCATTGTGATGGTGACATTTTTTAAATCTTTATATGCAGAAGAAATGGCAAAATTCGAAGTGGTTGAACTGAAAGACTGCATAGAAAGAGCTCTCATAGTAGCTGTTGTCGAAGTCTATACAATACCGTTTACTGTTATTTCTCCATCTTTTTTAGTTAGCACTTATTTGTGTTTAACAGACTTTTTCCTTCAGAATGCCAAACAGCTGTTTCGGCATGTTACGAAATGTCGCTTTGGACACTTTTTAAAGACAGCTTTCCATATAAACATCTTCCGGAATATTCTCCAAGCACATTACATTGGTACAAATACTTCGACATTCAAAGGTTACAGAGCATGGATTGAGTTCAATGGAAGACAGTGAATGATGATTCTATTGTCCCTCCTTTATTTTACTGTCTTAAATGTCAAGTGACCATCAGGTATCATAAGAATGGGTTTTTTCACGTATTCCACTTGTTTTAGAAATTGTTTCATCTGATTCAAACATTGTATCAGGCATTCACCCTAGCTGTGTGCAGCCATATGCGATCCCAGGTGGTCCACCCTTGGTCCAAGTTTCATATAAATTTGGACTTTGTACACAGTGAAAGTTAGAAGAAAATTTCCAGTCACAGATGTACTAAAAAGCCATGTAAACATATGTATTTTTAGGTTTACAAGATCAATTTTACTATTATTGCATATATTTACTGTATGCCACAGCAAATAAATTAAAAATAACTATGTTATATCATTTACATTTAAATTGAAGATCTGGTTTAAATCATTACATCTAAAAATTTAGAATTTTATAACAAATTGTTAAGCCTAACCAATACCCATTTCTACCCATCATACAAAAATAATCATTAAACATAAAATATTTTAAAAAAAAATTTTGCCTGTTTTTGAAAAACTGTTGTTCAGAAATTCTTGCAGGGGATTATTGAAAAAATATTGACGATAAATAAAATATTACTTTTTTGAAAGTTTTTAAGACCTTAGTAGAGAAGAATTTATTGCAATTGATTGCAATTGATATTGAATTTTTTGGAATTGATTTGCAAACAAGGAAATCTATGCTAACAGATGTAAAATATGAAAGTTATTAAGGAAAATAAATGTTGCCAACAAATATCTAAAAAATATATTTCAAAGCTAAAATATAATTGTTAAAAGTTATGATTGTCTTTTAATAAATTATAAAAAATACGCATTTTACACCAATAATCATTTTGCCCCACCAGACCCTGTTGTTTTATACATACTGAACATTTTCATCATTTGATTGTATATTAGATATACGTGCCGAGTCTTTAAGAGGTTTTTCTAAAAGATTTTTGGGGAATATATAACAAAATAATGAAAATAATAATTTATATAAATTAGGTGCTTATTAAAAATAAGTTTAGTATTTCTAAGACATACATGCATTGAATTATGCATTTCAATTATGTTATAAAATAAAAAAGTTTTAAATTTTAAAGCACATATTTTAACCATTTTATCCAACTGAATAAATAAAAAGGAATACGACAAAAATGTAATGCATTCAAATATGATTATCGGATGAAAAATGGTAAGAGAAAATCCATGATAGATGACGAAACTTTTTTAAGGCTTTTATCAATCCCAGAGTTAGCATGTTGGAAGAAATCGGATATTCTAAAGTAAAAGAAAAATATTTCAGTTATTAATATGAGAAAGGCAAGAATTCCAATGAAGATTTTTGAAATTTAACGTAAAACTAAGCACTGATTTAATTTTGTATATCACCAGATTAAGGCAAAAGAAATTACTAAAAATTAAACGGTATTATAAAAAATAATTACCAGATGAAAGTATTTTTGTGTAAGACCTCTTAATTTTTTTATCTCCTGCATTAATATCAAGTAAATGGTATTTCTAGTAAGGGCTTTAAAAATACTTAAACACCTATAAAGCAAAAATTAACAGTCGAAAGTATTTTTGTGTAAGACCACTTATTTTTTTTTATCCACATCATTAATATCAGGTAAAGAGTATTTCTAGTAAGGGCTTTAAAAATATTTAAACACCTATAAAACAAAAATTAACAGTCCAAAGTATTTTTGTGTAAGACCACTTAATTTTTTTAATCCACATCATTAATATCAGGTAAATGGTATTTCTAGTAAGGGCTTTAAAAATATTTAAACACCTATAAAGCAAAAATTAACAGTCGAAAGTATTTTTGTGTAAGACCACATAATTTTTTTTATCCACATCATTAATATCAGGTAAAAGGTATTTCTAGTAAGGTCTTTAAAAATTTAGACACCTATAAAAGAAAAATTAACAGTCGAAAGTATTTTTGTGTAAGACCACTTAATTTTTTTATCCACATCATTAATATCAGGTAAAGGGTATTTCTAGTAAGGGCTTTAAAAATATTTAAACACCTATAAGATTTTTGTGTGTTAAGTTTAAGTTTGAAACAAACTGCAGCAGTGAGACTAAAATATATGTCCATTTTATGGAGAACATAATAACTTTCAGATTTTGTATTAGAGGAATTTCTGTTGCAGTTTACCATATTTATTCATGTTTAACTTGAAATGTTTTTTCAAAAATTTAGGCCATAAATTATAGGTTCTTGTTTTACCGTGGATAACTTTTATTGTTTCCAGTAATCACTCGATATATGTATGAACAAAAACAGATATCCATAAAGAAAATTAAAAGGAAAAATGTAACTAAATAAAAGTATTGCTCCATCTATATTTAATCCTTACTACACTTCATATATACAACACTCCTATCAACACTAATTATTGTCTTTCTAATGTCGATTTTTCTACCCGAAGCACGCTTCCTAAATCTTGTTGCATTTCGCAATTAACTTAATACTAGCTAATAAAGGCACGTTTATAGCTCTGCTCTCCGTCTATGTTACATGCTGTCAGAAAACATTTTCATTTAATAGAATGAAGAGAAACAAAGAACATACAATCCCCTGTATGTTCTATGTAACACTTTATATCCCTTGTAACACTTCATTTAAAAGGGAGCGATGTACAAGGTCGTTACAGTCATGTAATCATAGCTCGAAAGCTTACATTTACCTAAGAAGTCTAGTAACAATCGTGAAAGTTTTCTGTAAGAATTTAGTCATCTTTTAAGCTACATTGAAGGAAAATTTGAGATTAAATGGGCCAGAAAAATAATTAAATTACAATCGTAAATCTAAAATAAATATCTAATCGTTTTATTTACTATATGAATTTTTTCCTTTTTTCTTGTAAAAAAAGCAAAGGCACATTTCACACACATAATCGTTTTTAGGGTTGTTGTTTCTTATTTTGGTGTTACCAATTTAGGTTTTTTCAGCTTTTAGGTTTTTGCTGTTGCCAAATTTAGTATTTTCTTGTATTTTGTACTATTTTTTGAGTTTTTTTTAAAGTTTCGTGGCAACAATTTTTGGATTTCATATATACTTTACCGCCATTTCATTCATTCGCCATTTCTTTGTGAAGTGATCAAGCGGATTTCTGACTTGCTGTATTTTGCTGCAAATCTGGTTGTATTTTCCAATTATATTTTTTTTCTATTAATTATTTTTATCTTTTAGCTTTCAATATACCTTCGATGTACATGTTTCGTAAATCATGTTTAGCGGCTAATCTGAATTGTTTCAATAAATTTATTGATATTGCTGCTGGGGTAAATTGGGAGGAATTCAAAATTTCTGTATAAATAATTCTTTTTATTAGATTGTCGACACTTATTTTCAATAGTATTTGTTAAAAATTTTGTGTAAATTGCATATAATATGTTATTCAGTGTCATTTATTTGTATTTTTTATGTATTTATTGTATTTTTAGGTATTCTTTTTTTTGTATTTAATGATTTCGTATTTTTTATGTATTAATTATTTGTATTTAGTGAGAATCCATCTTGGCGAGAAAAAAAAGGTGCCAAAAACAGGTATTTTGCTTGGCGAGAAAAAAAGTCGCCAAATTTCCGATATGGTTGATATATCAAAGTAGTTTACACTAATAATTGCGGTAGTATGTTTTTTTTTAACATTAATAAAATCAAGGAAAAATTGGAACTAATTTGATATACCCTCCAAATGGAGAATTATTAATAATTTTAGAAATGGCAAATGAATAAAATGGTGGTAAAACATACATGAAATCCAAAAATTGTTGCCACAAAACTCAAAAAATGGTACAAAATACAAGAAAATACTAAATTTGGCAACAGCAAAAACCTAAAAGCTGAAAAAACCTAAATTGGCAACACCAAAATAAGAAACAGCAACCCTAAAAAGTCCGTAGAGAGTGCCAGATTTGGCGCATAATTCTTTTTTTTTTTGGGGGGGGGGGAATATCAAAGTGGTACCGAAAAACTCCTAAATCTTATGAAACTTCAAAATTATTCTTACCAACTTTGGTAAAATAGTATTGTGAAAATAATTCTATGCCATTGATTATTCAAAACACCACATTTTATTGTTATAAAATTCGTCTTGCCATTAATACATGCTCTATCGACAAGCTTTGTTGCATTATTTAATAGATGATATAAATGATACTTCTTGTCTAAAATTATACCACACCTTACTAAATAAAAAGATCATTTCAACAGTATATCTCTATTAGTCATCATATTAGTCATTACCAGAGTTTCTGTGACATCAAGATAGTAAAATATCTGGAACAGTGAATGACACAGTTTCTTATGGCACATTTTGATTTTTGATTATTAATGACTGTGATGA
>CM063505.1:63059779-63067279 GCA_032207245.1 Pardosa pseudoannulata | reverse complement strand
GAAACCTGTGATAACCCTCTATTCGCAATCATCCATTTAAAAATCATTTTTATCTATTTTCTGCAACACTTTTACAAAGTGTACGCTACCTTTGATATCAGCTTCCAAAATATAATTTTATGTATTCCTCAGTTTTTTTAATTAATTGTGAACATATCAAATCTGTTTCAATTTATGAATAGAAAAAGCACCAATAAATTATAAAATATGCAAATTAGCATTTTGAAATGAAAATATACTCTTTTCTGATATTTTAAAGTTATAGTAGCATCGATACATTGACAGATGATAAGATTATAAATCAATATAGTTTGATAATGAAATACGATACACTTGAAAACAATCAGTTATGAGCAATTTTTATTTTGTTACATGTCATATTTGTTTAGTAATAAGCATATTTTGTAATAAATTATATTAAAAAATAATTAAACTTAACGTTTTATAAGAATGTAGTAACGGAAAAGAGCTTTCATAAATATAGCAAGTTAACTACCAAACCATGGAATGGAGTAGGAAGCATTTCTCTATCGTTGAACTGACAGGCGTAATTCTTGTATGCAAATAATACAGAACCTTTTAATTAAATTTCTACCTTTTTTTTATCTCTATGCCTATTTTGATCCAAAGGTGGATTTTACACCTTTACATTTTCGTGCAAGTAACTGCGGAATCTGCCCGTGTTTCCAATTATTTTTTTAATGTGCATATTGATACAGTGGTGAATATAATTGGAGAACACAAGCTTTATTCAAATTTTTAGAACTAATCACTGCAACAATATGCAATAAGATGTGGCATTTGGAAAATTAATAAACTTCAGAGCTATGCAACTATGTCTGCATTTTCAGTTAAAGATCGGAAATTGGAATTCTCTGATGTAAATAATCGATATTATGCCCCAAAATGGTGCTGGATGTTTAAGCGTTTATAATTAGAGGCTCTTATTAAATTTTTAACGCACTCCAAGGTAGAATAGTTTAAAATATATGCATATTTTTAAATAATAATTAGAGGAAAATTGTATCACCAAATTGAATTAATAACTATTAAGAGAAAAGTTAACTGTTCGTTTCAGAGAGATAATGTTACTGAGGGAATAATTCGATGTTTAGAATTTAAAAACTGTTGTGGCACTTAAGGAATGTTATGCTATATTCATACGTTCATTGCACATTAATGAGGCAGATACTGTGTGTAAACATGCGTGATTCTGAGATCATCCCTAGTTAAATTTCCCATAAATATTCTTATCGATCAATAAATATTATTTTGAATTAAATTTATGTGTCTGTCTGCTTATTTATTCTAGATTTTTCGTCTTGTAAAATTGTGAATATAACTTTGGTCTGTCTGAACATGTGTAATTATGAGAAAAAGCATATTGTTACCATAAGCACTTACGTTTTAATAAAATAATTTCTTTTGCCACGCTTTATAGAAATAGTGTTAAGAGGTCAACTATTTTTCTTTTAAAAAATTAATGTAATCACTTCAATTTTGAAGTAATTCTGAAATATTAACATTAAAATATTATAATTTTCCATTGATTTCATGCCTTCAGTTTTCTCTTTATTTCAAATGAACATGATCCTTACTTAATATTAATATATAAGCAAGACTATTTAGAGATTTACTCAAAGTTGAAAAAAGGTACAAAACTCAGAAAGTTTTATAAGAAATCGTTTCTCTTTAAGTTAAACTTAATTCTTTAAACTTAATTTCATGTAAATTAGCATAGAGGGCATTTCATGAAAGCATAGAGGGGGGGGTATTCTTTTATTTTATTGGTGTTGTTTTTTTCATGGTTTATTTTTCTTTAGAGACAGAAGATTAAAATAATTTGAAATCGAATAATAGAAATTTAAGAAAGAAGAACATTACTTAAGTTTATATAATGCACTTAGTAAAATAATTTTACGTTTCTTTTGTTATACTTAATAAAAACAACATTAAGAGATCGACCAATTTTTAAAAATATAATCACCAAACTTTGAATTTATGTATTTCTGTAACACTAACATTACCAGTCTAGCATCACCTGAAAACGATTTCATACAATAAGTTTCATCTACATTTCAAAAGAGTATGTACCTTAAAATGCTTATATAAGAAAGAGTATTTAATGAACAAATTACTTATAGTTACAAAAAATTAAAAGAAAACTTTACTCTTTAAATGAAGTGGAAATTTACTTTTATTAAAATGAAAAGAATATTTAATTAAGAGAATACATATTTTATGAAAAGTTGCAGGTTAAATTTTACGGTCCTGATGTTGTTTTTATTTCTCAAGTTTACTTTCCTATTGAAATATAAATCTAAAAAAAAAATTGAAATCCTATCTCGCTAATTCAATATAGAACAAAATCACGTAATACTACTGTACCGAGGTACTTTCTCACAATGGTCAGCACGTGCGTGCACAGCTGTGGAAGAAATTTCAAAGAAGAATTGAGGTGCAGCTGTTGACTTTGAGTTTTAAGGACCCCTGGAGATAAGTTATAGGTCACGCAATGGCCCAAGCATAACGGTCAAGCTGGCACAGAGATGTAGGCTTGAGTTATCGGGACATGAGCTAAAAATAATGTCAGCTTTCACAAAAGGGGCTATTTTTATGATCTCACCTGCACTCCCGAAAGGTGTGCAAATGTGGGAAATTTTCATCAACAAGCGATTGCTAAAGAAGAAAAAAGGGCGTTAAGACCAAGGTGATCAGTTGGGAAAGACAGTGAAGAAAAAGGAGTCGAAGTCGGGATTGAAGAGTTGCTGGACATCGAGAGAGCCCGGACCAGCATTGGAGTCTCGAACCCGCATGCCGGCATAGATGAACAGCAAAATAATGGTCGCTACGCCAGTACCGACGCACTTTCTACGCCCTTTACATCCTGATGAAAGCCCGAGCCTGCAATATCCGGAGGTAAATAGATTTAACATATTTATGACGGTTATTTAAACCTCAGTTAGTAATTCAATATTTTGATTAAGGAATAATGTATAACAAAAGAGAATTGTAATAATTATTGTGTAATGATTAATATAAAATCTAAATAATTGTTGGTTATGTTATATGGTGATTAAGTAGTGTAGCAAGTTGTAAATAGTGTACAGAATAAATGCCTTAATCCAAATATAAGGTATTATATTTTTACTGTGTTTCTCCTTTGTAAACGAACACTGGTGTTAGTGTTGTAAGTACATTACAACAAATTAAATAATTCATTTTACTGAGTGTTAGTTTTATTACGGTATCCAGACTGATAAGATAAGAGGATTTTTTGCAACATTGTAATAGATATCTGATTATATGTTAAACGATTTAACTGATTATATTTTAAACAATAATTATTGTTTAATAGACAATGCTTATAAAATAATATAACTATCACATTTTGACTTCAAGCATTACTGCAATATTAACATAACTAAACAATTATCTTTAATTGATTTGTAGTTTTATCTTCACTTCAATACATTATGCACCTTTACATTCTTACAGAAGTAACAATATTTAGAGACATAATAATTTAGGTGAGCTGTTGACTTTGAGTTTTAAGGACCGCTGCGGAGAAGTTTTAGATCACAGAATGGCACATATTCTGTGATCTATAAACACAAAAAATTACATATAAAGAAAATCTTTAAAAGACATTTTTTCTTAAGTGAATTTGAAATTTGCTTTCATCGAAATTAAAATAAAACGTAGAGATGTAGATCAAATTTTCATTCTCTCTGTTGTTTTTATTTCTCAGGTTTATTTTTCTGTAGAAGCTGAAAAATTAAAAACAAATTGAAATACTCTCTCCGAAATTAAATATAGGACAAAATCCATTAAGATAATATAAAAAATATTGGTGAGTGTAAGACTAAGAGTTAATTTTATTAGGATATCCAAGTCAATAAAATGATATTTTGCAACATTGTAATATTATTATTTTGAATTAAATTTCGGTGTCTGTCTGCTTATATATTCTATATTTTTCGACCTGTAAAATTGTAAATATAACTTTCGCCTGTCTGAACATGAGTAATAATTAGAAAAAGCGCATTGTTACCATACGTACTTATGTTTTAAAAAAATAATTTCTTTTTCCACGACAATGACACTAAATGACACTAAATGACACTAGAGTCCTAAGTACATTTTCATAGCTTTATTCAAATCTCAGAGCACACTACTCACCAATCATCTTCAATGGCGTCGCACATTAAGCTTTAACAAATGCAGATTTAGCTGCCTCGGGTGGCCACAACTCTGTCTGCGGAATGTGCACACTGCTCTCTCCCTACAGATCACTGCGCATGAGCCCTATTTATGTGACTAACTCATCACGCCGCGTCACTCCCAGTAAGAAATCCCTACTTTAAATCTTTTAAAATTAATCTACAATTTAAATCCTGACATATATATATTTTAAATAACTGATTATGTGTTAAACACCATAAAAAATACTATAAACATCACACTTGGGATTTAAGTATTAATGTAGCATTAACATAACCGGACTATCATCTTCAATTAATTTAGTACATTAATTTTCACCTTCATTTCAAAACAGTATGCACATCTACATTCTTACATAAGCAGGGATATCTGGAGACTTACCCAGTATTGGAAAAAAAAGGCATACAGTTGAAAAAGTTTTAAGAAAATCTTTTTCTCTTTGAGTGATTTTGAAATATACTTTCTTGGGAATTAAAGAAAAACATAGATGTGTATCAAATTTTCATTGTCTCGATGTTATTTCCTATCGTCTGTATTTCTATAGAAACAGATGAGTAAAATAAATTTGAAATTTTAGCTCCGAAGTTTAAAATAGAACTAAATCATTTGAGTATATATATTTCTTATGAGTGAAAGTCAGACACATTTATAGTTGACTATTTTTATTGTAATTTTATCAAGATATCTAAAATTATAAAATGCTTTTCTTTTATACATTAAAATCTTGAACTGATTATTTCTTCAGGAATTTAACGATGAACGCACTCTTCAAATTTCTATATTATTGAATTTTTAAATATATTAAGGGCTATATCATTTTTACGCTTACTTGAATTAGAATAATTGCTTAAAGGAAATATGCAACAGCAGTGAGTATCACGGATAGGTAAATAATGTAGATAAATTTGGTGTAAGGATTTAGTCGCTGAATTTGGCTTCCTATTCAGAAAATAAATTTAATATAAAGGAAAATGAATAAAAGATAAAATTTGTATGCGAAACAAATGTTGTTATTTTTTGTTATTTTTGTGTAATATTGCATGTTTAATTAAAACCAAATTTTAGAAAAGAAAGGGGCCACTAAGGGGTTAGAGTTGAGAGTCTGTTCGAACGTTTGTTGTGACGTTACTTTCACGTCAGTTTGTGAACATTATGCTAGCAAACGATCAAGCTGACGTCAAAGTGACGTCACAACGAATGTGTGAACCGACTTGTAACGTCCAGAGTAAGTCCCATAGAAAAACTAGAGGGTGCAAGGGCCTCGTTTAACTCTGAAGAACGCAGGATCGAGTTATATATACATTCATACTATGTACATAAATTTTGAATTCTTAGAAAAAAATGCCGCACCATGACGCATCGAGATGTATCGCAAATTGGACACACTAATTGATATACATATAGATTAGGAAGAAAACTGCAAAATTTTAAAGTTTGTTGGCCGGTGAATGACCGTGTGTCGCTGTAGCGCATTTTGTCTACGCAACTGGCAGGATATTCAAGAGGAGAAATGTCGAATCCAGTTTAAAAATGCTTTGCAAATTTCATTCCGTATACTGAGGTAGACAGTAACTATTCCTCGCATACCGGTGCGTGAATCATTTGGGAATATATCAGCATTTGAGAGAGAACATGTAGTCGGGCTCAAAGAAACCGGTTGATCTAATCGGAGAATCGCTTGACATCTGGGCAGGGTCGATGCCACTCTTAGACAATGTTGACAGGAATGGGTGAACCATAGCCGAACACAGAGTCAATGAGGAAGTGGTTGGCCTAGAGAAACGACAGAACGTGAGAACCGAACAATCTTTAAAGCGACCCAGATGCATCATTACCATCGATTCTACGTACAAATAGTGATTTAGTGACCGCAAGGATCATTGATAGGTTGCTCATAGAAAGGGGGCTGAGGTCACGTCGTGATTTGAAATCATTGACAACGAAAGCCTATTTGAAGTTGTGTCGGATTCTTTCAAACTGGAATGTCACTGACTTATCTTAATATCAAGCCACTATGGACTTACATTCCAGCAAGATAATGTCCGGCCCCACATTGCACGTGTTTCTACTGCTAGATTTCGTGCTTGCTGAACGCTACCTTGGCCATCAAGGTTCCCCGAATCTCTCTCGTATTGAGCACGTTTGGAGCATTACAGGCAAGGATCTCAACTATCTTGGGATTTCAAGACCTAAAGCTTCACTTGGACAGAATTTGTAACGATATAACTTAGGAGAACATCGCCACCTCTATCAATCAATGCTTGCATAAGAGCTAGAGCTGGACAAACGCATTATTGAGTATTCACTTTGTGAAGCTCTTTCGCTTGAATATATCATCCATTTTTTCTCAAATTGTAATCATTTGTTTTTCTGTGCATCTGCATTGCACCGATTTTCGCAAAATTCGGACAACTCCTTCATGGTGTGTCTTTTTTTGTTGTCTAAAAGTGTAATATAGAAAAATATATCTGATAAATAAAACCCCAATACTGCTTCTATATTCATCATATATATATATATATATATATTAATATATATATATATATATATATATATATATATATATATATATATATATATGTGTGTGTACATATATATTATTTGGGTACAAATTTAATAATGTAAAGTGGAACTTTATAACAGATATAACCAATTGTCCGGATTTTCGTGTATGCACTCGGTGGAAAATAAATTTATGTACAACTTTCCAGAAATCATTACGATCCGAATAATGAAATTATAAACAATAGTAGATAATCGAAAATTTAGTAAATTGTTTGTGGGATTCCCTTCTATTTTTGCTGAAAAGGAAATGTTTATCTTATGAAAAC
Source organism: Pardosa pseudoannulata (assembly GCA_032207245.1). Taxonomy (NCBI): domain Eukaryota; kingdom Metazoa; phylum Arthropoda; class Arachnida; order Araneae; family Lycosidae; genus Pardosa; species Pardosa pseudoannulata. The sequence continues at coordinate 63,060,224 of CM063505.1, read as the reverse complement.
GTAAAGATTAAAAAAAAACTGTTTTAGCTGCCCCTAAAAAAAGGAACACTAAGCATTAATTGATAAGCATTTAGAAGAAGTAAAGTTTCTCATTATATCTATTGTTTTCTAAGGAAATCCTAAATTACAATTAGAAATATTTGGATACTGTGTACTCCAACATAGCAAAATTCTTACGCTTTAGTCATCTAAAAATTGAATGTTTATATAACGGTAATAAAAGCTAACTGATATATGAAATAGAGCAGAAAAATCTTTCCGAAACAAAATAATGGCTCTAATGAGTTGTTTTAAAATTATCTCATGACTTATGAGGAGTGATAATTGGGCAGTGGTCATGCATCCGTGAAAATGTATTAATTCGTTATTTCGTTATAAGGCGTTCAAAGAAGTAGATAAGTAAATATTGACAATATATTATCTATTTGATTATGGAAATAAACAT
>CM063505.1:63052279-63057279 GCA_032207245.1 Pardosa pseudoannulata | reverse complement strand
CCCTGTATAATTAGTACTTATAACTTAAATATATATAACAAGTCATTTTTTTTCATTTTTTGAACTAATTTTGAATTGAAATTTAACGTGCTGTGTATGCGGAATTTTAATGCAGTACACTTGCATAAAATATAAAGGATATCCCCTATATAATAATACCCAAGTTATCTGTACGTATATCCTCGAATTTATGAATCGGTTGGACGTGGAATCGATATTGGATTCTTGAATAAAATGGCCTAATATGCTTCATATCATAGCGAAAATACTGTCGTCTTCAAAACGTACGAAATCCATTTCTCCTCGCCTTTTCAAGGGTTTAATGCCATTATTTCAAGCCCTATTTTCTCCGGTTCAGACCAGGCGATTAAAGTTATCATTTTATAACATAAATAGGTTAAAAAAACATTTTTTTAGCATTATGACGTCATTCCTTTAACCATCTCATTTATTCTTTTGTTATTTTAAATTATTTAAATATCGACTACATTATTTTCATACGATTTATCACTGAAATTAGATACTACGTAAATAATTTTCTTTTACATTTGGCTTAAATAATAGATTAGGTGCATATGTGAAAATTTTAAATTTAATCATCGATTACTTTTTTTGCAATGAAAACTTTATCACCGGTATTAACAGCAAATTCTTTTCATAAAAGTCTAGGAATCTATTTCACGGACTAATATATATCTAGCATTTAAGTTATATAGCTTTGAAAATTAAAAAGTTTCTTAGTTTGTGTGTTTGTTTTTTATACATAACCCCACGGTTTGGAAATATCGGGGACATTCAAACAGCATTACAGCTGACCGCTGATCGCTGTATCACTGATCTAGTTCGCTCGCTGTTTGGGATTCAACTGTACCCCTTGCTATTTGACATCGCCTTCCGAACATCGCTTGGGAACTTTGACAGATTTTTATCGAACCCACATCTTTGAACCAATTACATTTGGCGGCGGTCAAAAGACCTTGAATGGATAGATGCATCCACATTGGATTCTTGATGAGTTAAATAAATTAAAAACGAGTAAAGTTTAAAACAAATAATTTTTAGTCACGATAATTGTAAAATGGAACAACATTTATTAAATATAAAAGGGGAAATGGTTCCCCATACTGCAGTTCCAACAGTTGGGGAGGGATCATGTTTATTTCGATTGTTTTCGTATCTTATGTTTGAAGTGACAGTTTTTTAGCAGTGACATTCGAAAACAAATTGTTAGTCATGGGGTACAAAAGTGGCAGTTTTTTGGTATTATGTCACATGATGAATATGTGAATAACTATAGTTCGGCTGCAGTTTATTTATCCGAAATGTGTTCAAATTTTATAAAATTTAGCGAGTTGCATGCAGTCGGTGAAATTTTTGATTATCTGTTTGAAGTTTTACAATTCTTGAAAATTAAAAATCTTATTTATCCCATCACATGAAGGGCTATTTGCTAGTATTTATACAACAATACAAGAACAGAAAACTGAATTTTGATTACAATCTCAGTCTAACTGGTACTTAAAACTTAAGTATATAAAAAAACTAATTCACCTAGGTGTTTCATTTTATGTAAAACTTATTTAACCCCTTAACGCATTTGCCCGTGTCTGACACGGGCGAAATTCAAATTAAGCATGTAATAAAATCGTTTACACTTTGTTTGTATAACAATTTTTTTATACACTTTTTACGCTTTCCAAGCTTCCTTGTCACCCCCAAAACTGAAATTGCAAAAAATAACCTACATTGTACCTATATAATCTTTTCTGTGAAGAAAATATGTCATATTTTATAATTTTTTCTAAACTAAACTCGTGCTTTTAATTAATAAATTTGAATAAGTAAATCCACTTGATAGTATAAATATGAAAAATTTAGTAATGAGATTTAATCAATAGTTTTACTGCAATATATATGTCACATAACGTATATTTCTCGTATCTTAATATTGTAACTAAAAATCATAACATGGGATTGAAACGCTTTATTTTATATTGAAATATGAGTAATTAATGAATAAACTATTATTTAAAACTGGGAATCTATATTAAATCTAAAAAACTTCTTTTTAAAATATTACGTAAAATTAGGATACCGAGATGTTATTAAATATTTCATATAGGTAACATAATTATATTCCTTTAAAATTAGATTTCATAAAACGAGAATTTTTAGGATACACTTGAAACTAACATAAAATAAAATGATAATTTTGCAAATCTTACTTTTCCTCATTTGGATAAACTATAAATTAAATTTCATGCTTCCCTCACGATAAAAAACAAGATTATTCCCTTATTATACCGTGAAATTTATTTTATATTGATTTGCTAAAATACACTTAAAATTCCCAGTTATTTTATATGTTATTTCCTATGTGCGTAAATATTTAATAAAAACTATCCACATTAACAAATAATGATACTTTGAGGAGGAAACCTTAGAATGTTTTCATAAGATCTGATGTCTGGCGAATTACCAGCCAGTATCCTACACGTGAGCTTAATGCGATTACTAAACTAACCAACTGTTAACGAAAAACATATAAATTATAATAAACAACTTAACGTTTCATATTATACATGAATTCATAAAATAATTGTATAAATAAATTGTATTACTAAGACATGCAACTTTAAAATAATAATTGTTTATCATTTTATAACAAATGCAATTTCATGCAATTTCAAAATACAATGTACAATTTCCTAATTTTCACATTTTATAGTTTTGTAACTTCATATTAAGACATGTAACTTTATAATATTAATTGTTTACCATTTTATAACAAATACAGTTTCATACAATTTCATAATTTTGAAACTATAGTTTTGTAACTTCATATAATATTTTTCATTTACACGTTTAAATAAAATAGATTATTATCCTATCGTTTTATAGAGGTGCATTTAACTGTTAGAAAGGTAATATTTTTGCTATGTGAAAAAGTATGGTAATAAGGATTTTCATAAAAGTACCTCTTTTAGAAATAATTTAAGTGGATTGTAATCGCTTTTTTTATGAGGTGAGTATTTCATTTAGGTCATAGACTATATTACGTATTTTGTTGGCAACACCATCACTAATTTATTAAGCTATGTCTGATGAAACTAGATTGGTTTGGTTTGCATGGTTTATAATGGCACTGTCTACATTTTTGATGCACGAGTGCTAATGAGATCAGGAACTATTACTTAAAACCAATTCTGAACGGCTACGGACACCCTTTATTAAAAGAGGAATTAACTTCAGTTTCGCTCTATCCATTCAATGCACGTTTACTGTTGATACTACGAACCCGTTCAATTTGGCCAGATATACACGTGCTTAACTTATGATGGTAAAAGTTCCATATAGTCACATAAGTACAATGATTTTTTTTCCGAAAGGGAATAATTTAAATGGGGAGTAAGTCAAACGAATAAATGTTTCAGTAAGAACAGTAAAATTGATGACCTCTTAGAAGTTAAATATCATTCTTCATTTCAAAGTGAAATGAAAACAGTAAGTTCCAGTAGCTATATATGTTAGGTTATACGTGTATTTTAACTTTATGTAAATGCCTCGTTATTTACCCTACCTCGATATGAAGTGGATTATCCCAACTCAACTGGAGAGCCACACTTTGCAGGGTACTGCACGTGACTTTCTGTTACTCAGTAGTATAGTGTATTTGAAATTTTCGTAATGTGTAGTTCGTATGTGTGATCGTTTAATTAAGCGTTGTCTATGATTCTACTGTGCATTTCTTGTTTTATATCACTCTGCTACTATGTCCAATAATATATATCTAGAGAAATCACTTCAAGTCTTTCCCAACAATCACACGGAGAGTATTTGGATATCATTTACGCTCCACACTGTCTCTCTATCACATGAATTGCTAGTGTAACTTCCAGTTAAATTTACAGCAAAGCCTTCTAGTCTTTAATGAAAGAATTAATATTCTCTAAACGCAGACCATCGAAATATTTAACTATACTTAGCAGTGTAGGCGCCTTGTAGATTTACAATGTTTCCCCCAATTGTGGCATCAATGATTATTGTAAAGTAACTTGATTTGGTTCCATAATTGTCGAGATGTATTTGTAAATTGGCCCGAATGTCGCCTGGACAACGTGCAATGATACTATTCTATGCTGATATTTAACATTACATGAGTAGGAGGAAATTTCATTAAACGGAATGATTAGGTATATCCAGGGATTGCATGAATTTGACAAGACTTTACATTATTGTACCCCGTAAGTTCGTCCTTCTGAAGGATGAGCGTTAATGAGGGATATAAATCAGTGGAGGATATACCTACCATCTAACAATGGCATACTGTCATCATTGTAAGATAGTATTTAATGAAACTTCAGTCGAATGGGAGAAGATTAAACTAGTGTTCTTTAATATGCTCGCGTATGAATATTGACTTTAAATATTAATTTTATATAATTATAAATATATTTGATTATAAATTTCGATTTATAAATCTCCATATTTTTGTGCTGTGATAAAAAATGATTTTGCATCAGTAGAGTCTGTAAGTTAGTGTCAGTAAGTATCCTTGTTGTATTCTAAATTCAAGCTTATTCTAGAAAAGATGTAAATACTGAATTCCGTTCCTAATCGCTTATTTCATTAACATAGATGCTGTTTGGACTTGGCTACTGTCTTGGCTAATCTATATTCCTACAACTGGCATTAAAATTCAGAACTATATATTTGTTTTAACAGGGGGGTGATTTAACACTAAGGGCAATTTTTTGATTTACTAGAGCTAATGAGATAGGAATCTACTGCTCAAAGCAGATTCTGGGTGGTTAAGAACATCCTTGCCAGCACAGGGATGTCTGAGGCCGCACCGAAGACCAGCTTCATACTATTTCCCCATCATCCGACTTATTTATCAAAAGAGTAGCAAAACAATGAAAAAATCTCTCAAAACAAACAGTTTATCGCTCTGCGAGGTTAAAATTTGAAATTAAAATTTTTCAATAATATTCCCGTTT
>CM063505.1:63004779-63047279 GCA_032207245.1 Pardosa pseudoannulata | reverse complement strand
GTTTAAAAGTGCAACTTTTTACTACATGAAAATTCATTGGACTTTCTCTTAAAACCCATTTCGAATGACTGTAATCAATCCATGTAGCTAACAAAACTAGGAATTATCTTCTCAAATACAAGTCAGAAGCAACCCACCTGATCAAACTTTACTCGCTTTGAATTTTGCTATCCCCAACTCATCAAGAATCTAATATGGATGCCTCTATCCATTCCAGTTACAACCGCTTCATAAATTCAAGGACAGACGGACATACAACTTAGACTATCATTATATAGGGGATTAAACATAGAAAACACTTGCAAAGACTTATTATTATTAATTTCCTTCAAATAGAAGTTTTCTCAAAAAGCCACTGACACACACTCACACGCACACATACTTGCATTATATGTATATATATATATATATATATATATATATATATATATATACATATATATATATATATATATATATATATATATATATATATATTATATATATATATATATATATATATATATATATATATATATATATATATATATATATATATATATATATATATATATATATATATATATATATATATATATATATATATATATATATATATATATATATATATATATATATATATATATATATATATATATATATATATATATATATATATATATATATATATATATATATATATATATATATATATATATATATATATATATATATATAATATATATATATATATATATATATATATATATATATATATATATATATATATATATATATATATATATATATATATATATATATATATATATATATATATATATATATATATATATATATATATATATATATATATATATATATATATATATATATATATATATATATATATATATATATATATATATATATATATATATATATATATATATATATATATATATATATATATATATATATATATATATATATATATATATATATATATATATATATATATATATATATATATATATATATATATATATATATATATATATATATCTATAAATTTTGTATATTGATTATACTTCTACAAAATCATCGTTTCTCAAGATATTAAATAAATATAATAATACAGAAAATACTATGCAATTTTAAGAAATGTAGTTTTAAGAATATCCCAGAAGTACTGAATTGCATTAAATATGGACATATATGCAGAAAAACTACAGTTAAAGAATATTAAAGTTTTGACAGTTTCTGAGTAAAGAGATTCAAAAGAAATTCGAAATGATGTACAACATTTTGTCTAAAGTTTGATGAAGATTCTCTAAATATATCAATTAAACAGAACTGCAACAGGGATGTTACATTATAAACATTTACTTTTCTTAAAATGCAGTTTCATTAATGTTATATTTTTTTTTATTTCATATTATAATTTATAGGTATTTAAATATATACATAAAGTTTGAATTTATAACTTGGACTTACCGAAAAACATATAGGTTAATTTATTTACAAAATTTAATGTATATGCATATTGATGTATGTACATAATTTAATGTACGAGTAATAATTCAAAATTTATCCTGAATGTTTCTATTATATAACAGCAAAATCTCGTAAGATATAATGCTGTATAAAGTTATTTATGCTTTTTCTACGGATATTTTCCTATCTTGAATTACGTATACGGATATTAAAAGAACATTTCAAAAAAATTTCAAAAAATGTAATTTTACTATACAATATTTTGAATAGTTATACTGACAAAACTCTATTTATTATAGAATATCGATTGAAGAAAAACATAGCATTTTCAAATTTATCTAGGATGTTCATATTTTATTAAAGAAAGATTTTCTTAAGATGAAATGCTTTAAAACAAAATACTTATAATTCTTCTACGGATATTTTTCTATCTTGTATTATGAATAGCCATAAATTTATTTTTAAGGAGCATTGAAAAAAATATTTTTCGGAAATTAAAGTTTGACTATAATATTTTGAATATTTACACTAACAAATCTCTATTTGTCATAGAATATCGATTATAGAAAACAAAACACTTAAAGATTCAGTTATTTCAAATTGAAATGTATATTGCAAAAATCTATCACAACAGTATTGCATTTCTCTTATGCTGTTTATTCATAATTTTCAAAGAATCGACATGCTTGAAATAGTTTCCGATGAATTATATTTAGGGGTTTCTAAAGCGACTAATTTTTTCTCAAAGTAAACTGATTTTGAAATAATGAGGCAGGAAATATTATGTAACAGTTTTGCGTCAACGGTAATTGTCACACTTATGCTCATTATAACCTTGTAAAATTACAAGCCGTAAAAGTGTATCCACGTGCCATGTGATTTGTGACAAAAGGATAAAATATGAATCACAGAATTGAATAGTCAAAGAAACAATTATTTAAAACATTTGAGAACCTAATAACACCCTTATTATATACGTAACAATATGCGCAATTAGTAACTTTAATTATTTTCTTTAGTATGATGCTACTGAATATCTATATTGAGAAAATTTTAGTACAAAAGAAATTAATATTATTAATGTAACATGACGATACTGGATATTCTTTATATTTTAATTTTATGTAAAAAAACAGTATTTAGATTGAAAAATACAAATATAAAAATGAATACACATTAAATAAGTTATTATTTAGGAAAACAATGTAATTTTCCTTACCATAATATCTTGTTCTTTGCATTATTTAAAAGGATTTTCCTTTTTTGGAAGGTTACAATATATACTAGACAGCCAATTTCGTATAATTCGAGTTTGGTATAAGAGACTTTAAAAGCTTTTACTTGAAGTATACAAACACACACACACACACACACACACACACATATATATATATATATATATATATATAGGTATGTATATGTATATATATATATGTATATATGTATATGTATATATATATATATATATATATATATATATATAAATATATATATACATATATATATATATATATATATATATACATATATATATATATACATATATATATATATATATATATATATATATATATATATATATATATATTTTTATATATATATATATATATATATATATATATACATATATAAATATATATATATATATATATATATATATATATATATATATATATATATATATATATATATATATATATATATATATATATATATATATATATATATATATATATATGTATATATATATATATTATATATATATATATATATATACATATATATACATATATATATATATATATATATATATATATATATATATATATATATATATATATATATATATATATACATATACATATATATACATATATATATATATATATATATATATATATATATATATATATATATATATATATATATATATATATATATATATTTATATATATATATATATATATATATATATATATATATATATAAATATATATATATATACACACATTTATAAATATACATATATATATATATATATATATATAAATTTATAGATATATATATATATATACAGAGAGAGTGAGAGAGAGATATTTATTGTTTTCGAAACTTTGGCATAAATTAATAAAGATAATTTGATTTAATTCTAGATATTTTAAATGGAAGTTAGTTCTATTTGAAAAGAAAAAAAGTCACAGAATTGGGAAAATTCTTGATATAAATTAATGAAAATTTAATCCATGTGTCATCGGATAAGTCTTTCATTCATTTTTTATTTCTTTAGTAGCTTGAAACTTTGATACTAAGGAAAAATCTTAGTTTATATTTAATGATAACTATAATTACAACATGAGCAAACTAACAGGTCCTTCTTTTTGTGAGTCATATTTAAAGAAGTTTGCGAGATTTATTTGTATGTTAGTTTCAACTATGAAGAAAACGTGCTTTTAAAAAGAGACAGAAAAGTTTTCTTTTAATGGGTAAAATAAATTTTGTGTTTCAGTTTATCGTAAACCTGGAGTATTTTCTATGTGGTAGAAACATAATTGTTTGCCGAATTAAAGATATCATTGAAGTAATTATGAGGATAATAGCTAAGAAATAAGACAATTAGGAGTTATCTTTCTCTCATTAAAGCTATAATGAGCATCAAAAGCTCTGGGAAAGAGATAAAATTTATAGATGATAACAAAAATGGCGACTCATAGCCATTACAAAATTCAATAAAAAATAGGCAATATATATTTTATACGTAGGAATAAATGTAAAATTAATAAATCTTTAATTTCTGAAGCATATATAATTTTTATTTCATGTAATCGTAGTTATATGTTATTGGATATATTTTATGTTCTATAAGTTTCTTTTCTTTGTCATCGCTGCGGAATGTTACATATATAAAATTTCTTAATATGTTTGTTATACTATGAAGAAAAGAAGTTTACAAAAGGTAAAGTTTTCTTTTGGTACATACAATTTTTCTCGTTTTTTCATATTGATAATTAACTTTAGTATGTCTCTTATATAATATAAATATATTTGTTGGCGAAGATGATTAAAATTGGATTGCGACACTGTCCTCACGATTTACTATTTAGAATAGTAAAAATATTTTTCTATATTTTTCTGCTCTTCAATGCATTTTAATATCGCGACATAAATATATTTCCATCTAGTCATCATTACATTTCATGTGGTATTTTTATAGTTTTTTTTCTCTTTTTTGATACGTTTCTTTGCTTTTCTTGCGTGTTCATGTTTCTTCGGTTCACATTTCCCAAGTTTTCCGTTGTGTAACAACAACCAATTATTGCACGCAATTTTGACTCACTGTGTTAGATATGTTGTTCATCTGCTTATAAAGAATCTTTGATGCGTAATAAAACTTTTTTTTACATTCTTTCATTTTTAGTAGTTTGACCTAACTAAACAGACTTTAGATTACATTTATAGAAGTGTCTGATTTAGTAATAATTTGTAGCTTTATTTGGATAAAAAACAAGTTAATTATATATGTTTTTAAAACATAACTTTTTACTTATAAGACACAGTAGAATTTCTTAACAGCATGGTTATGTCTTTAATTGCTTCTCACCTTAAATCATGATAAAACCCAATTAAGTTGATGTCGTTTTATTAGTTAAAAATTATATTCTATGAAATAGAAACAACAATTCGAAATAACAATCGAAATTATTGCATTTATAATTGGTATCCTCATTGGTACCATGTGTGCAATTTCACTTGGGATTTTACAGTTTTTATTTTTGTAACTATGTTTTATTTCTATTTTTATTGTACAGTTCTCGTCTACACATAAAACAATCATCTAATATTCTGTTTGAAGTAGCATAGATTTATCAAGTGAATTCTTATTTTAAAAGCAAAGAATTTTTACCGATAAATTTGAATTATTTTTTATATTGTATACTTGAAGGAGTATTTTTTATGCGAAATTGACTCCTGCTCCTGCACTTTATATTTCTTATCCGATATCAATTATTCTTGAAGTGAGATGCTGAATTTGAATTTAAACGTGATCCAAGACATAAAGTTTTGAAATGTAACCTATTGTTAAACGCAGCATGTCTTGAGTATAATTGAATAATTTAAAAATATTTTTCCGTGTGAATTTACATTATTATACATTAGACATGCACAAATGTATGTCTAAAATACCATAATGTAAAACGAAAAAAATGACAAATAGTCAGAAATTGATTATTCCTTGTAACAGAACACATACTCATTGGCAAAAAACGCAAAAATGTTTCTTTTCTGAATGTATCTATCAATTACATGGCCAGACGAAACCTAAAAGAGAAAATTACGGAGAACCTAAAAGAATACCAAGTGATCCTACTGGAGAAAATCACAAAATCTGTAAAGCACATGGTGCCACAAAATATCTGCAAGAGGTTGTTAGAAAAAACAAAAAAAATCATGGGGTCAGTTTGGAAAAATTATTACACTACCCACCGATTTAGAGCTAGTCACTGAAAAGAACTCATAATAATCGATTAAGAAATGGTAACTGTAATAATATTGAGAAGATATTAGCTATGAAATATAAACGTGTGGATTAAAATATTTATGCAAATGTAGTTGTTTAATGAACTACATTGTACATGGAATAATTAGTAAGTATTGTGAACTTTACTTTTATTTGCAACGCTTAAATTCAATAGGTTACAAGTATTGAATTTGCATCTACGACGCAGCTTAAAAATAGTTCTCAACAGATAATTCCTATATGCTTTCAAAATATGAATGCCGGATTTAGAATACTTCATTAAATATGTGTATTTTCTTAGAGTAATAAATGCAGATTAAATTACTATGAATTACTACTTCTGAATTTAATCTTATATTCTGAAAATTTATTTTACTTTCTTTGGCATGCAGATAAATATATCTTAAATACATTTTGATTTACAAATTACTCAATATTTCTTCCCTTTAAATGAGCAAAAGTATCTCTACCGTATAAATTATTTACCATTTCAGATTCAGACAGATATGCAATAAGATTTTTAGTTATAAGATCTAAGAATACGTCATGGTATACGAAATTCTTCATAAGTGTACCAATTACTCCATAAAGTGTGGAAACATAGCTTTCTTTGTGCGTTTACTGAAATTTCCATACACTGATTTATATTCTTGTCGCATACAATTCTAAATTCAAGTTAAGTATTCGAGTTTATGGCAGAACAATTGATTAGAAATCAAAGGATTGATTCCGCAATTGCTACGGTCACTCGGAGGTGTTACGAATGCAATGATGAAAATTAGAGACAGCAGTCATTGCATTACATTATCATTTTCTGGTAACTGACAGTAAGATCTGAAGCATTTCAAATATGCTTAGATTGTTCATGGGATACTAGGAGGATAATGCATAGACTATTACTTAATACGAGGAAAAGAATTTTAAGTTAAATTCATCATATATTAAGTAATCAGAAGCGGGTTCTGTAATTGTTATCTAGCAGAGAGACTTGAATATTCTATATGCTAGATAAACGAATGCATGAAATTTAAATAAAGATAACCTAATTGATACAACTGAAGTATATGCAATAGTTTTTAAAAAGTGATATGGCGATAGCATAAAAGCTTTTACACGTTTTCTAAAGCATTTCAAAAATTCTAAGATTTTTTGTGGGATACTGAAACCATAGTGGATATAATAGACTATTACTTAATACGAAGATAACATATTTAAGCAAAATTCATCATATATTTAGTAATCCGGAGCAAACTGCGTAACTTTTATCTAGTATGAGAGAGTCTTGATCTTGAATATTCCATAACCTTCCGATAAATGAATTCTTAGAATATAGTTAATTTGAGATAACATAACAGATACACCTGAAATCTATACGATAATTTAAAAAAAGGATCTAGAGATAGCATAGAAAATTTAAAACCTTATCTAAAGCATTTTAAATGTGCTGAGATCTTTTGTTGGTTACTGAAGTTGTAATGCATATCTTAGACTACTAATCAAAATGAAGAAAACAGTTTAAAGTTAAATTCATCATATATTAATTCATCCGACAAAATTCTGTAAAATCTTATCTAGTTGAGATTTTTGAATATTCAATATACTTTAGTTAAATTAATTCTGTAAATAGTGAAGATAACCTAATAGATATTACTGAATTAATGAAATAACTTTAACAAAGTGATGTTGTGATAGCATAGAAAATTCTAACGGTAAATAAAATAATTTAAATTTTCAGGTCAATAACATTCGTTTTCAAACTAATTATTATCAGTTTTTATCTCTATGAATATATGACCTATTTTACTAAAACAAGTGACTATCCTTCAAGCATAAAGCTTTAAAAGGAAATATACAGAAATTATAAAATAACAATTTTCTTATTTTATACCTTCCTATTAAGTGTTTTGATTCATTATTTTAGAGAAAGTAACACAGTTTAAATCCAAAGTATTGCGTAAGATGAAAAATATTCTGGTAGATATACTCAAATTATATAAACTAAATATTTACTCAGAGATATATAGCAAAATTTTTAAGATAATTTATTTTCAAGTTCTTACAGAAAGAACGCGAAGAAAAAATATGTTTTTTAAAAGCATAATGTTGACTTTAACGAGGATCGTGCTTTTATTGAATGAGGTTATAATTTAAAATAAATGTGCAAAATAAGTAAACGTTAGTTTTTTTAAATACGCATTTAAAATATTGTTTTAATCTCGTTCTTTGATTATACAGGAGAAATAAATAGTAAAAAGGAAAAGTCTGAGTTTTTTTAATAATCATAATGCACAGCTGTAGGAATATCTGAAAATTAAGTTTATACTATTAATTTTGAAAATGCTTTATATACAGTACATGGATAGGATGAAACTATTTATGCAATTGATATGTAATTAAAATTTTATTTTCGTTATAAAAGTTAAGTTAAAAGTATAAATTTAGAAATTATTGATTGTCAATATGCTTCAAATGTAAGATTAGTATTATCTTGAAGGAAAATTATAAAATAATCTAAATTGCGTTCTATTTACCTATTTCATTTATCCGTATCATATTTAAAAGTTGACTAACTGTGCCAGTTATATTTAAAGGAAAACTGCATAAAATTCTTTTAGTTCACGATTTTGTTTATGTTTTGTGCCCAGTTAAATCAACAGTTAAATTTTATTTTTTCTTTAAACTTTCCCGATAAGGTCCCATAATAAGAAGTGACAGGCATAGACACATGGAGAATAAAGTTAAAATATGGCTTCTTAAAATATAAGGAAGACTTGTTAAATCACCTCATTTTATCAAGATAATGCTGGAAAAAAGCCCCGGAGGCATGTCATTCTCAAAGAAAGAAAATTAATCTTGTCTATCCCAGAAAAAGAACTCAAATTACCACTTTTTTTGCCGTCACACAGGGCTTTCACAGATCTTTAATATCTTGAATCAAAGTTTGTGCCAGTTTTTTATAAAGATTATTACAGAAACTCTTATAATATGGAAAAATAGTTTCTCCAACGCGTAAAGAAAATAAATTGTGATATCTAATTAAAAGTTGGAATTTGGCAATTTTTTGAAGTCATTTCAGGGTGTCAGGGAAGCAACATATATGGTGAGATTCATATTCGCATTGTAATACAAAAAATATCTTAACTCTAGTTAGTAGTGCAACACAAACGCATTTAATGAAAGATCTTGAAAATTATTAGTTGTAATGTTGGAATTTTTGTAGATGGGATTTTTTAAAAATCCCATCTACAAAACATTTTAAAAATTCTAAAGACATTTTAAAAATTTTACCATGGAAGCACTTTATAGTGTGATATTCTTATTCATATTGAAATATTAAAAACATTCAAGCTTGGATCAGTAATTCAATACAAACACATTTCATAAAATTTCTTTTCCATAACAATAACATAATTTCAGCGGACAGTTTCATACTGTTCTAAAAATGTTTTGGTAACGAATCAATAACGATATAATCTCTGAACTCAAACATAATTTTTTTTTTAAATTTTTAAATATTATAGAATATTACTAGAAATTAATTTCTTGTAAGAATGTCATATTATTACATTACCCAACAAGTACTTCTTCCACAAAGTTGGGTGTTATGTTTGTAATACCAATGAATAAATGTTTTATATATTTTGTGCTCAGAAATGTTTTTATATATCTATCGATTTATTGAACTATTGTATTGTTTCTGTTTAAATTTAGTTTTAAGGTCCCTTGCAACTTTCAACTTAAAATTATAAATTTTTCAGCAACTCTTAAAAGAATTATTTAGAATTTATTGATTATCTTTTGGTTATTGTGACTTTAGTTATATCTGTTAAAAGTTGCTGTTCAACTAAACGGATGAGGGAAACATCCTTATTTCAAAAGGTACTGGTGTGATTCTTAGTACATATACATGCTAATTAAGAGAAAACAAAAGAAAGAATTGATGTGATTCTTAGTACATATACATGACAATTAGGAGAAAGCAAAAGAAAGAATTGACCTGTTTATTAATACATACACATGACAATTAAGAGAAAGCAAAAGAAAGAATTGATGTGATTCTTAGTACATATACATGACAATTAGGAGAAAGCAAAAGAAAGAATTGACCTGTTTATTAATACATACACATGACAATTAAGAGAAAGCAAAAGAAAGAATTGACGTGTTTATTAATACATACACATGACAATTAAGAGAAAGCAGAAGAAAGAATTGATGTGATTCTTAGTACATATACATGACAATTAGGAGAAAGCAAAAGAAAGAATTGACGTGTTTATTAATACATACACATGACAATTAAGAGAAAGCAGAAGAAAGAATTGATGTGATTCTTAGTACACATATATGACAATTAAGAGAAAGCAAAAGAAAGAATTAAAATATAAATTAGATAATCTAATATTTAAATCATTAAAATCTTTTTACAGGATCTATAGCAATTTTTGCTCAGTTGTTGCAATCCTTTGCCGTTGTTAATGCACAATTTTGCTAAAGTTATAAAAATATTTATAAAAGCTAATTATGTATTATAAATAACACTACACAGTCAATATTTTATGTATTCCTTACACAGTCTAATAACAAAATGATTACTTATCTACTTTAATATTAATTTTTAAACATTTTGTAATTGAATCATCAAATTTTCACTATTTATTATTTTCAATTATAAATGTTTATTTAATTTTACAAAGAAAACAACTATATGATAATATAGCAAACCGGTGTAAAGGAATATCAATACATTTTGAAAATAATAAAATTATTATCATATTATTGTAATTATTATATTATTTATAAATGTTATAAATTTATTAGTATAAAAATCTGATACCTTATCTTTCAATATTTGCAGATCTTTCAAAGTACGTCAGCTTGTTTAAGTTTAATTCAATGAAGTTTTTTCCTTATATGAACAGAAATTCTCTAATAACATTATTTGTTAATTTGTACAAAGATTCAGTTTTATCTGAATAACAAATAAATTTTGAAGGATCATATATATTTCATTGAAATAATTAGATTTGTTTTCCCCAAACAGGTAAACACTATTCTAAATATTTAATATTTAGCACTTATGTAAATATTTTCGTTTAAATTAAAATACATGATTTAAATGATGTAACATAAAAATATTCATTAGCTGTTTATCATGTTAATTTTAAATTTGTTGAGCGATGTTTTATTTCTTATTTTTATGATAACATGATTTTCTTCAACGTACGATAGTAAAAATTTTAATTATTCATGAGTTTGCTTCAACAAATCATTGTATAAAATTAAATATATAATTTTATGCATATGTTATATGAAAAATGCTTAAGGATATCTGAGTAAAATGATTATTTTCTCAAAACTTTTACTTAAATATTGCACCTTAAACTTATTCATTGAATAATATTTATGTTTGTTATTGAAATATTTTTATTTTATTTCGCTTATTCTTTGTTGCAATAAATCTTATTTAAATGATTAAAAATCCATGTCATGAATCTCTTTCAAAAGTAGAATATTATAGTAAAATTTATATTAGACTAACAAAGCTGCATGTCAAAGGATTTTGTCAGCGTTTTCACTACAGACAAGATAATTCTCACTTGGATATAATACCCGTCTATTAGAGCTTTACATAATAATCTTCTTACAAGAGGTAGTCTGAAATATAAGAAGTAATTATTCGTTCGTAGCTGTAAAGCTTTTGGAAAAGGTGTTGGGTTATGAGGTCAATGAAATTCCTAGACTTAGAACATATTTTCATCTTACGAGTAAGACGGGTGAATTAATTGAGTAATATGAACTAGAGAAAATATGCTTTAAGTTAAAAGCTCTTTATGATTACCCCTTTTCTATATTCTAACATTTAAGCTACCTATTTAACAATTAAATGACTTTCTGATCGCTCTTAAAAATTCTATAAATATTTATTGCTTATAATGATATTGATTTCCTTTCCTTTTATATGCATAATAAATAGTTAAGAAACATTTCTTTTGTTTTCGCTTAAATATGTTGATGACCAAATATTAGGAGATTATGGTACAATACTAGATAAGTATATATATACATATATACATATATATATATATATATATATATATATATATATATATATATATATATATATATATATATTGTTGTGTATTTAAAATATATTAACTTGTATAATATATATTTATATTTACTATGTATTGGCAACATACAATGTATGAGATTGTAAAAGAGAGATTGGCAATTTTAGATGTAATAATAATTTAGAAGCCTGTTGTTTTCTAGGCTTAATGAAGTTTTAATAAAGTTGTTATGTTTTACAGTTTTTGAATAAATTTAAGAAATACAACATGGCGCAGTCGGTTAGTTAAAAGATAAATCGAGCCTATATGAAGTGATAGTTATTAAGATAGATTTATAAGTGATAAAGATGATGTCAAGTGATTATTGCAGGCCGGTAGGCTTCAGCCTCGATGGTAATGTTGCCGAGAATTGGCGCAAAATCAAACAAATGTTCGTTATCTACATGAAGGCATCAGGCAATGAGAAAAAAGAATCTGACGTTAAAGTGCAATTCTATTAAATGCTGTTAGCGAAGAAGCGGTGGAACTCTTTAATACTTATGAGTAGGTGTGTGCGTACAAAATTACCCACGACAAGTTCTATGTTGAAACCAAAAATAGTTAGAAATTTTAAAGAGCAGTTAGAATTAAAAAGAGCTAAGAGTAAAAAATATTATGATTTCAAGTTAGAAAAGGGCAGACTTTAGTGAAGAGAGTGTCCTTATATGGTCTGGTAATAAATAGCCAGCCCAAATTATAAAAAAATGTAAGATACATCCTATTTAGTAAAATCTGTAAGAGGTAGTATATTGCGGCGAAATTCATTTCATTTGATCGAAAAAATTCTTTTCAAGAGCGCTTTGATGATAGTGTTGCAACGCAGACAACTAACATTGAAAGGAGAGATATGGCAGATACTGACTGGAATAGTGGGTAAAGGTTCGTTATTCAGGTTACAGGCAATGTACCACAAAATGAATACATAACAAGAAATCGCATTGTAAAACCACGTTCTCGATTCATATTTTGTAATGTCATAAAAAATGTTGGTATTAAAATATAAATTATTTATTTATTGTTATAATACAATGTATAGATTGTAAAAGAGAGATATTTTAGATGTATATATTTAAATGTTAATATAATAAATTGTATATGTTTTTTAAATTAAGAATACTATATATATATATATATATATATATATATATATATATATTTATATATTTATATATTATTTATATATATATATATATATATATATATATATATATATATATATTATATATATATATAAATATATATATATATTATATATATATATATATATATATATATATATATATATATATATATATATATATATATATATGTGTGTTTTGTATATATATATATATATATTATATATGTATATATATGTATATATATATATATATAATATATATATATATATATATATATATATATATATATATATATATATATATATATATATATATATATATATATATATATATATATATATATACATACACACATATAATGCGTGTCTGTGTGTATTTCTGTAAGCTATACATTTTTATCATATTATTCAGTTATCCAAAAGAACACTTTTTGAATAAGGCACTTAAAACTTTAAATTTATATAACACATAAAATATTAATGACTTTTGTCTAAATTTTTCTTTATGTCTTTAAAAGAATTTTTACTTATTTGAAATCCATACTACACATGTACATAAAAGTTAACCCGAGTAAAAAACTGTTATATAAATTCATTTTAATAAAGTGTAAATTTGATTTTTTGAAAGTGCTCTGAACATTATTTAAAAATTATTAAAAATGCTAGTTCTTCTAATAAATTTAAGTTATACTTATCTGGCTGTTGATAAGCGTATACATTTATTTTAATTTAAGGACACACAAAACACCGAGAGAGTGAAAATGTAACAATTTAAGAGAAATATTTAAAAGTTATGTATTACGTTTTACTCTACAGATACAAGCATGTTATTAGTAAGGATACACATTTTGATTTATAAAAGATTCAACTCTTCATATATTAAGCATTTTTGATCAATCAGACTACTTGTTTAATTTAATGTGACTTTTAAATTATTTGCAATGTGAACGATAACATTTGTGATTTCGATATACATTTCGAAATGTCATTATTTTATGAAAAGTTTATTAGCTCGTAATTAGATCAAAAATATGGGGAAATTATTTTTATATGCTAATAAACACTCCCGTTTCATTTTATATGTAAAGAAAATAGAAAGTGATATCAAACATTTAATATGCTTTAGCATTCTTATTGCTCTCAAAATATTTTATACTATACGTAGATCATCAGTAAGGCGCTATTTTCTAAAAACCTAATTAATGCTTCCTTTTTAAACTGAGTATTGCGAAAGGATGTACGTAATTTAATAATAAAAAAACCTGTTACATCTTGATTGAAAAATTAAATTAAACATATTTTTATAGGGAAGTTTAAAAACCGAGAGAAATTTTTCTTATTATTAACTTAGGACATCTTTGTTGTTATTTTTAATTTTGCAGAACTAAAATTTTTTATGGTTGTAATTATTTATGAAATATATTTTTTAGAGCAAAGAATGAATTGAAACATGCGTTTTCAATTTGTTTGGCAAAAAGTGTACCTAAAAGAGAAATATTCAGAACAAATATAATTAAATGAATTATGTGATTGTATCTTAGATATTTTTGTTAGATCTTTATGTTTTTAAAAGCTATATGAAATATTTAATTTTAAATAGCTTCCATTTATTAATTTTACCATTGTTTGAATTTAAAATTTTGGATAATTTTGTTTAGCCATATGTAAATTTCCTATTTCGCATTAGGATAGGATTTTTCTTTCTAAATTAAACGAAACTTAAACCTGTTTTTTCAATGCTTTACTCGTATACAATAACCTATGCAGCCCCATGGTTTTGTTGACATGATCACATTGGTTGCAAACATTACTTCTTATGATGGAATAATATATGTGGCAACCAAGTTTTATATTATGAAGTTTGAGGGATTTGAGCTCTGGGAGTTTGCATACTTCATAGATTCCCCACCTATGGGGAGGTTCTATTATATTGGGATCCCTGCCCAGCAAGAAAATTGAGCTATTAGGTTAACATGGCTTGGACGCTGGCGGGAGCATTTACTGCCCTGGATAAAAATCCGAGCTTCCCGTAGTGGGTATTGCACCTTCCGTTAAAGTTTCTAGTAGGGCAAAATACATTCGATTTTTATAGTTCTCTATTCTCTGGGAGTTTGCATACTTCATAGATTCCCCACCTATGGGGAGGTTCTATTATATTGGGATCCCTGCCCAGCAAGAAAATTGAGCTATTAGGTTAACATGGCTTGGACGCTGGCGGGAGCATTTACTGCCCTGGATAAAAATCCGAGCTTCCCGTAGTGGGTATTGCACCTTCCGTTAAAGTTTCTAGTAGGGCAAAATACATTCGATTTTTATAGTTCTCTATTCTCTGGGAGTTTGCATACTTGATAGATTCCCCACCTATGGGGAGGTTCTATTATATTGGGATCCTTGCCCATCAAGAAAATTGAGGCATTAGGTTAACTTGGCCTGTACGTTCGAGGGAGCATTTACTGCCCTGGATAAAAATCAGAGCTTCCCGTAATGGGTATTGCACCTTCCGTTAAAGTTTCTAGTAGGGCAAAATACATTCGATTTTTATAGTTCTCTATTCTCTGGGAGTTTGCATACTTGATAGATTCCCCACCTATGGGGAGGTTCTATTATATTGGGATCCTTGCCCATCAAGAAAATTGAGGCATTAGGTTAACTTGGCCTGTACGTTCGAGGGAGCATTTACTGCCCTGGATAAAAATCCGATCTTCCCGTAGTGGGTATTTCACCTCCCGTTAAAGTTTCTACAAGGGCAAAATACATTCGATTTTTATAGTTCTCTATTCTCTGAGAGTTTGCATACTTGATAGCTTCCCTACCTATGGGGAGGTTCTATTATATTGAGATCCCTGCCCATCAAGAAAATTGAGGTATTAGGTTAACTTGGCCTGTACGTTCGAGGGAGCATTTACTGCCCTGGATAAAAATCAGAGCTTCCCGTAATGGGTATTGCACCTTCCGTTAAAGTTTCTACTAGGGCAAAATACATTCGATTTTTATCATTCTCTATTCTCTGGGAGTTTGCAGAGTTGATGAATTCCGCAACTACGGGGAGGTGCTATTATATTGGGATCTCTTGCCAGAAACCAAATTTAGCTATTAGGTTAACATGGCTTGGGAGTTGACTGGAGCATTTACTTTCTTGGATAAACTCCTCTTTTTTGATTATTTTCCCTAGGAGAGCTTTTTACTCCTGATTCTGTACTACGCTCGCACTTGCCAACATCCCATAGTTACAGAACTCCGACGTTCTCTGGGTATATTGATGGATGTTTAGTGGTATTAAAGGCTCAAACGCAGCACCACAGTATTTTAATGCCACACTCCAAACCATCTAGGATCTAATCATAAAAAGTAAGAACAATAATTTTCTTCCAAATATTTGCAAATCAGTTTTGTATCTTTACTAAATATTATTTCTTCTTTAAAATGTTATAATCATTTTGCAAAATTATATATTATATTATGCACAAACGGCGTTTCATAGACTACACATTCCTGATAAAAAATAACAGTATAATTGAAAGCTGTATTATAAATTTAGTTTCGTTTCTTTACTAGAGATCATCTCTTCTTCAAAACGTTCTAATCAGTTTGCAAAATTATATATTATATCGCGCACAAACGGAGTTTCAAGAACTACAGATTAATGATGAAAAAAGTATAATTGGAGACTACATTATAAATTAAAACAATAATATAAGTTAATCTAAAGCATGCACCTTGTCAAGTATCATTATTTAGTGATAGTCTATAGTGATTTCCTGATAGTTGAAGTCTTTTATGTTACTTTATGATATTATAAATCTTTAAGATTTTACTTTATTATATGTAGGAAATAACTTTATCTGGAATGGCAAAACTATACTGGGCTACTTTAAATAAATATAATAAATTAAGAAAAAAGTGATGAATGTCTAGAAATTTTACATTACTGCGAATTATCAGCATACAAAAGTTACTACAACTAGATCTAATAACAAATGTTTTACTAAATCTAGAAAATCTTTTTCTAAAGCCCGCAAAAGAATTCTTTCTAACATCACTAGCAAAAGAATAAAGGAAGCACCACAGTAAAATCCCATTATGATGAAAAGGTGAATACTTATCTATAAGTTAGGGACACTGCAGGTTTTCTGACCTTTTTTTCGCCTCATTCTGTAAGGTTTCCTAGAGTAAACTTCTGTTTTTAAAATTAAAGAGTTCTTTTTCAATTTCTTAATATCTGTACTAAATTATTATTATTGTCATTATTATATTAAAAAATTATATTTGCTTTTAAATGCAAAGGATTCTTTAATAATTTAGAAATTGTGTGAATGTAAGATATTTTATTTGTATACATAGGAACGTTTATAAAATATATTAGAATAATATTTTTTACTTGTAGTGTAATTTTTTAAACTGCTAATATATTCAAATGTTCTCTATACGTCTGGTAGATCATACCCATTAAATTAATAATGCATATTGTGGTTTTATGAATGCTGGAAATTCATATAATATTTGACAGATTTAATTAGCGAATAGAAAAGTTTATAAAATATATTAAATTAGAATAATATTTTTTACTTGTAATTTTTTAAACTGTTAATATATTCAAATGTTCTCTAGATGTCTGGTAGATCATACGCACTAAATTAATGATGCATATTGTGGTTTTATGAATGCTGGAAATTCATATAATATTTGACAGATTTAATTAGTGAATAGAAAAGTTTATAAAATATATTAAATTAGAATAATATTTTTTTACTTGTAGTGTAATTTTTTAAACTGCTAATACATTCAAATGTTCTCTATATGTCTGGTAGATTATACGCATAAATTTAGTTAATGATGCATATTGTGGTTTTATGAATGCTGGAAATTCACATAATATTTGACACATTTAATTAGTGAATACGACTTTCAGGTTTTTTTCTTTGCAATAAAAAAACTCATTGTAATATCAAAATAACTGACAGAAAAGTTTTGAATTTTTTAAAGATATAAGTAAATTTCTGACATATCTTGTCAAGATGCCATTTAGGATAATTATTTTTTAAACGGATTATGAAATTACTCTTCCTGTGAATCTGTCTGGTTTTAAAATCACTATAATGCAAGCTCATTGTGTTTGTAATTACTAATAATGATTTTATAAGGAAAATAATTCATTTTCATGAAATTTGTAATATTTAGATATAAATAGTTTCATTTAAGACATTTTCCAGTTTATTAGTAATCTGTTATTTAGTTTTTAGTTTTTCTTAAAGACATTAATTGGCAAAGAAATGTGTTTCAGTAATTAAAGCCTATAAGAAAAACAGAAATAAGTTACGAAAATAAACTTAATAAGAAAAATATCGCAATTAGTAACATGTTGAATAAAACTTTCGAAATGTGATAAACTTCTTTATTCCTATATTTTATGTCGACAGTTTAGAAA
This sequence comes from Pardosa pseudoannulata, assembly GCA_032207245.1. Taxonomy (NCBI): domain Eukaryota; kingdom Metazoa; phylum Arthropoda; class Arachnida; order Araneae; family Lycosidae; genus Pardosa; species Pardosa pseudoannulata. The sequence goes on along the minus strand of CM063505.1, from coordinate 63,028,632 downwards.
ACGACATGCTTATTATATTTCTGTACCTCATCAGATCATAATTATGTTCTGGTAAAAAGTAATACAAGCATTAGAAATGATATGCGATAATGTGCCTTCCAAAAATAAAAAATAAACAAATTTCTGGGAATCATTCATTGTTTTTGTGTACTTCAAAGTAAGTTTTTCAAGACATAAGGCTTTAAAAACTCAATTTTTATCAAGAGAAATCGCACGGACGCGGGCGCTAAATATTTTTATAGCAGATTCTCGATTATCCGAACCTCGATTAATCGAAACTTTCCATTAACCGAAGTCGATTTCTTCTTAACTTTTTTATCACTTTCTACTATCATCCAAAATTTTCTCCTTACAAACATACATTTTTAGTTTTCTTTTTTTTCCCACATTCCCTTATATGCAAAACGTCCTTTCCAAACTATAAGAGCATATAAATATTTCGGAATTCCCTTTATAAGAATTTTAATTTATAATTCATTTTCGCAAGCGTGAATCTCGGTATGGTTTGGTTTGGTTTTGGAGTGCTACAGTCTACTTTTTGCAACAAGGAGGCTAATGAGACGCGGACCTACAGCTCAAAGCCGATTCCGAACTGCTACGAACATCCATGCCACAGTGGGATTCGAGCCCACGAACTCTGGTACCAAAGGCAAGCACCCTAACCAATCGACCATCGTTCGGTGAATTATCGGTATGAGTGTACCTTTTCCCACTTTCAAACATCTATGTTCTATACAAAAAATCACCCCATTTCGAAATTTGTGAGGTAATGCTGCCGAGTCCCAGAGGATTCGAATGTTATTGCAGCAATGACGATACTACAAACTAAACTGCATGATTATTGATGAATTATCGATTATCCGAATTAGGTTCGGTCCCAATTACTTCGGATGATCGAGGTTCTACTGTATATCAAAATTTACAAATCTCAACAGAAATTTAATAAAAAAATGGAGTTATATTTGGGTGACATTTTTATTTTGAATATTCTTATTCCAAAACAAAACAACTAATTCTGGTATAAGGTACCTTGTTGTATTCTTTGGGCAGACTTCAGTTGTCTTTTTTTAACGTAAATGTTCAATACTGTAATAATTAGGATATTAATAATGGAACTAGATACCTCAAAATATTGTTGTATATTGATTTCATCTGTTTAAGTAAAAAAGTAAAAATGTAAAAGTAAACCTTGTTTACAATATCATCTTATTAAGTTATTCAATCAATTTTTCAGTGGGATAAATTACCAAATATATATTAATACACTTTATGTCAACTTACGGCTATAATATAATACTTAATTATAAACTAATCTGAAAAAATTAAAAAATGAGGATGAATCTACAGATAAAAATTTGGATTCTCATACAAAATAATTTGTATGGGGAATCTTGAGAAAGCATTTTATCAAAAAATCGACAATAAAATATAATTAGATACCTCGGGATATTAATAATATAACTAGATACCTCAAAATACTGTTGTATATTGGGTTCATCTGTAAAAATAAAACAATTTTTAAAAGTAAACCTTGTTTACAACATCTTCTTAGTAAGTTATTCAATCAATTTTTCAGTGAGATAAATTACCAAATATATATTAATATACTTTATGTTAACTTACAGCTATAATATAATACTTAATTATAAATTAATCTGAAAAAATTAAAAAATGAGGATGAATCTACATAGAGAAATTTGGATTCTCATACAAAATAATTTGTATGGGAAATCTTGAGAAAGCATTTTATAAAAAAAATCGGGAATAATTTGCTCTCGACATTCTCGTATACTCATAGATAAGAATAGTAAATAATTTCGTTAGTCATGTTATTGTTCATGATTTTACAAAATATATAAACACTGTCACACAAATAATATCTCTCTTTAAGTTACACTAATCAAAAAAAAAAAAAAAAAAAAAAAATATTCTTTTAGATTTTTGTATACAAAAAAAAAAAAAAAAAAAAAAAAAAAAAAAAAAAAAAAAAAAAAAAAAAAAATAAAAAGAATACATCATTAGTAAAACTTAGAATTAGTAGCAAGTAAATTAAAATAACCCCAAAGTTGATACTAGAATGGGTGAACTCAAAATTTGGTTTCTCTAAGTTAAATCATGCTGGAGTTATCGAGTTTACGTACAGACACACAAACGATCTTAAGACGGAGAACTTTTTTTTAAAACTACAACGTGAAGATCAGTCAAGATAACACGTTACATTAATACATTATTAGTAGAATTAGTAACAAGTAAATTAAAAGTAACCCCAAAGTTTATACTAGAATGCGTGAACTCAAAATTCTCTAAATTAAATCTTATTCGGAGTTATCGAGTTTACGTACAGACACATACGAACTTAAGACCGAAAAGTGTTTTTTTTTTAAATCAATACGTGAATATATGTCAATATAACACATTACACTAATACAATATTAGTAAAACTTAGAATTAGTAGCAAATAAATAAAAAGTAACCTTAAAGTTGATACTAGAATGCGTGAGCTCAAAATTTGGTTTCTATAAGTTAATCATGCTCGAGTTATTGAGTTAACGTACACACACACATAGGAATTTAAGACCTAATACTGTTTTTTTAAACTAAAACGTGAAGATCATAAAGATCTCATTGTGAACGAATACAATACTTTCTGTACACTACGTATAAGAAAAAGTGAAAATAAAGCTAATTTTTTTAAAGTACTGATACTGTTAGACTTTCCTGTTGATTCCTGTCAATACTGTTTAAAAAATGATCAATCCTGAATTGTCTTATTAATAGACTATGAAATAAATAATCAATAATAACTGAAAAATAATAACATGTATTTACTCATTTCCTATCGTTTTATTTCAAAGGAACTTAGCAAACGTTTAAAACAGCGTTTAGACCCAATTAACAGAAATTCTTTTCCTGTATTTGATATTTCCGTATTCAAAATTACATGAATTGTGTGTGTCTTAAGATGAGATTAGCAGATTACAGATCAAGATAAGATTCGAGATTCATTCAACGGCAGATATGTTTCAAAATGCTTTAAAGAACAGACTAATAAGCGTTCATTCCATGAAATATTCATTCACTGTATTTCAAGGATCTCACATAGCAGATCGATTTAACATTTTGTTTTGTATTTGAAGGTTAACGCAAACTAATAGAAAAAATAATTAGTGTTTAACCTCTTCCGGTATGATTTAATAATAAAAAACTGTGCATGAAATAACCATTTAATTTTTATTTAAAAAACTTGTTTCATTTTACAATTCTTACATATTCTTAATTAAAATCCACTTTTTACATAGTGTTAAATAATATCAGAAACAGTAAAATTAAGAAAATATCAAAGCAAAACATTAATAAGGTATACAGATAATAGTCTTCAAGCTAGTGGTACTTTTCAAAACAAAGTGCAAAGGAATTCTTAATTGTTTACACCGCCAAGTAGTCTCACTTTTAATTTGATTCTTGTAACACACACGGCATTTCTTAGTAGGTTTTCTTTTATTCTGACTCATTCATTTGGCAATGACTTGTACCAAGAAATTCTAAGTAAACATTATGCAATAGTGACTTTTGATTTTCAAAAGTGATAAAAGTGTTGCCAAATTCAGTACACTAAAAATTTTAAACTAAATTAATTATCATATTTAACAGTAACTTTAATCGCATGACGAGTGTAGCTCGTCATTGTGCGGTATGGAATGAAAAACTAATGACGAGCTAGACTCGTCATTTTACCGGAAGAGGTTAAAAAACTTAGGATAAATCATGATTTAAACTGAATCTCGTGTTTTAAAATCTTCAATGAAGAAGGCAATAATTCAATTTAAGAGAAAATACATATTATACTGTTCTAATCAGAAGAAAATTTTACGGAAGGATATGAATGAATTTCAAATTCTTATACGAGATTCAATAGCAAATTAATAAAATATTCTTTTTAATCTATAATTAAAATTGTTACGGTGTAAAATGGTGTTTTTCAGCACAAGGTAATAATAATATTACTACGTGGAAATTTATTTTTCCGTTTAGTAAAGTGAAACAGAAAGTTCTGCAATAAGTTTCAAAATAAATAAGATTTTTATCCGTCCTGTATTTGATAAAAGTATATTTTAAATTCAGTTTTAAATTCTTTGAATTTATTTTTTTAAAGGAAAATTTATTGAATGTCAAAAGATTTAATATAAGGTATAAGCTTGGGATTTTTATTGCATTAAATTCTTTCAATGAGAAATATATTCTGTATAAAACTTGTTCTAGTGAGAGTAAAACTGGTAAAGAGAAATGTATAACATTATATATAAAGGAAATAAAAAGGAAGCAATTTTTCCTTAGGATATACTTTATCTGGAGCATTAGAATTCCTTTTAGTTTATCACGTTAGTATAAGCTTTAAACAAGCATTGAATTTCCAAGGTGATAACAAGAATTAATAATTTATTGTTTATTACCAAGTTCTACCGCGTTACAGATAATTAGAAAATGTTTGATAGAAGTGTGAAATGTATTAACACATTTTTAGTCCTTGTTTCGAAAGCAGATGTTTAAAAAAATCGATGCACTTTAGACACTTCTTAAGATAATATGAAAATTATTAAAATATGGCTTTGTATAAACAAGTACATAGTTAAGAATTTGAGTATAAATACGGAAAAATCTTAACTTAGTAGTTTTCATTTCTTTTACAAGTAATATAGAAACAAAAGTTGCTGATATATATGCTTTGTGTTACAATAAATTTATAATAATATTTACAATCATTTATAAATTAAGTACTAAGCAAATACTGTACTTTTTTACTCTACATAATAGTAAAACATATATTGTTTAATAAGATTATAAAGTTTTTTATATAGAGAAAAGCAGTTTTTGACTTTTCAAGTAAATCATTAATGCTTTTAATTTTGATTGATATAATACAAATATGTAAAATTTTTCAATAAGTATAAATTATACTTTAAAGTGCTGAATATTTATTTAGGAAGTAAAATAAAACCAGAGATAAACTTGCTAGAAAATGTTTCTTAGGGTATACTTTATCTGTAGCATTAGAATTCCTTTTAGTTTATCACGTTAGTATAAGCTTTAAACAAGCATTGAATTTACAAGGTGATAACAAGAATTAATAATTTAATGTTTATTACCAAGTTCTACCGCGTTACAGATAATTAGAAAATGTTTGATTTTGAATGCAAATAAAAAATTATTACCTTGCTTTTAACACCGGCTTCCATTTTAATCAGAAGACCCCCCGTTAGGTCTTAAATAGGCGTTATTCGAACCATAAAAGACAGCAGCTTCTTAGTCGACTTTTCGTGAAGAACTGAAAACTTCTTTCTTTCGAAAACTTTCTCCTTCACCGGTCATTCTGCTGGGCAAGCTTCACTGAACAAGTTCCAAATAACTTCCTCGTCGTCATAGAAACACTATTTGAAGACCTGTTTATAGACATGAAGTGTGAAAAAATGGTCATTTAAATTACTCACCGTTTGTTTATAATAACAAATTATTCATTACTTTGATTAAAGATTTAGTGAGATCTTATTTAGATTGCTTACTATACTATAAACCAGGTCTATACGAAAGTGCCAGACTATTCTGTAATACTTTTTATTCAAAAGGACGTGTAATATATATATATATATATATATATATATATATATATATATATATATATATATATATACATACATATATACATATATATACATATATATATATATATATATATATATATATATATATATATATATACATATATATATATATATATACATATATATATACATATATATACATATATATATATACATATATATACATATATATATTCATATACATATATATATATACACACATATATATATATATATATTATTGTTATTATTATTATTAAAGGTTTCAGGGGTAAATGAAAATTGTAACATAATGTAATATATAACGTGTAGCACTGTCATTTGCATTGTTTATATAGGGGAATTTTGTTTAAGATAACAAATAATAATAATAACAAATAATAAGATTTCCTTACTTTGTATAAGGAAGTAAAAATAATTTTCAGCAGCAGGAAACATTTAACTGAACTTAATTCTTGTCTCTTGGAATTTTCCATTCAGTTGCAAGTAAGAACTATGTATTTTTATGAGAACTTAGGCTTTATCAAATAAAATAATTTTTATAAATTTTCCGTAAGACCAAGGGGGCTGCTGTAATGTTTTACTGTAAAAGAGATATTTAGACTAAAGAAATTTTATACATATATAAATAAGAGTATAATTCAATAGCATTTAAAAATGTATTTTAAAAATTTAGAATTGTTGAAAAACATTTTAAATTTTTAAATTTAAGAAGCAGTTGTATATGTATGTAAATGTTTATCATATATATCTAATATATCATTGTTTTTCTTTTAATTTTCTACTTAAGATACTGATTTTTAAAACTTGCTATAGATTTAGAGAGTGTAAATTTTTACTGAAAATTTAGAGCATACACATGGAAAAATATCTTGTATTCGATTAATCGACAAAATGCTATTATTATATAGAGACAAAATGCTATTATTATATATTTTTATTATATATAGAGAGATACATGAAGTTATTTCATTTTGGAGTACTTGAAAAGATGTTTGCTATGAAAATGAGTCTCAGGGCAAAAAAGTTTGGGAACCACTGTCTGAAAATATAAAGTACCATAATGTTTTTATTGACAACAAATCTTAATTAAATGAAATGCACTCAGCTTTAGGTATTGTTATTCAGTCAGCATTGTGTTGAATGTTGGTTGAATCAGGTAGGCTACTGCTAGCTTGTATTTGAGAAGCTTGTTTTATGATGACTTAGATTTATTATAGTCATTCGGAATGGGTCTTATTTCTCATATGTCCAATGAATTTTCATGTAACAAAAAGTTATCTGATTAAACAAAAACCACATGAAACGTAGATGTTAAATTGACCTAGAAACTCGTTATAAATAAAAGTTTCCCTTTGAGAGAAAGAAAAAATAATTGAAAACAAAGATTAATGACATTATACATTATCCTATTTTTTAAATTTTTAGAATGCACTCTTATACTTTAAAATGTAGTTAGTGATGAATACATCATTTTCCTTTTATAGTTAACGAAAGAAAAATGAGTCAAAAGACATTGAAAAAAGAAGACTCAAAAAGTTTAAAAAATATTGGAGGAAAAATATATAAACAAATGCAACTATAACAAATTTGTGCTTTCATAATAAGTCTCTAGGAAACATATAGGATAATTTGTATAAAAAATATTATATTTGATGGTATGCATGTATTTCTTTTTTTAAAGGAAAATATAATTAATAGTCTTTTAAAACTAAATTCTTTTATTTTTTTATCTAAACGACCAATATAATACTTCCAGTGAAGAATTTAAGATAAAAAATTTGAGGAAATGTACTGCTTTTATTAAAGAAGATTAACTTTAGACTACCATTTTAAAATAGATCAACAACAAAAAAAATATCCTACTTTTGGGGCAAAATCATAAATACTGGTCTCAAATAAACGCCTACTATTTTGTTGGAGGAAAAAGTTTACAGTCCAATCAAAATATAAACAGTGAAATAGAAATTTTCTTTTTAAAAAAGAAGGTATATATCTATATCTATTTATGTATATATATATATGTTTATATATATAATATATTATATATATATGTATATATATATATGTTTATATATATATTATATATATATATATATATATATATATATATATATATGTACATATATATATACATATATAATAATATTTATATTATAATAAAATATTATATATATATACATATATATACATTATATATATATAAATATATATAAATATATATGACATATATATACATATATATATATATAATAATAAATATATATACATATATATACATATATATATATATATATACATATATACAATATACACACACAAACACACACATATAATATATATATATATATATATATGTGTGTGTGTGTGTGTGTATATTTACAAAAATAAAATTTAAAAATTAATAAGGTTAAATAGGAATTTTTTTGTAATCTTGATACACCATGCTACTATCAAGAAAAATTAAATTATATATTAATTAAAAGGAAATAAATATAAAAAGATAAGGAAGTGGAACGAATTAGAATATACTTGAAGCGGTGGGGGGAATTGCGACTCCCCAAACTCCGGTTAAATGGCCATGTTATTTAGCTGAAACGCTCCCGGTCACCATAAGTACACCAATAAAAACAGATCAATAGTCTAAAAAATTCCATACAGAAATAAGACTATAAACTAAAGTACAATTAAAATCTTTAACAAGTAACCTAGGTATGCATTTAAAACTATCACAAGGACATTCAGTATCATTATAATGAGTCCATGAAACCACTCCCCACCTCTTCAAGTATGCCAATTCTTATTCCAATTCGTTAAAATTATTTATCTCTTTATATTTATTTCCTTTTAATATATATATATATATATATATATATATATATATATATATATATTATATAATATATATATATTATATATAATATATATATATATATAAAATATATATATATATATAAATATATATATATATATATATATATATATATATATATATATATATATATATATATATATATATATATATATATATATATATATATATATATATATATATATATATATATATATATACATATATATATATATATGTATATATATATATATATATAGCTTTCAAATAGAACTTTGAGTTAATAAACTTATTATTGTTAAGAAAGACTGTTTTACATTTCCCTTAGCACTGATATATATATATACATATGTGTATGTATTTATGCATTAGAAATTGATATAAAAATTTGATGTGAATACCTCGAGGTGTCTTTGTATGCCTATTAAAATATGTGATTTTTGTTGCAGTTAATTTAAATTTATTATTTATAAATGTGGGGTACGATCTTCCAATTAAAAGTGGATACTTAAAAGTTTGCTAAAATATTAGTTTCAACAATATTAAACATTTAAACATTGTTGAAACTTCAATGCTCAAATACTTCTATCTTGCAAACCCTGACATCATTTATATACGTTATATTATGATTTTTAGTTGTATAAAATGCGAATATAATCAAATATATAGATCCAGGAATAAATGTTGCATCAGTCTTAAATACAAAATATAAATTTTTTTTCAGCTTATCTTTTTTTGGTTAAGGTCGCGAATTCTGTTAGTATAAGTCATTCATATATTATTCTGGGCATGTTAATATACAATATATTAAAGTATTTTGTTGCATAGATTATTGATTGAAATCAAAAAGGAATATCACTAGTAGTTCCAATAGTCCTAGTTACACATTTTCACATTCTACGATATTTAAGTATCGAGAGATATATAAGAACGCACTGCAGACGTCGCCTCCAAACTAGTCATAATTCCTTCAACATTCAACGTTCATTCAAACTTTCAAAATTCAAATATCAACATTGATATTTGAATCTTGAAAGTTTTTGTATTTACGTATGAACGCAAAACCGATTCAAGCCTAATAAAAATAAGGAATTTGTTGGAGTATTAACATCGGAACTTTTCGCGCGATTGCAATATTTTCTTTACTACAACAAGGCATTAAAAAATCCAAGAAATCATAATTTCATAAACACATAACAGGCAACTATTGTAATTTTTTTAAATCCAGATTTTTACCCTCATTTTTTTAAAATTTCCGTTGGAAAATAAATAGTAATATAAATAGGAATAAAATTCGTTAAATGTGATACTTTCTTCAGAAAACGCGTGACATTTTCAATTTTCTAGTGACGTATTTGTGTAAAAGTGATATTTAACTGTTTTTAAATTCTAATGACGTATTTGTGTAGAAGAGATATTTAACTGTTTCTAAATTCTATAAAAAATCTTAGTTTAGGTGATGAAATCTGCCAGAATATCTTCATATAGAATAGAAAACAAGTCAAAACAACAACACACTGATTTCCACAAACAAATCATTTTGTTAAAATAACTATAGAAGCAGTTTGTCTTTCGAAATAGTATAGCACAATAAAAGAACATGATGTTCTCAATTTACTATTTTTATCGGGATAGCAGCAAAGTAAGAAGGGATTTAGTTAATGCCTTAGATAATCCGGATACATTTTGATATTGCTTTACATTAAAATATGTCGTTTTACTTTAAAATATATTACATTTAGTGCTACTAGAACAGATAAAAGGACAGCGTTTCAAGTTAAATGATATTTGAAAAAACTCATACGCATAGTTTTGATGGAACGAAAGCCATTAAAGAATATCTATGATTTTGTTAAAATCATTACTAATCTTGATATTAAATCTTTTACTCATCACTGTTTTCAAAAGTTTGTTTGTTGGCAATTTAATGTTTCTTTCATGATTGAGTACATTTAAGGGTAATGGAAGATGAGTTTGTATCCTAAAACATATTAAATACCATGCAAATTATTTTAAATAAAAATATGCCTAACTTTTTCGAAATGATAATAGGTATTGATTAAAGAAATTGAACTTAATGCACGTATGTAGAAGTGATGCTTTACATTATTTATTATGCATATTAGAACAGAATTTGTAATAAAGAAAACCAAGTAAATCCAAATAAATAAAATGACATTCTATGGATCCAACTCAGATGGGATAAGCCCCTAGATATATTACTTTCATCTATGTGTTTCATGGACTTTTCAATGGTTAGTGAGTTGAGGGTTAAGGAACATAACTCCATTTTATACATTCAATTTTCCATTTTATGGATCAGGAATGGGGTTGGGGGATATTATTTCAAGACAATTCTGTAGAAATATGATGAAGATACAGTTAAAAGAGAAAGCTACAATGGTATAATTTTATCAGTTGTCAAGATATGTTTTAACATAGGGGTCACAGACACTACAGCGTTGTTCCAGGGATTTTTTTTCTGTACAATTTTCCAGTAAAGGAGCTGAAGTAATAAAGTGGTAGTTATAATGCGAATAATATAGTCTTCAAATCCGCTAACTTTCAGACTTAAATTCTGTAATGAATTTGTAGAATGCACTTATCAGATATATATTTTAAAAAATTCTGTAGCAATGTGATGAAGATGCAGTTAAAAGACAGAGGCCACATTGGTATAATTTTATGAATTTTCAAGATATATTTTAACATAGGGGTTACGGAGACTACAATGTTGTTCCAGGGAATGTTTTTTTTGTACAACATTTCAGTAAAGGAGCTGAAGTAATAAAGTGGTATTTAAAGTGCGAATAATATAGTCTTCAAATCAGCTAACTTTCAGACTTAAATTCTGTAATGAATTTGTAGAATGCACTTATCAGATCTATATTTAAAAAAAAATTCTGTAGCAATATGATGAAGATACCGTTAAAAGTCAGAGGCCCCATTGTTATAATTTTATCAATTGTCGAGATAAATTTTAACATAGGTGTCACGGAGATTACAATGTTGTTCCAAGGAATTTTTTTCTGTAGAATATTTCAGTAAAACAGCTGAAGTAATAAAGAGGTAGTTATAGTGCGAATAATTTTGTCTTCAAATCCGCTAACTTTCAGACTTAAATTCTGTAATGAATTTGTAGAATGCACTTATCAGATCTATATTTAAAAAAAAATTCTGTAGCAATATGATGAAGATACGGTTAAAAGCAGAGGTCACAATGGTATAATTTTATCACTGGTGAAGATATATTTTAACATAGAGTCAGATACTACAGCGTATCATAGAGTCAGATACTACAGGTATTTTTCTTTTCTGTACAATTTTTCAGTAAAGGAAATGGTGAAGCAAGAACTTGGTAGTTATAGTGCGAATAATATAGCCTTCAAATCCGCTAACTTTCAGACTTAAATTCTATAATGAATTTGTAGAATGCACTTATTAGATTAAAATTTAAAACAATTCTGTAGCAATATGATGAAGATACAGTTAAAAGACAGAAGCCACATTGGTATAATTTTATCACTTGTCAAGTATATTTTAACATAGGGGTCAAGGAGACTACAGCGTTGTTCCAGGAATTTTTTTTTCTGTACAATTTTTTCAGTAAAGGAGCTGAAGTAATGAAGTGGTAGTTATAGTGCGAATAATATAGACTTCAAATCCGCTAACTTTCAGACTTAAATTCTATAATGAATATGTAGAGTGGACTTCTCAGATATATATTTTAAAGAAATTAACAGTAATCATATATTCTTATTCAGTAATAATTTGTACATAATTATTCAGTAATTCTGTAGAATCTCAAAATCCTCTTGAAAGTCAAATAGTGAAGTCCTATTAAGGTTTTCTTAACAATTATTCAGAGAAATTAGGAATAATTTATGCAAAATAGGAATCATAGTGAGATCTGACTATATTAAGGAACTGATGTCTTTCTTTGTTTTGGTTCGGCGTAGGAATTTTCTAAAAGGTTTAAAATCAGCTGATAAATTATTGTTTTGATTAAGTAATAAAAGTACTTACTTTTTTATATTGCATAAAAATTGTCTTCAAATTTATTTTTGAAAAAAGAAATAGTATTTCGTTTATAGTAAAAACTTTTTATATCTAGTTAAAACACATATCTGTATTAAATATCCTTATCTCTACAGCTAGAATAGTACAGTTACAGTTCAAAATTCAGCTACAATGCAGAATACTTCTAGAGCTTATTTTATTACGTTGCTGATGGGTTAAATATTGTATTATAATACCTTAATGCTTAGTAATAAAATTTGTTATCAGTAGTTGTAAAATTCTAAGCGCAATAGACACATTTCTTAATTTTCTTCCTTTGAAATATAATGTAGTGATCTATTATCAATATAAACTAGGAACAGATAAAAACGAAAAGGATAAAACCCTTTTTATTAGCATTATTTGAATTCCAACCATATTTATCGCGGACGATCACTCTTAGTTAATTCGCATTTGCATTGTAAGTCCTTTTGCAGTGTCATAATATATGTATTAGTAACAACAATGAAGCAATGAACTTCTCACGTTCCTGTTTTATTTTAGTACAAAGAATAGAAATTACGAAAATTGAAACTGCTATATTAAGTATTAGTTGCACATAAAGAATATTAACATAACATTATAATATCATGGATAGATTAGCTGCACAAATCTGATTTGCATGAGAAAATTAGTCTTCTGAAGAAACACCTAAAGAAGATTGATTGTGATTTACTATAAGCTAATTTCTGCAAAAGTGTAAGTCAGAAAGTCAATGCATTCGTAAACTTAAATTTTAGTAATTTCTTTATCTTATTTAACAGGCAGTAATCAGAATTTGTTCATCCTGTAGTAAAAGTTATTCACCCAAGATTATTTATCTTGCGTCTGAATGCTTCTCTATCAAATTAATATAAAAAATAAAGTATTAGAAACAACTTTAATCTATGGTTAACTTAGTGTCTAATAATACTGTTTAACAAAGTAAATTAAAATATCACTTTAGTATGGTTTGGAGTGCTACGGTCTAATTTTTGCAACACGAGGGCTATTGAGACTGGGACCTACAATTTAGAGCCAATTCCGAACGGCTACGAACATCCATGCCACAGTGGCATTTGAACCCACGAATTCCGGTACCGAAGGTTAGCACCCTAACCAATCGACTTTCTTTCGGCATATCACTTTAGATATGATAATATAATGTTCAAGTATTTTAAATTTAAATTACCTGAGCATTTTCAGATACTTGAAAAAAATAAAAAAAAACCCATAAAACTTGAAGAGGGTGAAAAAAAGGGATAAAAAAATCTGTATTTCCAATAAAAAGGGTTAAACAAAAAATATCTATTTCAAGAAATAAAACTGGAAATCTGCAGCAACAGTGGGCTTCTTAAAGTAATTTATTTTGTTTTTAATCAATATATTTGAAAATGCATTATGCTATTAAAAATATATTTATACAAAAGTAGTTAAAATTGAAAGAGAAATTAAATTATTCTAAAAGTTATCATTTTATCCTTATTTATAATGGAGCTTTCATTACTAACATATATCAATAAAAAAACCTACAGAATTACAATAATAATGCAGATCACAGTAAAATTATGCGAGGAAGCTTTATATAAGTAGAATGTAGGTGGATAAAAATTAATATTAAATGGATGTAGTAGGATCAAGTCTGCAGACGGTTTAAAAGGTTTCTAACCTCTTTGTATCAGTTGAAAATGTTGTTATGAAATATTATTTTCAATAAAAATTGAAAAATTTTAAGGTGTTTTTCTTCTACAATACAACTTTTATATAATAAGGCCTTTTTATTTGTAGGATATCTTTTAGATCTTAGATAAAACCTTTGTTATTATCGTAATCTTTTATGGAAAATATTAATAGAAAGATAATAGTAAAACATTCATTCATCTGTACACAATGTGTATAGTACTTATTTTAACCATTATAGATTGTGCTGTTTGAGAACAAACTTTTACACAAGTATTAATGGGGACAAGCTGTAACGTAAATAATTTAGTATTAGGATAATATGATAGTTAGAAATGCATATTCACTGTTTTATGTGATCAATTATATAAAAAGGAGAAATTTCTAAAGCATTTATGTTATTATTAGTAATAAACATATTGCATATTTTAGTAAAAATTTTATCCATTATGGAGTGGGGATGAACATGTATAGTTGTCACTCTTAATTATATGTTATAAATCAATGATAAAAATTATAAATTTTTAGACACATATCACAATACTGAGGGTTGATTGTGGATTAAATACTGATTATTTTTAAAGGATAGCTTAAAATGGGTTTAAAATATCTTTAAATAATGTATATAAAGACAATAAATAATCATTAAGCTGTGATAATGTAGTTGTGTAAACCATAAAAGGTATAAATAAAGATATAACACATTTCATTGCTTCTGTTAGTAATTTTTTAAAAATACACACACACACACACACACACACACATATATATATATATATATATATATATATATATATATATATATATATATATATATATATATATCATCTTCAATTATTTATGTATCAATAACTTTAATATGATTAGGCTTCGGATAAATTAGAAAAAAATATTCGGCTGCAAATCTATACTTTCATTGATATAGTAATGCATACTCAGACATTCAAGAGGTTTCACATTTATACGGTAAACGGATTATTCTTGTAAAATACCCGTTTTACCAGGAAATAAGGCTAGGGGATTAGAACTTCCTTTTTCATTCATTCAGTAAAGAAGATAAACAAATGAAAATTACTGGTAAACGAAATGGGTATACGAGAATATTTCAAACTGTAATATCCTGAAGATTAAGTAGGGGATTTCAAAATTTTCAAAGCGAATTTTTTTTTCATAGAATTCACAAATTCCACAAAAGATAAATAAAAGTGAAAAATAAATATTCAGATATTTATTTAAGGGAACTTGGACGTTTCTGACTTTACAGAAAACGAAGATCTTAAACTTATAAAAAGCCCAGTTTTACTAAACTAAATTTCTTAACTGAAATACTACAATAGTGAAAACATGCTTATTTTCTTATATTAAGAAAACAAGATATTGTACTATAATAATAATAACTATTAGTTTGAAAAATTATATAACAATAATACACATTTCGTAAATTTCATTTTCAACTAAATATAATTACTGTAAACAGAGGTATATTACATGGTTATAAAACGGAATATTAAAAAATATTAAGAATCCATCACAAGAATTATGAGCAATGCAGTTGAAAACTGGAAAAAACTGTCAGTTGTAGAAGAAAAATGTGATGATTTGCCTGCTTGGGAAGAAGAGAAAGCTTTATGAAAAACAGGTTAGGGTATAAAACGTTTGCAAACGTTGTCATGGTTAAGTCGATGTTTCCAGCTGTACTAATGACGGTCTCTTTAGTTGAATGAGTTATTGGTACGTTACGGCGTGCAGCAATGTCTACTAGAGTTATTGATGCCATGGTTAGAAGATTTGAAGAGATGGGGAAATTGGGAGTTTAAACTGGAAGAGGCCGTAAACGTGTCACACAAATACTTGTTGATGCCATCAAGACAACACAGTTGACGTACAGTCTCATACATCAGTGTTTGGAGACATGTTCAGTTTCTCAACAGATAGGCTATTCTTCAGCACAGTCTGAAATGTAGTCAGACACATAATTCTCTACTTCCCATACAAGATCCAGCATACCCAGGTCTGCTTGATACAGACAAACCACAACATCTCTCATTCACAGTCAGTTTTTTCAACAGAATGACTATTGATCTGTCTTGGCCTTGAAGTATTCTGTGGAGCAACGAAGCTCATTGCTATTCCAATGTTACAGTCAACACACAGAATTGCCACATTTGGGGTAAGAAAAATCCGCTGAGACACTGAAATTTCCCACTGAATTGTGGATTCATGGCAACATTCATCCTTGGATCATTATTCTTTTATTAAATCGGTGAACGTGGGCCTGTCACATGTACCTTTACAGACCGTCAGTACCCTGACATGTTATTGCTGTAGGAAAAGAATGACTTACTATTGGTCTGATTAGACCACATGATAACTGAGTAGGGCTATAACCAGTTTTTCTAATAGGTCTTGATTTTTTTAGTCCTTAAATACTAAACAAAAAGACAATAGGGACCATAATTGAAAGGTATGATAGAGGTATCATGGTACAGCTTTAAAGTTTTCTTACTCTTCCTCATAGAAGCTCATATGACGTTTTTAATTTGAGTAAAAAATAGCTGAAGACTTGCAAAATTATTTATCTTGACACAAGTTTCTTCTGTAGTTTCAGATTAGATGATGTTCTCTAGAAGAGCTGGTAGCACAATATTGAAAAGCTAATGTATCATGTTTATAACACAGAATAATGTGAACACAAAAAGAAAGCATTTGTGTTTGATATATTTTCTTCTCAAATAAATGTATTTTAAATTAACATTTATAATTTCTTGAACTTTAAATTCTCTCTATATTTTATTTCAATTTAATAAACACCTCCTGACTATTTAAGTGCTTATGGTTTTTATATAATTTTTACCTAATAATATCATTCAAGTTTAAAATTTATCATCTAAATATATATTGGGTTTAAGATTTTATTTAACAAGACAGGCATTGGCAGCCCTGATCCTGATCTATTTGAACTTAATGTGAGATTCTGTCAAGATTACTTACAAGAAATATGCCGAACAAATTAATTTACTATACATAATCACAGTACCATTTTAAATATAGCACTTAAAATAACTATTACTTAATATAGAATAAGTAATTTTTATAGAATACGTAAAGAAGAATAGAGTTACGTTTTAAAACAGATTTTTGAAACGACATCATTTATTAATGATTCTATTACTAAATTTCATGTGCCAATCATTCATTGTCTAAAATAGATAGCTGAATATAATTCATTTATGAATTAGTATTTTTCCATATTGAAGATTTTATGTTATACAAATTAACCCTTTATTTCTCTTTCCCAACTAATTTAATAAATACATAATTATTCCTGTAAAATTTATTGTATACACCACGAGTGTAGATTAACTATATACTTTCGTTTTAATTAACAAAATTATATATACTGCTATAAGTAGCATGTCTGTACAAAATGTCAGTTCTATTACGAAAAATTTAGATTTTTAATATTAATAAAGTTTAATAGGACTGATTTCCCCCTAATTACTAGTTTTCAGGATATATAAGTACAAATATACATAATAAATATCACGTGTTGGTGGTAAAACTTGTATGAAGAAATTGTCATTTCTTGGTAAATTAAATTAATAAATAAGCTGAAAACATATTTCGTGTTGGTTGCCCGGTATAATATGCATCATTTTATACAAATAAACTCAGAAAAAATATATATGTATATATATACATATATATATATATTTATATATATACATATATACACATATATATATACATATATATATATATATATGCATATTATATATATATATATATATATATATATATATATATATATATATGTAATATATATATATATATATATATATATATATATATATACATATATATATATATATATATATATATATATATATATATATATATATATATTACAATATATATATATACATATATATAATATATATATATATATATATATATACACATATATATACATATATATACATATATACATATATATATACATACATATATACATATATATATATACACACACACACAAACACACACATATATATATATATATATATATATATATATATATATATATATATATATGTGTGTGTGTGTGTGTGTATGTGTATATATATATGTATAGATACATATACATGCAATAAATTCAAAGATGTTCAACAATTTTAAGCAGAATCGATAGTTCGTGTCCAAAAGATTTAATTGTGGTTTGAATAGAAGCAAAGCCATGGTAGTCATCTTCTATAACGCAAGTACGACAGAAAATCATATTGTGTGGCAACCAACCAAGACAGAAGAATGCACAGAGGATAGGTTTACAGAGTAGGATGCCTGTGAGGAAACCACTCATTTCGGAATGTCAGAATATGTTGGCAGTTTCTACGGGATGTATGATACTGGACAAAAGAAAACTGTAGAAATGGCATGTAGTTAGAAGGATCAGGCTGTGCTATGCATTGCAATGATGAGAACATAATTTTAGACAGAACTCTGTGAAACCACGAACCCATCTTTCTTTTTTGCACTGTGCAAATGTCTGAGGAGAGTATAATTGTGTGAGGCGTATTTGTATGGAAGTAGTTCCCTCGTGTTTTTAGCACACAGGCATGCAGTCACTGGATATACTAACCGAACAAAATGTATTGAAATCTAACATTTATATCCCGCAGATGATGTATACTTCATGATCTGTAATGCATCTAAGAATGGTTTAAAATTGATTTACTGAACACCAATTCGATTTTGAAGAGCTTTACTGTGGTAAACTAAAATTTTTGTCACGATGTGAAAGAAAATATTTTAAACATTCTATAAAAGTACATTCAACAACTGTCATTTCTACAACCCAATTTATGAATATTAGGTTCTCTGACGTGTCTAATATTCTGCAAATTGTTATGCTGGGATCTTAGGAACTTAAGATGCTGTGACGAATCGGACTGTTATAAAAAAGATTCCCATTTATATATAAATCTTATTTTTCTAATTTATATTTAGTGTATATAAATTTATTTATTGATATATTTTACACCCAGATCAAGGTCTTTCAGAAAACCAGTATATATATATCTCTCTCGTTCTCTCTCTCAATGTATCTATCTATATATATATATATATATATATATATATATATATATATATATATATATATATATATATATATATATATATATATATATATATATATATATATATATATATTTATTCATATATATTTATTTACAAATATATAATTATAGAAGTTTAAATAGACATACAATTAAACAGGTTTGCATATAAATATTTTTTCTGTCGTTAAATCTTTGGAATAATTAATTTATTATATATATCTGATGTAAATATAAACGAGCAAATATTAGAGACATTATTACACAATATTTTAAGTGTACTGTAAAGACATTTACAGATAGGGGAACACAAATTACATTTACTTGAAAACTTTGATGGTATATATTAGAAAATACTTTATTTAAGTGTTATATAATTTATATATTGCTTATATATTAAACACTTATACATATTAGTTATATACTTTATACTTATTTTATTTATTACTTATATATTAGTTATATACTTTATATAATAAAACACATCAATAAAATCTCAGTTAAAAACTTTCATTTTCTAATTCTTTAACAATTAAGCATCGAAAAGAAGTATTTATTATTCACGTTGGAAAAGATAAGAATATTTACAAGTGTATGAAACTTAATGTATAAGTAATAATTTATTAACATCTAAACCAGTTACACAGTTGACATTTTTGAGTCGAAACGTTTAAAATGATTGTAAAAAAGTCTTATTAGAAAAAACAAAAAACAAGCTTTTAAGAGCGTATTTCTATGGATTTAAGAAATGCATAATTTATTTCAGAATCCTTTTTCCCCAGGAGAAGTCATTAGTTATTTACTTTAGTTAGAATGCGCAGTTAGTTAGTTAGTTAAATTTTCACCTAATAGTAATATTTATGAAGAATATTCCAAAAAATAAAAGTTTTAATCATATATTCTACATATAACAATTATTTTAACTCTAATACACTATATAGTACGTATTTTTATAGTGTGTTTAAATTTCTAGTAAAATTGTACTCAAGTATGTCTTCAAACATTTAGGGAATTTCCTATGTATTTTTAACAATTTTAGTAGTAGTTAATTATAGCGTTACTCATAGTGTTTAATGAAGCACAGTAAAATTACTATTACTCTGAACTAATGCAAAGCAGTTACTACTACTCCAAAGTGTTTCCACAATGAAAATACTAAATTATTCTGAATTAAATATATGAAATGGGAAACTGAATTATTTGAACACTATTTTCTTGTGGAGAAGTGTAGAATAATTTGTCTAGAAGGCAGACATATCCACTGAAATTGTCTTTCTTGCTTTTCGCTGCTGACATGGGTGATCGTAGCCGTTTGGAACAATTGAACACTCTATGACCCATATTAGTAGACTGACTATGACCGCTTGAGTAGAATTTTCGTAGAAGGTGGCACTTTAAACCAAACCAAACCTTTTGGAAATAAATTAAATTTTTCAATATAAACTGAAACGGCAAATGTTATATTCTGCAAAATTTCGGAAATCTGGAATTTCTTTTTAAAGGGAGAGACTCTATACTGAAACCGTTTTACAGCGGAAACTTGCTTTCTCCCTGACAAGTTTTTTTTCACATAAGACGATATAGAGTTTGATAAATCTGGCTAGCAAAATAACTATCGGAAGGATTCATCCCAGTCGATGCAACCAAAACTAATATCCAGAAAATCTCCCAAACTACAATCCAGACTACAGACTTCCAAAGTACAGTCCAGTCTCAAAAAACTACATTCCAGAAAATCGCACGCAACAAATTTGGAATGAGCACCCCCATGCGGAAAAACAAAAGGAAAGAATGTACGAACGACAGTCCGATGTCATGCCAGTGTTATATTTTTATGTGTGCGATTCAATGCGACATTACACACAAATTGTAATTTTACAAATTGTATCTTCTAACAAAGTTTGTTCAATAAACAGGAACACATACATATATATATATATGTATATACACACACACACACACATATATATATATATATATATATATATATATATATATATATATATATGTATGCGTATATACCGGGTGGCCATAATTAAACTGACAGTGCTCACAGTGTTCTGTAGCGCGATCTATTTGCGAGAATGAAGCCACATTTTGTAGGAAGATTAAATAACACGAGAGACAAAGAATTCCGGAAAAAAAAAAAAGTTCCAAAAGTCACCGCTAGGGTAATTTTTGGCGCTGTGTAATAGAAAATAGAGTGTTAACAAATCAATACGGAAATTACCTTTTATTTTGCATTCAAATGAGGTTCAATGTGGCTGCCGTTGTTGTGGACCACATATTGCATTCTGTGCACAGTATGCACAACAACAGAAAGTGACATGTCTGCAGGAATCTTCCGTACAGTCCGTGATATGTTATCTTTCAAGGTAGCCAGGTCCTGGGCCACTTCTTGATAGACCTTGAACTTAAGGTAACCCCATAGCAAGAAGTCGCATGGGGTAAGATCAGGAGACCGAGATGGCCATGCAGTTGGAAAGTAGTTGCTAATGACCCTTTCTATGGTGAATTTCTGTCGTAGCAGCTGTTGCACCCGTGTGGAGAGAGCTCCATCTTGCATGAAAATGATTTCCCCCAGGCATTGTCTTTAATGAAGTGCCGGAATGGAAAAGCTGTTCCGGTAACATAACAGGTTTCCGGTCCTGTCGGGGTAATGTTCTCATAGAAGAATGGACCTACGTAAATTCCGCTGTGAACCCATACCAAACAGTTACCTTAGGGGAATGTAAGGGAATTGCTGTGACTGCATGTGGTAATTTGTCATCCCAAATTCGGCAGTTCTGGGTATTCACAGTTCCATTCAGGTAAAAGTGGACCTCGTCTCCCCGTAAGATTTTCCACAGACAAGCATCATCCACCTCCATTCTCGCAAGAAAGGTGAGAGCAAAAGTCAATAGTTTATGATGGTCGGGGTACAGTAACTCTCCTGTAAACGGCTGATCTTGTACTGATAGAAGTTGCTAAACTTTCGTAAGATTTTCCATACCGTAATGTAATGCATATCCATATTCCGAGCTACTCCACGAGCGCTAGAGGTGTCAGCAATATTGTCTGGTCCTCTGTTGACAATCGCCGTGCCAACTGCTTCGATTGTATCCTGTGGTACAGGTTTTCATCCCTTGCATGACTGAACCTTTCGAGAACCTGTTTTCTCAAACATTACAACCATTGCTTTTAGCCCATTAACTGACACAGAACCGTTACCTTTAATAATTTTTTTGTGCGTTCTAAAAGCACGAAGAACGACCTACGCGTTGCACTGGTTGAGGTAAACGAATTTGAGCAGTAAGATACGTAAGATAAGTAAGTAACTAAAGAAGGAGATATTGCACATAAACTTTCAATACGGATGATTCGAAATGTAACACATTTAGTTTTAAAACCCAAGCAGCTGCACTGTGCCAATGGATGTAACATGAAATTTGAATAAAGAATTTCTTCTTCTGCTAAGCGTACGTGATATTGCAGATCACGAGACTTTATCGGTGTTTATGTAGATTTGACGCTTTTTTAAAAGTGTTGCCATATTGCACTAGAACTAAATCGGAAAATGTGCATAATAAAAGTTAATTTTATTCCGTATTAATTTGCATTTGTTAACACTCTATTATCTATCACAGTGCCAAATATTCCCCTAGCGGTGACTTTTGGAACTAATCTGCTTTTTCGCGGAATCTTTCATTCGTCGTCTTGTTTAATCTTCCTATAAAATGTGGCGTCATTCTCGTAAATAGATCGCGCTACAGAACACTGTGAGCACTGTCAGTTTAATTATGGCCACCCGGTATACAATATGTAATATATATATATATATATATATATATATATATATATATATGTGTGTGTGTGTGTGTGTGTATATATATATACACACACACACATATATATATATATATATATATATATATATATAGGTATATATATATATACACACACATATATATATATATACATATATATATATATAATATATATATATATATATATATATTAAATATATATAAAAAATGTACTATTTACAAAGAACCAAATTATTAGAATATTAAATGAAAAAATTTCAGAACACCTTGTTTGCGCTTGGAAATTTAATATTACTTTAATAATATGCGTAAGTACTTTAGTATATTTATTTCTTAATACCTCAACATAACTATCCTACTAGTCATTAGTGTTGTGTGCATCAGATTTAATACTATCCATTGGCATCATATTTTGAGACATATTCGAAATTTCAAGCCCAGAAAACATCCACTATATTAGACTAGCAGACGTGGTGTTCCATTAATCATTCAACAATGTGTTTACAATTTTAATCTGGGAAATTTTAATTTGATTCATTAACATTCTGCTTCAGTTTTGAAGATTAATGTTCAGCGTTATTCATCTTTTGAGGGATTTACTTTAGTATGAAATTATTTCAGATGAAAAAAAGCTAATGGGGTTTTAGATGAATAATAGAAATTGTCTAAAATCAATTTTCCGATGGCTAGCAAACATTCTGTGCATTTGATTCTTCTTGATTAAA